>OY720455.1:42296927-42336927 GCA_963082715.1 Harpalus rubripes | reverse complement strand
AGTTTGCACGACGAGGGAAGCGAATCGGAAAATTGCATGCGAGGCACCCAAAGATACTTTTACTCCGAATGACACATTAATTTTTTTTTCAAACGCACTACTTTACTTCTTATTCGCTTATTCTATATAGTTTCTATAAATATTTATTTATTTTATTTCTATGCCGCCGGCGTAGAAGTTAAGTATTTATACTCCGGCGGCGTAGAAATTAGCTTTCTCTAATTCGGCGGCTCGAAATTAGCTATTTCTAAGCCGTCGGCGTAGATATTTCCGGCGGCGTAGGAATGAAACTTCTACCTAATCAAATCACAAAAGATGCCATTTTCATGACGTTTGAAATAATAATTGATTTTTCTAAAATATAGGTACATTTGATAATAACAAAATGATAGCCTATCTTTACAAACTATATTTTCCATTTGGTATTGGGTAATTGGCAGTGATAATTGCGCACCCCCAGGCAAATTTATTGAGTATGGAAAATTTTGCAGCTAAATTTTGCCCCAAATCGAGGTAATTATAAAGGCAATAACGCGCTCCCTTTGAAATATCATACCTACTCGTACGCAATAATATGTCAATATACGTTGAAATCAAATTAAATATCATATAGCGATAAAATGAAAATACATATTTAAAATAGAGATATTTTGTCAGTAGTGTTATAATTATCGAACTTGAGACGATTATAGAGGCGGATGTGATTAATGATCTCCGAAAAGATTGTTTAATTACCTAAATTAATAAATAAATACATATAATGAACAATTAGTTTTAAGAAATATCCGTATATATTAAAAATGTGCAAAAATATTTAAAAAGTTGGAATAATTTGCTCGTTTGTAATAGTTACCTATAGGTAGGGTTTCACGGGCTCGGCTTGAAGCTTGAAAGCTTGGCTTGGCTTGGTTTGAAAAAGCATAAAAAATCGAGCCAAGCCTGCCGTTCAAAAAAGCTTGACTTTTCAAGCCAAGCCAAGCTTCTGTTCCACCAAGCCCAAGCCAAACCAAGCCTAACATTTAAAAAAGCTTGAATTTTCAAGCCTAACCAAGCCTTTGACTGTCAAGTAGCTTAGTTGAAAACAAGCTTTTCCTAGTTTTTCTTAAGAAATGTTGTCAAGGCCGACAAAACCGTAATTTTATGGTGGTAACGTAGTTTCTATTACTTCGGCACATTTTTGCGAACTTCTAAGAATTGGGGTTTCCAAAAGGACCAGCCTTCATTACCTGCCAGTCTAGTAAGCTTCAAAAATTTGTAAATAGGAAACTATACCCTTCATACATACATACATACACACATACATACATACATACATACATACATACATACATACATACATACATACATACATACATACATACATACATACATACATACATACATACATACATACATACGTACATACGTACATACGTACATACGTACATACGTACATACGTACATACGTACATACGTACATACGTACATACGTACATACGTACATACGTACATACGTACATACGTACAGACGTACAGACGTACAGACGTACAGACGTACAGACGTACAGACGTACAGACGTACAGACGTACAGACGTACAGACGTACAGACGTACAGACGTACAGACGTACAGACGTACAGACGTACAGACGTACAGACGTACAGACGTACAGACGTACAGACGTACAGACGTACATACGTACAGACGTACAGACGTACATACGTACATACGTACAGACGTACAGACGTACAGACGTACATACGTACATACGTACAGACGTACAGACGTACATACGTACAGACGTACAGACGTACAGACGTACATACGTACATACGTACATACGTACAGACGTACAGACGTACAGACGTACAGACGTACAGACGTACATACGTACATACGTACATACGTACATACGTACATACGTACATACGTACATACGTACATACGTACATACGTACATACGTACATACGTACATACGTACATACGTACATACGTACATACGTACATACGTACATACGTACATACGTACATACGTACATACGTACATACGTACATACGTACATACGTACATACGTACAGACGTACATACGTACATACGTACATACGTACATACGTACATACGTACATACGTACAGACGTACATACGTACATACGTACATACGTACAGACGTACAGACGTACAGACGTACAGACGTACATACGTACATACGTACAGACGTACAGACGTACATACGTACATACGTACATACGTACATACGTACATACGTACATACGTACATACGTACATACGTACATACGTACATACGTACATACGTACATACGTACATACGTACATACGTACATACGTACATACGTACATACGTACAGACGTACAGACGTACAGACGTACAGACGTACATACGTACAGACGTACAGACGTACAGACGTACAGACGTACATACGTACAGACGTACATACGTACATACGTACAGACGTACAGACGTACATACGTACAGACGTACAGACGTACAGACGTACAGACGTACATACGTACATACGTACAGACGTACATACGTACAGACGTACAGACGTACAGACGTACATACGTACATACGTACATACGTACAGACGTACATACGTACATACGTACATACGTACATACGTACAGACGTACAGACGTACAGACGTACATACGTACATACGTACATACGTACAGACGTACAGACGTACAGACGTACATACGTACATACGTACATACGTACATACGTACAGACGTACATACGTACATACGTACATACGTACAGACGTACATACGTACATACGTGCATACGTACATACGTACATACGTACAGACGTACATACGTACATACGTGCATACGTGCATACGTGCATACGTGCATACGTACATACGTGCATACGTGCATACGTACATACGTACATACGTACATACGTACATACGTGCATACGTGCATACGTGCATACGTACATACGTACATACGTACATACGTACATACGTACATACGTACATACGTACATACGTACATACGTACATACGTACATACGTACATACGTACATACGTACATACGTACATACGTACATACGTACATACGTACATACGTACATACGTACATACGTACATACGTACATACATACATACATACATACATACATACATACATACATACATACATACATACATACATACATACATACATACATACATACATACATACATACATACATACATACATACATACATACATACATACATACATACATACATACATACATACATACATACATACATACATACATACATACATACATACATACATACATACATACATACATACATACATACATACATACATACATACATACATACATACATACATACATACATACATACATACATACATACATACATACATACATACATACATACATACATACATACATACATACATACATACATACATACATACATACATACATACATACATACATACATACATACATACATACATACATACATACATACATACATACATACATACATACATACATACATACATACATACATACATACATACATACATACATACATACATACATACATACATACATACATACATACATACATACATACATACATACATACATACATACATACATACATACATACATACATACATACATACATACATACATACATACATACATACATACATACATACATACATACATACATACATACATACATACATACATACATACATACATACATACATACATACATACATACATACATACATACATACATACATACATACATACATACATACATACATACATACATACATACATACATACATACATACATACATACATACATACATACATACATACATACATACATACATACATACATACATACATACATACATACATACATACATACATACATACATACATACATACATACATACATACATACATACATACATACATACATACATACATACATACATACATACATACATACATACATACATACATACATACATACATACATACATACATACATACATACATACATACATACATACATACATACATACATACATACATACATACATACATACATACATACATACATACATACATACATACATACATACATACATACATACATACATACATACATACATACATACATACATACATACATACATACATACATACATACATACATACATACATACATACATACATACATACATACATACATACATACATACATACATACATACATACATACATACATACATACATACATACATACATACATACATACATACATACATACATACATACATACATACATACATACATACATACATACATACATACATACATACATACATACATACATACATACATACATACATACATACATACATACATACATACATACATACATACATACATACATACATACATACATACATACATACATACATACATACATACATACATACATACATACATACATACATACATACATACATACATACATACATACATACATACATACATACATACATACATACATACATACATACATACATACATACATACATACATACATACATACATACATACATACATACATACATACATACATACATACATACATACATACATACATACATACATACATACATACATACATACATACATACATACATACATACATACATACATACATACATACATACATACATACATACATACATACATACATACATACATACATACATACATACATACATACATACATACATACATACATACATACATACATACATACATACATACATACATACATACATACATACATACATACATACATACATACATACATACATACATACATACATACATACATACATACATACATACATACATACATACATACATACATACATACATACATACATACATACATACATACATACATACATACATACATACATACATACATACATACATACATACATACATACATACATACATACATACATACATACATACATACATACATACATACATACATACATACATACATACATACATACATACATACATACATACATACATACATACATACATACATACATACATACATACATACATACATACATACATACATACATACATACATACATACATACATACATACATACATACATACATACATACATACATACATACATACATACATACATACATACATACATACATACATACATACATACATACATACATACATACATACATACATACATACATACATACATACATACATACATACATACATACATACATACATACATACATACATACATACATACATACATACATACATACATACATACATACATACATACATACATACATACATACATACATACATACATACATACATACATACATACATACATACATACATACATACATACATACATACATACATACATACATACATACATACATACATACATACATACATACATACATACATACATACATACATACATACATACATACATACATACATACATACATACATACATACATACATACATACATACATACATACATACATACATACATACATACATACATACATACATACATACATACATACATACATACATACATACATACATACATACATACATACATACATACATACATACATACATACATACATACATACATACATACATACATACATACATACATACATACATACATACATACATACATACATACATACATACATACATACATACATACATACATACATACATACATACATACATACATACATACATACATACATACATACATACATACATACATACATACATACATACATACATACATACATACATACATACATACATACATACATACATACATACATACATACATACATACATACATACATACATACATACATACATACATACATACATACATACATACATACATACATACATACATACATACATACATACATACATACATACATACATACATACATACATACATACATACATACATACATACATACATACATACATACATACATACATACATACATACATACATACATACATACATACATACATACATACATACATACATACATACATACATACATACATACATACATACATACATACATACATACATACATACATACATACATACATACATACATACATACATACATACATACATACATACATACATACATACATACATACATACATACATACATACATACATACATACATACATACATACATACATACATACATACATACATACATACATACATACATACATACATACATACATACATACATACATACATACATACATACATACATACATACATACATACATACATACATACATACATACATACATACATACATACATACATACATACATACATACATACATACATACATACATACATACATACATACATACATACATACATACATACATACATACATACATACATACATACATACATACATACATACATACATAAAATCACGCATTTCCCACTTAGTGGGTTAGCACAAACCCGAAAGAATAAAAATAACATAAAAAAATCAGTCTCTCTTTCAACAACATTCTTACTAACCTGACATCATAGGTACAACATATATTCCTCACTCTTAACATATAAAAGTCACCGATTTTCGGTAGCAGAATACCGCAACCGGACCACAATAATATTTACGAAATAATCATCTTTCGCCACACATTCCTGTCTAAGCACACTTCTTTCGCCTCGGCCACATTCATAATCGCATTCATGCACGCTCTTCTTCTCTTCCCACTCGGAAACTTTCTCTCTTTTAGTACCTTATCAATCACATCCATCCACTTACACACTGGACGGCCACGCAATCGAACACCCTGAATTTCACCAAGATATATACGCTTTACAAGACGTTCATTCTTCATTCTCTCCACAAGACCAAACCATTTCAACTGGCTCGTTTATACTCTCTTAACAACATTCTTCCTAATCATACATTCTTCATACACCAAATTATTCCTCACGCGATCCCGTCTTACATATCCACATACTCCACGTAAATACATCATTTCCACGGCAGTCACTCTCTTTTTATGCTTTCCCGTCCATCACCAACATTCGCTTCCATACATCAAAGCAGACACTAGCACTCCATTATACACCCTTAAACGAGCTTCTCTAGATACGTTTACGTTTCGAGCAAACGTACCCAGAGCACCCATTACCTTACACCCCGCTCTTACTCTCCTTTCAATTTCTCTATCAATTCGACCATCCCTTGACATCATGCTACTCATTCACTTGTTTCAGTTTCACTCCATCCACCAACACATTGCACACAGTCACCAATTTACTCCTTTCAAATACTAACACCTTGGATTTATCATCATTCAACTCCAGATTCATACTTCTTCCAACTACATGTATTCTCTCTATCATTCTTCTGAGTTGCTCTTCATTCTTATTATGCAATGACCACTTATTTTCTCAATCTGAACCAAGTAGTAGCACATTGTAGTACGCGCACACAAGTATACAAAATAAATTTATACAATGTTCAAAAAGTTTTAAATGATAAATGAAAATATAATTTTATTATCCTTTGCCTACATTAATATAAAATATATGATGAAAAATGATAATACAAAATTTATTGTAAATGTCAATCATTACATATAGACCTATTTCATTTTTTTAAAATAGTTATTTTTGTCAAGTTAAACGTATTTTGTATAAAAATTAATTAATAAAATACTTAAATTTTTAAGTAACTGGGATTAATTATAAGCGTGGCCACGTGCCTGAGTATCTGTTCGCGAATCTGGGGAACCGGGTTCAATCCCGACCGACGTCAAATATTTCGAATTTTAAATGGCAAAAAATTAACCCCTGTGGTGCACTCTCCACGCCAGCAATGAGTGACCGTAAGGCGACGCCTGGTAAGTGCCCGTAAGGTGCAAAAATTTCATCATTACCGATATATGTGTACAAAGACAAAGCAGATTAGCCCACCCAGAAATGGGTAATAAGCCATGATGATATACTTATTTATTTTATTAATTTAATTTTAAACTCAAAGCTTTGAGAAATTATATTTGATTTTCAAACCAAACTAAAATGATTAAATTTATCTGATTACATTTCACATAAACCTATACTGTATTTGTTTCAACTATAGAGTGGTGAGAATATAGGTGCAGTTTGATTGGATAATTTCGTGATATTATCCAATCAAAATACAAGAACAAAGTGCAATTATCTTCCCACCACTCTATAGTTAAAACGGATAGAGTATAATCAATATTTATTTAAATTTTAACTAACTTGAATTTAAATACCAATCATCAAGCTTCAACACATAATATTTACTTTCTATCTCGTATATATAATATCTCGTATTTATTGGAATGCTACAAATAGATAATTTTGATGCAGAATAAAAATTATAAGAAATTATAATGTACTTTACACCGCAAGGTAAATTGAGTGACAGACTACACAAATGATGATAAGTATTGCATTTTAAATTTGCATTTCATAAGAAGAGGCAAGTAGGTATTTATGACACGAACAAATAAAATTTCGGAGAAATTTCCGTCTGTAAGGTTTTATGATTTCCAGATGTATTTGAAGTAGGTATAAAAGGTCAGTCTCAGGTCATTTTCATCCCATTGTACATTCCAAAATATTTATGTATTTATTTGAACACTGTTCTTGCGTGTTTGGAGTCTTGAGTTTTTTTTTTATTTATACAGCGTGTATATGAACTATATAGTATGACAAACTTTAACAGTATGTTGGCAGGTCATTTCGAGTAAAATTGAACTTAAGTTCTATTTATTTTAGTTATTAAAATACAATAAAGTCCAACTAACTAACTAAAAACAAAAATAAAAAAACATAAAAATTGAAGGGTAAATATTTAATAAAAGATAATAAATTTATGTTGATTGTTTACTCTTAAAAATTAAATAAATGAATAAAATATACTATTCAATATTTTTATAATTTAATAATTACAAACAAAAAATACTTGGTGTACGTTTCATAAGTATTATTTTATCGTTTTGTTTATTTTTACGCATAAGAAGAAATTTTTCAATTGTACCATAATAAATTTATGTAAAACAAAACGTCATTTATACATTGTTACGATACAATGAAACATCGACATAACATATCGTTATATTGATATTGATACATCAATATTCCAATACATCGATGTCGGATTTATCGGTATATCGATATATTTAATTTAATTCACATCGAATATTTATATTAAAATCTGGATACCGAACAACTACTACTGGTTTTAAAGACCTATATACCTACTGTGCGTATGAGCATTTATGAAGCTTGAAAAACCTTGAAAAGGCTTGAAAAAGCTTGATAAAGCTTGAAAATCAAGCCAAGCCTAAAATATTTAAAGCTTGAAGTTTTCAAGCCAAGCCGCTCTGTTTCCATCAAGCCCCAGCCAAGCCAAGCCTAGCCTAACATTAAAAAAAGCATGAAGTTTCAAGCCATGCCAAGCTTTTTATTTCAAGCCAAGTAGCTCGGCTTGGCGAATCCCTACCTATAGGTCAAGAATGTATTATCGCTGGTAAAAAAATCAATGGCGAGTTTTTTAAACTCTGTCAAATGTCATGTTTTACATTTTTATATTAACATAAATACTAAAAAAATATTTTATTCTGTAGGTATATAACGGTTTGATTACATTTTTTCGTCTTATTCATTCTATGTAGACATAAAAAATTATAAAGAAACTAAGTTTCATAAATCTGGCAATCAATGCTGTTACTAACTACACCATGCAGAAATTAAAATGTTCAAATATTATCTACTAATTGGCAAATGTAGGTGTCAAGCATGGAAGTGCCTGTAATCTATGATATGTAAATTACGTTCTTGTTTACGCGTAGGCAATGATATAGTTTACGTCATCTAATTTTGTACATTGTGTGTAGACTATGATTTTTAATATATTTTTTTAAATACGACAAAAATATTACTACATATTTGTTGTTTAGTTGCATAAAATTATAATTTAATTTTGTTAAAATTCTCGTTTCTCTTCTGCCTTTAAATGTTTATTTATTTTAAAGAATTGCAAAAGTTAGTATGAAAACTAGCATAACTTCGGCTTCGCCGAGTTTACCCTAGGGCTCCGCCGATTGTGTTTTATGATAGACTATACGTACATCCAATCTGTCTACGCACAGTTTAAAACCAAAGTGCTAACGCCAGCAGTCTTGTCAGATACCCAAATTCTCTCAAACGATTTAACTTTATGCATAAAACAAAAGCCATTTAACGTGTCAGAAATTTTGACACATGTATCTAACAGTTCTTAATTAGACCTCTCATTTGATACCAAACACGACATATTTCTAACATCTTTATGCACAAAACAAAAGCTGACTGAGATGTCTAATTGTTAAAACTTTCATATCAGCAGAAAAAATTTCAGTTTATCCCAATCACGACAGGGTTCAGACAACTCTATGCGAAAAACAAAAGCCAATCGAGTTGATGTCTAAATTTTGAAAGTTCTATAATTTAGCAATGCAGAAAACTTTTCATTTAATACCAAACAAAATATATTTCTGACAAACAACAGGAAATGTTTTGTCAAGGGCTATCATGGAGAAATGTCAAAAATACGATAGCTCAGTCGGCTACCGTTTTCTTGCAAAAAGTTGTCAATAATATTTCAGAAGTATAATAAAAAATGCAGTTAAATATAATTTTTCGACATACCTACATACCAGGTGGCACTCCAAATCCGTTACATAGGCATTTAACTTGGGAAAACATTTTTTACTTGCGCGTTGCTTTCCAAATTAATTTTGAGAAAATACTTCAAATAAAAGTTGTAGATCATGGAAATCTGCATTTGAATCAAGAAACAAAAATAATTGTGCATGCTTTGTAACTGCAGAAATTGCAAATGAAAATATCGAAAATCACGTCAAAAATAGTGATAGCCATAAAATTAAAACAAACAGCATAACAAATGTAATTACCTTCCGTCACCTTTAGATAAGGAAGGTATTGTCTTTGGTAAAAAAATTCGGTAGTGAGTTTTTAATGAATAAGCACGTTTTACGGTCCCGAGAATACGATTTTACTATTTTTACGATGATGTCTGTGTGTGTGTGTGTGTGTGTGTGTGTGTGTGTGTGTGTGTGTGTGTGCGTGTGTGTGCGTGCGTGTGTGCGTGCGTGCGTGCGTGCGTGCATGCGTGCGTGCGTGCGCGTGCGTGCGTGCGTGTGTGTGTGTGTAACAAAATTTTCGTCTGCGATAACTCTAATACTACAATTCCAAAAATTATAATTTTTTCGTATTCCTCTTCGTTGCATTCATATGAAGAGCTGATTTGATTTTGGTTATAATTGGTCAACCGGAAGTACCCTCATTTAAAGATTTTAACAGTTTTTCTTGAAAAAACGATGTTAAATATCATTTTTCATATTTAATGTTATTATAAATATCAAAGGACATTGTATTCTCTATACGATTTGACTGCATTTTATACTTCATATTAAATGAATATAGAGTTATAAAATTATAAAGAAATTAAATTTCATAAATTAGCCAGCTATGCTAGAAACAGCTACTATATTAAGAAAATTCTGATTGAAAGATGTCTGTGTCAAGTGTAATTGACATATTCGTAGTATATTTGCTCGAAACTTTCTGTATGGAATTTGTATAAAACACATACAACTGTCGAAAGGTAATGTACAAACAAGAAATTTAGAATCTTTTGCAAGGAACTTTCTGTATGGATTTTGAAGAAAATAAATACGCATTTACGAAAATTCCACCGGTAGATACCCTATCTACCGACTGTTTTCGAAAATTGTTCAATATCTACCAGATCCATCTACCGGATTCATGAGTAATCTAATCTCAAAAAAAGGTAGTGATGCAAAGCGAAGCGCGCGCGTTAAAAGTGGAAATGTGTTCAAAGTAGGACTCTGCTCAGTTTGTTAACTACGTCAAATTTCTAACCTGTTTTAAATTTTAAAATTTTTTCATCGGTTATGGATCTACCCTGTTTACTACTTGCGTTCTTAAAATATCGATTCCTGTACCTATAACCTGATAAAAAGCTGTTTACCTGTAACAGTTCACCAGTAGAAATTTCGTAAATACCTCATATAACTGACAGAAGGTAATGTGCTGGCCACATCAGATTTTTTTTATGTGATTGAAAAAGTCTCAATATTTGACAGTTAAACCATCAATCATTTGTTTGTCTGTTTGTTTTAATACCATGGCTAGTGCTCTTAAACTAAAATTTTCATATTTAATTTCTAGAGTTACTAAACATACGAAATGGATTTTGTTTATTAATATGAAAGTAGAATTTTATGCTCTACAACTTTTATTTGAATAATTTTTTTCTATAATAATTTGGGGGGCAACGCGTCACGGAAAACTGTTTTACCATGTTAAATGCTTCTGTATACAAAGTGATTTGTAGGAACTGATAAAAACATATAATGAAATGAACAAATGCTGCGCGTTTTATGCGAGCAAACGGGACAAAATGTCTTAATTACAGGATAAATATAGTGTGTTCAAAAAAATTCCTAACTCGGAGTAGGCTATGTACAAAAAGACATATGTCAATTAATTAAATGTCAATTTGACTTAAAATATTGTCAAAAATGTTTTGGAAAGAAATCAAAGCTTTTCAAAGTAGAAAACGGCGAGTGTCGATAAACTGTATCCTTTGACAACTTGACTTTTGAATTGAATATTGATGAAACACACGTTTTTCTGTTCATAGCCTACTCCGGTTATAATTTTTTTGAACACACTGTATAAACATAATATTAATGACGCGTCTATGAGAACACAATAATAAATTTAAAGGTAAAATTAAATCAAACAAAACTTAAAAATGTGATATTTTAATTATAAAGTAAACAATTAGTTACAAACTGTAGAAAAGTATGTAGTTACATTACATTAATAAAGTTTGGATTGTTATTAAAGGGGAAAAATGCAAGACTCGTAGGTATACAAGATTACTTTTGTGGCTTATGCTGTATGATTATAGCCCAGTTGCATAAAACATTGTTAGCTTTAATCACATTGTTAACTTTGACAAGACTTCTTTTCCATTGTATTTTTGATACGTATCCACGGTTACATTGTGCATATGATCAACTAACAACGTTTTATGGCCCTATGTAATTTTAAAGATATTTTATTAATTGGCAATAAAAGAATTTTAAAATAGATAATTCTAAACGTTTAAGATAGATATTGAATTATGATGCACTCTCCACGCCAGCAATGCGTGCCTGTGAGGTGACGCCTGGTAAATGCACGCACGGAACAAATATGTCATCATCATTACCGATATCTGCGTACAAAGCAGATTGGCACACCCAACAATGGGTAATATGCCGTGATGATATATTTATTTATTGAATTATGTTTTATCTGAAATAATTTTAAACGTAATGTAAGAAAATGAATTGCAAAAAAGAACAGATTAAAACATACCATATAAAATTATTCAATTGTCTTGTTCCAAACATTAAGGCATGATTTTCCTGTAGGATTTTTGGTGTATCCAATGAGTAACACATTTCTGGCTGGATTCGATGAAGAACAACTAACTGACGCGTATGTTTCTAATTTTGTACATGTACTCTTTATCGATTGTGATGTTCATTATGTCTTTCTCAGCCTGACATTTTGTTAAATCTATTTACAAAATAAAATATATAAATTAACAATAAACATGACTTAAAATCATTACATATACTCTCTTTCTTATTCCTTCTTGGACTCCTGCTACCCAACTTCTTCTAGGTCTCTTTTATTTTTGCCGGTAATTTGTTTAGAAAGCCTCTCATTACGTATTCGCTGTATGTATGTTTATTTCTAGACCTCAGCTACGGTATTCTTCTATAAATCTTCGTATCATGTATTCACTATCGTTGTAGCCTTAAGCAATAAGTATTTGATCATCTGCAAAGCATAAAGTGTAAATTGTTTGAACTTCCAAGGGTATACCCATATTTTTGCAATTCTTCTTCCACGTTTACAGTGCTTTTTTATATATACCTTCCTACATTCTTTTCTTCAATTTTACATAGTTAAATATTTTTAGTATTAAAAAGAACAACCGGTACGACATTCATAATTTTTTGTCATTAACATATCAAATATGACAAATGACAATGTTTGTTTTTAATTTTGTATGTGTACTCTTCGACTGATTCCTGCCCTTCTTATCCTTTTCGTCGTGTTTCCTTATTAATTTTCCAAAATTTTATTTAAAAAATAAAATATATAATACATTAATATAAAACATGGCTTAAAATCATTGTATATCCTACCTCGTTTAATTTATATTCTTTTCTTCAATTTTCCATATTATTTAAGCATTTTTTGCATTTAAAATGATGAAAACCGATAATATTTAATCGTTGACATTGACACACCATATGACATGACAGCGTTTATCTTCTTAAAATTTTCAATGAGAACTGTGATCGTTACTGTAACCTATTGTTTCTGTCCCAATTTTTAATCCTTAATAATGTTTTACACAAAAACTATGCATCCTATAGGAATTTGATCCATTAGAAGGTATATGAAGCCAATCATTTCCTACAACTTGGTATAAATTTTACGAAAATCGGTCGCTCCGTTTAACCTGTAGCCCTGTCTAAAGTTTGGCGATCAGCTTTTTGATTAAAGAATATAACTATAGTGAATCTATCCTTTTAGAATTAGGACTAGCGAAAACTCGGCTACGCCGAGCTTCCCCTAGGGCTCCGCCGATAGTGTTTTATAATAGTCTATACGTAGATCTAACCCGTCTAAACACACTTTAAACCCAAAGTGCTACCGCTTATAGTCTTTCAATGTGTTTGAATTCTGTCCTGATCACCAAAGCTGCCCACGCAGCATGCCCACTCAAACTACTCACGTAACATGCCCACCCAAATTGCTCACGTAACATACTCATCCAAACTGCCCACGCAACATGTCCATCCAAACTACCCACGCAATATGCCCACTCAAATTGCCCTCGCAACATGCCAATCCAAACTGCCCGCGCAGCATCCCACCCAAACTGCCAACGCAATATACCCAGCCAAACTGCCCACTTAAACTGCCCACGCAACATGCCCACTCAAATTTCCCACGCAACATGCCCATCCAAACTGCCCACGCAACATGCCCACCCAAACTGCCAACGCAACATGCCACCCAAATTACTCACGCAACATACCCATCCAAACTGCACATGCAACATGTCCACCCAAACTACCCACGCAATATGCCCACCCAAATTGCCCACGCAACAAGCCCACCCAAACTGCCCGCGCAGCATCCCACCCAAACTGCCAACGGAATATACCCACCCAAACTGCCCACTCAAACTGCCCACGCAACATGCCCACTCAAATTTCCCCCGCAACATGCCCATCCAAACTGCCCACGCAACATGCCCACCCAAACTGCCAACGCAACATGCCCACCCAAACTGCCCACGCAACCGGCTTACACAAACTGCCCACTCAATATGCCCACGCAATCTGCCCACCCAAACTGCCCAGGCAACGTGCCCACGTAACATACCCACCCAAATTGCCAACGCAAGATGCCCACTGAAACTGTCCACACAACCTGCCCACGCAACATGCTCAACCAAACTTCTTGAAAAAATGCTGTTAAATATCATTTTTCACATTTAATGTTATTGTAAGCATTAGAGAAAATTCTATTCTCTATATGATTTGATTGCATTTTATGCATCATATTCATTGAATATAGAGTTAAAAAGTTATAAAGGAATTAAACTTCATAAAGCAAACAAATATGCTATAACTATGGAAACAGCTAGGTACTATATTAAGAAAATTCTGATTCACAGATGTCTGTATCAATGACTTGCGTACTTTGACTCTAGTAAGAAGCTCGGACGTAAAAAGGACAGACCGTATATTTCTTAACTAGAATCTAGTATGAAAATCGAACGAAATTCGGATGAAAATGTCTGATTTACATTATACTACAAATGACTAGAAATATTCGAACGAGAATCGAACTAAAATCTAGACGTAAATAGTATAATTCCAACTTTAATCAAAATCAAAAATTCCATTGCAAGCTTCGTCAATCATATTTCATTTCAATATTGTTTTGCAGACAAATCGAAGCCCGCAAAATTTGTTTAAAATTTCAAGAGAAACTAAACTTCTTCAAGACGCAGCTCTTCATTTTAATTAAACCAAACTCGACACTTAGTTATTACTAGAAATTGTAAAGATAACAAAACATTGCCTTTACAAACAATTGAACTACGTCGTGTTTGTTTCACTCAGAACCACTGTCAATAATATTATCGTTGAAAAAAAAGAGTATCATATTCATTGTGGGTGTTCCAAGATTAAACAACCAAACTTGAAATTAGAACAAAAGACCTAAAAATAAGTGTAAAAGTTCATGTAAGAAAAATAAAGGAAAAACTTCTTTTCAGAGATATTTACATTAGAAGGTAGTTAAAATGTAACTGGGGCGTTGCAAATAGTTTTCGCTGTTTTATTTAAATATGGATAATTTTTAGAATATTATTGTACAATACCACTGGTTTCGTTGACCAAATTTTACTTGCATTTAGTAATGTAAGTGGTCAACTCATAGCCTACAAGAGACCGATAGTAACACAATGCCTGAATTATCAAGTAGATGCCGGAAATACATACCTGCAAGCAAAATTGTATCATAATGAAATCATTCTTTGTGAAATGCAAAGAGTAGGCATATTTATTTATTAGACCAGAGTTTTGTAACATATTTAAATTTGTTTTCCATACGATTAGTCGATTAACTTCTTCTTCTTAGAATTTTTGTTGTATTTGTACAATCTCTAACACAACACTTTTTGGTGCACATATGTTCAAAGTTCCTTAAATTTTGCTACTGTCACATGTTATTCT
This sequence comes from Harpalus rubripes, assembly GCA_963082715.1. Lineage (NCBI taxonomy): Eukaryota > Metazoa > Arthropoda > Insecta > Coleoptera > Carabidae > Harpalus > Harpalus rubripes. The sequence continues at coordinate 42,319,852 of OY720455.1, read as the reverse complement.
GTGGGTCCTAATGAACATTCCAAAAATTTCTTTAAGGATACATATTTTAAATGAAGCGGACACAACTACTTTAGTCATATTCCGGCTCGGCTTGCTCCTTTTTGTTGTTGAGGCTAAATTGCTGGCTATATCGCTTGGGTTGTCTTATCGGGAAAACCGGTGCCAATGCCCGCTGCCGTATCGTAGCTCTATAAAGATACTGTACAGATTTTTTTCACCGTTGTACATTATTATCATTATTAAAAGATTCACGTCATGACACATAACGTTGCCAGTTACCCCTGCTTGGTGATTTCGAACTTCACGTCATTCCGTGCAACCGCAACCCGGAAATGGAAAAAGCTAGCTGGATTCGATCGGAAACGGCTAACAGATAGGAACGCGACGAAAAATTATCGTTTAGCAACGTAGTCTACAATATTTAAATATGCTCATAAAATAAACCAGTGATTCCTACACTTGTACACGACCTTCTTCTGTCTTCAAAAAAATTTCTCGCCTCCTAACTTCTCCTCCTCCAGTAGTTTTTGAACCGGCAATAATTAATTAATTTCCTTCCGCGCCCCCCTTATGGGGCGCACCCCACAGTTTAGAAAACACTGAAATAATTATTTTTATTTTTTACACAAGTTCGAAGTCAGAATTATTGCTCAAATATTAGTTACCTTCATGGTTTTAAAAAGATTTGTTACCCACCAATTTTTTTAACCTTGTGCTCATAAGTGGCGTAGATTTTAATTGAAATCCCGATTTTGATCACTTTCATTTTGTACATGTTCATATTCATCGGCTTCAACTGTTTCTTCTGCCTCTTGAACTTCTACATCACTCGTAACATTCTCATCCGACACATAATTTGCTTCCTCTGCATTACCTTCTACATTTTCATCGTCCTCACTCACCTCAACCAGTTCATCACTACTGTCACTGTTCTCCAAAATTTGTCGTAATTCTAGATCAGTTAAATATTTACGTGCCAAACAGGTCTATTCACTAAAATATACGTTAACTTTTAGCGCAAAAATATCCAACGCTAAAAAGTAAATATTAACGTCACTGTTAACAGTACTTCATAAAATTGCTATTCACTAAAGCATTGGTTAAAAATTTCGTTAATATTTAACTTTTTAGCGTATACGCTAACAAATGCTGTAAAACCAGTTTCACATGACGAAATAATCCTGTAAAACGTGTGTCCTAACTTAATATAATTGCCTGTCAAGTGTGAAATGTTAGGAAAAGTTTATCAAAGTGGATAGATCAAAGTGTGAAATCCTTAAAATATATAGCTAAATTAAAATAATTATTTATAAATATGTCAGATATGTATTTGCAGTATTTTTAATAAGTGTTTTGCAGAAACCACACCGTTTTGGCTCATTCACAAATTACAACATTCTTCGATTCCATATTGATAGCTGCTAAGGCCCATGGCCATACAAGTTTAACGCAGCTAGAACCTTTAACTATGAATTTATTAAATTATTATTACCCGTATAGGTATTGCAATAATTCTTATTGGATTCCTTAAATGGGGTGTAAGAGCTGTAAATAAATCTAAAGCACAGTGCTTTGATAATCTAAAACTCTTATTAAATTCATAATCGGGCAAATGGAATGAATCACTTGTATCCCCAAGATTTCGAATTCGAAGTTTTACGTAGCGCCTAAAATGATTAAATGTATTTTGGACAATTTAAAATTATTAGTGTGGTTATGTGATGTAAACTTCCAAGTAAAATCATGAATAAATTATTAATTATTCATATGTAAGTAATAATTACTTCAAATAAAGACAATATATATATATATATATATATATATATATATATATATATATATATATATATATATATACCTTTCCTTTATTCTCTCAATTTCTTCCAATCGAAGCATATTAATAACTATATTTGCAAGTCATTTTTGATATTAACGTTGCCTTAAAGTTTTAACACTATGTCTCAAGATGATGTTAAATTTCTTGCTTTTAACGTGGTTATATTAACGATTTCTTTAAAATTTTAACGTATATCTGCTTACTGAATAGCAAATTAAAAATTAAAGAATCCATTAAAATATTAACGGTGACCTTCGAGGTTAACGCGCACGCTAATTTTACAGAATAGACCTGATTTGTAAACCAATAAAGGCTAACCTAACTTGCAAAACACACGCCCGCCAACACAATGATGACTGTATACAGAGCATCATAACAGCTTGTGAGGGTAACAAGGTAACCCCATCACAAAAATATTAAGCTAAAGTTAGGTTCGTTCATTCTAAATAATTTGTGGTAACATAGTAGTATACATTTTTCAAGATTATATGAACGGTCACTGTCGTAACATTTTTTAACAGGTTATCTTAAAAGAAATGGAAGTTGGGGTATTCAATATACCCCGCACAGTCAGGGAAGAGTTAATGCAATGAAAAATATGTTGGGTAATACCAAACCAAAACCAAACAATATATGATTAAAAATTGATTGTGGATAACCAAAATCGTCAAACTGGAAATCGTAAATGTAGATTATATGGTTTTGAAAGATTGCCAATTGAGGGATCCAATGCAATAACCAGTCAAGTCCATCAGCACCAAATTTTCAGGCGAGCCAAAAATTTATTCATGAAAAAACTAAACGAACTACCAAATTTTGCGTTAAAACATAGACTTCTGTGATCTACGGATATAATATACTTAGGTTAGTGATAACATAATTCAAGCAGTAAGTGAAAAAAACTGTTGGAACATGACCTATTATTGCACAATATTTTTGAAATTCAAATTACAATATATATATATATATATATATATATATATATATATATATATATATATATATATATATATATATACACCTTATTATACACTCGGGCTACACAAGGATCTGTAAACATCAAATTAACCAATGTCTATGTGAATTTCGTTTAAATTTTACATGATGTAACATAACTTTTAACTATACATCGTTTTTAGCAACAGCGACCCTTTTATATCTCGAGCTTAATAACATACCATTTATAAGTATATATATATATATATATATATATATATATATATATATATATATATATATATAAATTGAATATTTAAAAAAATAATTTCTTGATTTCCCCATGTGTTAGGAATTTTTCTGTAATTGTCCAAAAATTAGAAAAGCTATGATACGTATTTTGAATTTTTTATATAATAATCTTGGTAATGATATTTTTAAGTGATCATCACAACTGCTCACATGACAACAATATAAACATCTTATGGTTTAATAATTTCCCACACTAGTGCGCACATAAATATTTTTTATCTAATTGACTAAAAAATAACTACATAGGTTAGCATATAAAATAATTCTGTTTGTGAAACACTGGTTGAATTTTATGTTTGTTATTACCGATAAATTAGCATCTTATTTCTGATAATTTTTTTAAAGGTCATTAATTCGCCGAAAAATGCATTGGTTGTTAAAGGAAACACCTGTAATTTAAATCTACATAAATTAAATTGTCGGATGGATAAAATGAATTTATGCCATATTTACTTCTTTACTTTAAAGACTCAAGAAAAAGTTTTCTATTACTATTTATATTTTGTCATGAAAACCGTATGCTTTTCTTATTATCTAATACAATCTGGTTATATACGAGTAAACACTATCTTTTGATATAGATTTTTAAAAATTCTCCAAAAAGATGAAAAGAACCACGAAATTGAAAATGTTTAGTGGAAAATCTTTGCTATTTGAGGCAACATGCTCTGAATATAGATCAATATGACATGAAGTGTTACCAATACTTAACAACGACTTGAAAGGTAAAAAAAATGTAATTCGTGGTTATGTTTGTATATTTTTGTTCGTCAGCCTATAATTAACGGAAACACAGAATACGTATATGAAAATATACTGATTTAATCGATACTGCACGACTATATATTACAAAAATCGTATTAAACTCGCATGAAAATCGATCGAAAAATCTTGTTCGAGAATATGAGAAAGTAGTATAATGTATGTCAAGCCTCCTGAAAAATATTTACACCTAAGCTAAAATAGTATTAAACATAAATGGTTCTTTAATAAACAGCATACCAGGAACAGATGGCGTACTGCAGGGTGAGTGTATAAATCCCCCATTTGTTTGCATATATGATTTAGAAGAGTTCTTCAGGAAAAAAGGTTTGGAAGGAATATATATATATATATATATATATATATATATATATATATATATATATATATATATATATATTGATTGATTGGATTTACAACTAGCCTTATTAGGCCAACAAGCAAAATTGATATAATAATAAAATAAATATATCTCATGCGGGAAGGTTCCATCTATTGGTGGTTCCTCGTGTTTGTTTGGTGTTAAATTAAATGTAGGGGTTTACGTCTGGCCAGTCTTCTTACTTCGTCTACGTTGTTTAGAAGATCAAAAGCTAGGTCGGAATGGTTGTGTAATTTAGTTTCGTACTTATTTGTGTATGTTTTTATTATTTCACAGACACTTTTTATGCCTAGATCTGCGTGTAGTGTTTCGATGCTAACGAATCAGGGTGCATCGGTGATAGTTTGGAGGGTTTTATTTTCTATTCATTGTATTTTGTTAACGTTTGACTGCTTTGCGCAGCCCTATAATTGTATCCCATAGGACCATATTGGTACTATCATAGTATTGAACAGCAAGATTTTATTGGACAATGATAGTTTTGATTTTCGACCGATTAGCCAATATAGTTTTCTTATTTTAATATTTATTTGTTTCTTCTTTGCTTCGATATACCTAAGTATTTTCCTTCGTTTTTTACAGGAAGAGTTTTATTGTTTAAATTAACTTCAGGACATGCTGCTCTTCTTAGAGTAAATGTGACCTGTATTGATTCCTCTTCACTTATTTTAATTCTCCATTATTTGTTAGCCCACTCATGGATTTCATTTAACGAATTATGTAGATATGTATATGCTGAATTGGGGTTCTCGTTTCTTGCAAATATTGCCAAGTGGCAGGTCAGCTGTATAGATTTGGTAATAGTATAGGGCCTAGAACACGGCCTTGTGGTACTCCTGCTGTTATTGGAAATAGCTTTGAGTGGCTGTTTTCGTATATTGCTTCAAAAAATCTATATGTCAAGTATGATATTATTAGTAAGTAATATTGGTATGGGAGCTTTTGTTTTATTTTGAATAGTTGCCCAGTGTGCCAGACGCGATCAAACGCTTGGCTGATGTCCAAAAAGGCGGCTGAACAGAATTTATTTTCCTCTAAGGTTTTTTTTTAGATTTCTTTAACTATACGATGTATTTGTTTAACAGTTGAATGGTGGTTTCAGAAGCCAAATTGATGATCCGGGATTAAGTTTTTGTCTTCTATTTTATATTTTATTCTTTTAAGTATTAGCTTTTCTAGTACTTTGGACAAACATGGCAGCAAGTATATTTGTCGATAGAAAGTTAATTCATAATTTGGTTTTCCTGGTTTTAATATCAGTAATACTTGCGACAGCTTCCACAACACTGGGTAGTATTGTAGTCTTATTATTGCATTAAATAGGTGGGTTATTGTAATTAGGGCTCTTTCTGGAAGATTTTTTAATATTAGGGTAGTTATTAAGTCATGCCCAGGTGCTTTTTTATTATATAAGTATTTTATCTTGTTTTGGATTTCTTCTGTTTTAAAGTTGTTGGCAGAGAAAGTTGTAGTGGGGCGTCCAAGTATGTAAGTATATTTCTTTCTTCTTCGGCTGTGGATTGCGAGATATTTGGTTGAAATATATTGTGCAGGTGTTCTGCATATATATCTGCCTTGTCCATTGGTGATCTGGCCCAGGTGTTGTCAGGTTTTCGGATGGGAGGTATTGATTGCTTGGATCTTTTTAACTTTCGTGTTGCCTTCCAGAGTGTGTAGTCGCCTTGGGCGTAGGGGGAGAGATTGCTAACATAGTTTTCAAATGAACCATTTTTGTTTTCGTAAAGCCACGTGCCACCATGAGCTATATTGTCTGGGTGATTTGTACAATAAGTGTTGTACTTGTTTATATTAAAATAATTCCTGTCAGTAAAGTGCGTCTCTGAAATTAAGAATGTCTATTTTTTGATCGTTTAGGAGCATTTCTATTTCTTGTTTGTTATTTTAATCCGTTTTCATTCCATAATGCTACTCTTATGAAACTATCCATTGTTAATTTTGTTTATGAAGCTGCTGATTAAATTTATTATTGTGCTATTTTAGTTCATTAATTGTTTAAACAGAGATTCAAATTTATTTACAAAGTCAGTCAGTGTTACATTGTCGTTTTCTGTGGAATTTTTTAATTATTGTATTGTTAACTGTGTTTGCATAGCTCCGGTCGTATCTACTTTGTTGGGGACCTAAAGTAAGGAATTCGGATTCTACTAGCTGATACTCTTGTTTCTTTTGAATTACTCTCTGGTTATTGTAAGTTGTTCTTCCCCTTGCGTTTTAAAAATCGCGATAGACTCTGCAGCCTTTATAATTGACCGGGTGAAGGCCATCACACAGAACGCATTTTGCAGGGGTCATTCTTGTCTGTTTACAATTATTTGTGGGATGATTTTCCGCACATTTGACGCAGAAATAAGGTTTGGAACAGTAAGATTTGGTGTGTCTGTAATCTTGGCACCTAGTGCACTGTGGTATTTCTCTTTTTTTTGTTCTTCAACAGTGATTTTGGTTCCTAATATATTCGTAAGCTCATAGATTTTTTTTGTTTTCATTAGGCTTCTGGTCCACAAAGAAAATTGATAATGGTTATTTGTTTTTCCAACTTCTTAGGTTAATGACGTTACGTATTATGAACCCTTTATTTTCTAGTGTTTCTTGTAAAACAGTTGGTGCTATAGACTGGTGTAGATTCTTAATAACTACTCCAAATGATCTTTCTTGGCGTGGTTGGTAGGTAAGAAATGCTATGTCGATTTCCTTTTAGTAATTAATTAGTTTTCGGTAGGTTTCTGAATTACTTGTATTTATTTTTACAACGTTTTTAGAAAGTGTTTTACCTATAAAATTATTTTCATTTTGTTATGCTTTGTCACATTGCGGAGTAATTTACGACGTCTTGTAAGTAAACTGGAGGAGGTTCGTATTCTTTATTTGCTTGTTTTTGTTTTTCTTGATTATCGTCACTTAGTGCCGCATATCTGTTGATGTTTTGAATGTCGTAGTCTGTATTTGGCTACACGTTCATTCTTTTGTTTAGAGTTGTTTGTTAATTGGTTTCTTCCCTCGTTCTTTTTCTTATTTTGACTTTTTGCCAGGAGTGTCTTGGCGGTTGGAGAGGTGGATTTGGAGATACCTTGCTACGCAGTGGTGTAGGTCTTCGCGGTATATAATGGGATAAAGGGGTTAAGACTGGAGATTCGTTACTGCTGTATACGGATTTCGGGGTTTCCATAGCAGTAAGAGTGTCGCTGTTCGGTGATGGTACGTACTGTGTGCTCATAATTGGTGATGTCAAAGCAAATTTTTGAGTAGTAGTCGTTATCGGAGTTGTTGTAGTTACAGAGTATCTAGATGGTACATTATTAGTACCACCACTTCTTTCAGGCACTTTTATTAATTTAATAAATTATTTTATTTTATGTGTTTTTGTTGTTTTTATAGCACTAGTGGACTATAGTTTAGGGAGTTTTAGTTAGGCACTATTCACTCGATTCACTGAGTAATCGCACTAGTCACAGCACAGGCACAGGTCGAGCTACGTCCGTTCACCACGGCTGTTCATTATTATTATATCAATGTTTGATTATTGTAATCCGTGAAGTAAACAATGAACACATTGTTGACCCGGAACGAAAAATAAATAGTTAACCCATTAGAGCCGGATTTTTTTTTCTGAAAAAAAGTTATGGGAATTGTTAACAAGGGTGTTAGAAATGAAGAAAATGCATATTATTTATAATTATTACTGTTCACTATTTAAAAAAAAAGAAAAAAAATGATGTTACCATATGGTAACACTAGGTTTTCATAGAGTACAAAATTAGGCTGTATGAAATATTTTAAAACATTCGATGCAAAGACCTACGTTGCACTTACAGCACTGTGACACACTGTTTTTTGAAACAGACGAACGTCCGGGTCCTTTGGGCATATTTTTATATTTAGATAAATATGTAGCTACTATGTCTCTTCTAAATTTGTTATACCTCTTCCTGAACATTTATATAATATCCAAGCATTTTGGACAGCCGAGTCTATTAGCCAGGTGTATAGAGGCCAGAACCACTGCTTACCTATCGAATTCCAATTGAACTTGAATAATTTTTTTTTAGCCTGGGAATATCTTTTTACAGATGCTGTGGGTGAAATGCCAAATGTCGAAGATATCATCGAAACCATCGCATTGTCCATCCATCTGGTCAGCATAATACCATCTGTTTTGGAAATTGAAGAATCAAATGAGCCTCTACTTTGTGTTTTAAATGTTTTTTATCTGGTAACGGACAACTTTTTGGAATACGATTTTGTTGAATCGTACCGGTAGCACCATAACCACGTTCTCGTAAATAAATAATTGTTTATGTGGCATTTCATCCAACATAACAACCAACGGTGCAGATGATTTTCCAAATTTTAATTCATAATCTGTATTTGAATTAGGATTTTTACCTTGGTAAATTTCAAAATTGATGAGGTAACCATTTTCTGCGTTCAAGCACCACACTTTATAGCCAAAGCGGATAGGCTTTCCTCTGCTTACATCCATGCTTTCCATAATACCTTACCATACTTTCATCAAAATTTATCATTTCAACAGGTATAAAATATTTAAAAAAAATTTGTTTCAGTTGTTCTGCGAACGGTCTGATTTTCCTAATTTTATCCTCCCTGTTTATTTTTGTGTTTATCTGCGCAGTGTATGAACCTCATAATTTGAATAAACCTATCTCTCCGCATAGCTTCACACACCATTTCGTTTCGCATATCCAGTCATGAATCCCAATATTTTAGTTTTCCTGGAAGTTCAATGTAACCACTAAATATTAGAATCCCAATAAAACATTTTATTTCTTCTACACTAATTTGTGGATCCGGGCAATTGAGGAATAATGCATATTTTTGACTCTTTGTAACTAGCAAATTGAAGACGTTGTCATCCATAAACATTTCAAATAGCTAAATAGGTGCTTTATCCTGAAATTCAGAAAAATCCGGCTTTGGAAAAGTTGTAGTTTTTTCTAAATCTCCCATCATTCATTCCTTCTCTGTCTTATTTCCTTCTTCTATATTCTGTATTTCTTCAACACGCCTTTTGCTACCCGCATATCTAATTTCAGCCGGGGCCGATAACTGACGAGCTGGCACATTATCTACTATACCTCCTTCATCTTCCTCTGCTGAATCTTCATCAGTAATTTCATTCGGTTCCAGAGGAGCAATATAAATTCCTTGTGTAGATGTGTCTTCATCTGAACTATATATCATATCTAGCGCCTGTTGCAAGGAAAATCCAGGTCTAAAAAAAATGCACCTATATTAGCCTAGTGTAACCATAATTATGGTAACACATTGAAATATTACGTAATATTTCAGACTTATAACAAATATAAATATTTTGTAAATTAGCGCCATATTTGACAAACATAAAAAACAATTTTATAAGTAATTGCAATGTAATATAAAAAAAATATTATACTTACGCATAATTGAGGTCCATGTTTTTCGATGTGATGTTTACTACACTGATTTTAAAATAGATTATTTTCAAATATAATTCAAAATGCAACGAAATTTTTACACAATACGTACAGCACAGTGTCTAGAATACAAATAACACCACTTTAAACCAAAAAATTAATTGCAACTACAGTAAATGCGTAACAAGTATGAACAAGTCAGTGTGACCATATGGTAACACTAGATCTTAATGGGTTTTAAATAATTTTTATAGAAAAAATCTGTATTTAGAATAGACAGTTATTGAAATGGATAACAATATTTTAAAAATAAAAATAATTGGTTTTAAACAATGACAAAAATTAATAATCAAAAATGCATTATATTTTCTTTTAATCTTAATAAAACATGATTGAGATAAAATGAATATGTGTATGTATTTTGTTTTTACATTAAAAGTAGGTGTTATAGTTTAAATTCGTATGCTTTTGTGTCATACTGATGATTACTACTTCCATTGAAATTAGTATTATATCATGCTAGAAATTTATTTAACTAATTTATCCATATTAATATAATACATAATATCTTTAATATAATTCGTAATTAATTCATAAATGAAAAAATAATAAAAAAAACTATCTTGACGGAGATTCGAACCCCAATCACTAAACGTCCTCTCATTCCACAATCAGCTACGCCAACCATTCACCTACAATGACAATTGCAAATATTTTGATATTACGTAATAAAATATTTATTGACAAATATTTATAATTTTCTCTGATTTACGCAATGATAATGTAATTAATATTAAATAAGGTACACGAGGTAATTTACTATTATCATGTTAAATAGCATGGCTTAATTTTATGCCGGACACATTTTATTCACAAAATCAGTTTTCCCATGTTAAACGCCTATGTCAAGGTTTGCTTGGAACACACGGTATATATATCATCTTCATCATCATCGCGAAAATGTAAAAATTGGATTCCAGGGACCTTAAAACGTGGTCATTTACCAAAATCTCGATATGCGATTTTTAGCACAATCCCTATACCTCCTTTACCTAGGGTAGCAAGAGGTTAAAACGGATTATGGGTACTTTTCATCAAATTCTTTGTCATTTCTCCATGTTTTCATTTTATTTTCCTACTGTTGTTGTTTTTGCCATTCTTTAGTCAAATGTTAACAAACATCTATTATGGATACAACGTAAGTTTTTGTATAATATTGCTTTATTAATAACTAGGATGATATACTTTGATGATTTTACTTTTAACTCTTAGCTTATTGTATTTACCACAATTTAAAATTATATCGGCTACTATGAAAATCACAACAAATATTACAAATCATTTAAAGTTAATATTTTATTTGTTTTTTTTATCTTATGACAAGTATCATCAGCATCATTGTATTTTAAATTTATATATATATATATATATATATATATATATATATATATATATATATATATATATATACGCATTACTATCATCTTATTGAAGTAACTAGCTATTAGTTTTTAAAACAGTGATATTTTTTTTTGTTTTAATTACATATACTTATAAATACGAAGGTCGTAAACAATAAAATCAATTTTCGTAATTATATATAAGTAATGTATATAATCATTACAAATAAATTATAATTGTAATTATATTACTTTTATAACAACTCAAAAAAGTAATTTGTAATTCTGTGCCGTTTTCTTAAAAATAATGTAAGGGTAATGCAATTACTATTTGCAAGTAATGTGCCCAGCTCTGCTAAGCATCCACTAGATCTACATAAAAAATAAAAACACTTGAAGAATATAGTGACCTTCGCCGATTAAAAATAAAAGCATGCAAAACTAAGATTTTACATTTCCACCGAGGACGCTCAAAGAAGACTACAAATCTCTTTACCTGTCAAGGACAAATAATATGTGAAACCAAACGCTATGTATGTGGGAATCACATTTTTATTTTGCGAATTATTTAATACAAACGCACAAGATATGATTAGTAAATCAAACCGAAGTACTGCAGGAATCAAATACATTATGAAACAGTCTGGTACGTACTCTTTGTGCACTGTCTTAAAATTATATAATACAGTTGTGCTACCTACTTTGCTATACAGATCGGATGTGTGGGCAATTAACCAGTTAGAAACCATAGAGAAGAGTCTATTGTTTTTCTTCAAATCATTCTGGAGTTGGAGACAAAATACACTGAATTACATAGACATGAATCAAAATAAATTAGAAATCTACGTAATTAAACGTATCCTAAATTACTGGTACAATGTACAATTAATGGCGGGCGTAGATTAAATACCACAACCAGTTAGCCTTAATTTGAAAATACTTGGACGACTAGACTACAAGAAATATTATAAAAATCCGGATTCAGCCACCTATGGAAAACACAAAATCCAATACAGTTAAAAGATGAAACGGATTACATAATAGAAAATTATTAACATATCGATGCGTACAAGGCAGCACGGCACAAACGCCAAAAAGTCTAGTTTGCAAGTTTTAGTACGGTTCGAATCTACTGCTTAAGCTGCATCCATTGTGCAAGCGATATATCCGCCAAAAATTATTAACCGATGGAAATTGAATTTAAACTTGCACAATCGCCATTTCAAACGCTCTTAGCGCGAATTATTTTAGCTTCTACGCCAATCGTGCATAAGACTTATATAGGGTGACAACCTTGCGATTTTTTAATTGTCAGAGTAAGTCTAAATTAAATATTGTAGTACTAGTAAGCTACTAAATAAAATCTTCTATACGTTTAAAGTTTAAGAAAAGAGTTTTAGACGATAGAATTAGATTTACTGCCATGAAAATCACTTGTTGTTTGTGTCAAAAACAGTCATGCAGAATGGGTTTGGCACAAATATTATAACATCATTGTCTTTTCATGTAAACTTTTTGTATCGTGAAAATGCTTTTTTATACATTGTATTTCAAAAAGATTTGTATTTCATGGAACAATACTGTCGGAAAATAATAGTTTTTCAGCGAAAATTTCATTTGTTTGCAGATTATGAATACCTGAAGTAAGAAATAGCAATGGCGGTAAAAATTAATGAAAATAAAAAAAACCTACCTACAAATAGTGATGGACAAGCTCCATGTAATACAGCATAAAAACGATCAATAATAGAACAAACTAAATAACTGATAACTGCAGTCTAGAGTCTAGAGCGTGATGAAACTGTAACTTTAGAAAATAATCTTATCAATATGTTTTCCAAACTTAAAAAATGCTGTGAAACTCGAGTCTCATATACAAGTAAATTTCCAATTAAGTAACTCAAATTTGGAAACATAGTAGGTTTATGCACACAATTTTTTACTCATGCAAAAAAAGTATAATTTATATGTTAAAACTAGATATCTACTTATTTTTCTATTATTATTTTCTTTTCCATTTGAGTATGTCTCAAATGCAGAATAATAAGTTTTGCATAATAGTTTTCTGCTTCTCATTTTGACACAAGTACCTATTGTCACTCCAAAGGTAAAAAGTCTTAATTAATTATTAATGTCATATGTACCAGATTAAGCGCCAAAATGACCATTGTTCATAGAGTTGAATGGCCTAAACGCCATCACAGCTTTTGACATTTCTACCATTGTCTAAAGTGATTTGCCATAAGAGCAGTTTTTTGATCATTTATTTGGAATTCTCATGCTACACGTCCAAGCTTTTTGTAAACTGTCTTAAAAATCAGTAAAAAATAACATTGTATCTATGCTATCAAACGGTGTGAGCAAAATAGTAATGAAAGCACTATTAATTTATTGTGTCTCCTGTGATAATGTCGTTTGTGCCGTTCTGGCTTGTATGCGTCAATGTTCACAAAGAGCAAGATATTCAGCGAATAGAAAATTCAACATATTATAACACACCATTCACAAGAGCTACTCAAATGCAGAAGAATACTTATGTATGAATGCTCTATATAAAATAAATTGATATCTCTACTCGGAACAACACCATGGAATATACAAAATTATTCGTAGACGGACTAACACACTATTTTGAGTCAGCCCAACTATACTCTTTCTATAACTTACACGAAGAAGACAAACTATACCATTACTTTTTTAGATGCTTAATTTACACCCCATTAAGACTACAATACCTCACGATCACCACAGAGGAGTCGACCAATCCAATGGCATACCTTCTCAGTACTATCATCAATATCAATATATTGTATAACTTATACAATTTTGTAATAAATTCACTCAGAATTAGATCAGTCATATTAAAGGAATAATATAATGTACATACATAAATTACCCTTGAATATAATAATTATTTCTTATAACTTATAATTGAAATATGTAATTAGCATTATCTGTCAACACCTTGTGATAAGTTTACTTCACTTCAAATACAATCAATTATTTTATTTATTTATTTACTTACTTATTTAGTTTTTAATCTGGTAGTTTCATAACTTTTAAACCACGGATTTCTTTTTATTTTTTGTCCAGTAAACTAGGTATGTATAATCTTCTGTTCCCAAGTTCTAACCTTTTTGCTAATTACCTACTGGTCTAATTTCCTGTGAAACTATCTCTCCCGCTGGCGTGTTTTAGAGCTGACGTGCTCGTGAAATAGTTCCAAGTTGCATGCAGTTCCGTAGTGTTTCACAGCCAGGACAGGAAACCAGGAACTGTGGCACTTCTGCTCTCTGCTCACTGTTTCGCCTTAGGGAAGATTGGAAAACATGGTCAGCAAGTTTAAAATTATTTTTGTAGGCAAGGTTAAAGTATCTCTGTACGTTAAGTAGTAATGAGGAATAAATAAAAAAGTCGTTTTTCTCTCTGTCATCTATTAATTTTAAAAAGGATAACAACTACGTTTATACCGGTGGGGCTCGAAATCCGTTACATAAGCATTTAACATGGGAAAACTTTTTTTCCTAGAGCGTTGCTCCCCAAATTATTTTAGAAAAAAAATCTTCAAATAAAAGTTGTACAATTTAAAATTCTGCATGTAAATCAGTAAACAAAATTCATGTCGCATGTTTAGTAACTCCAGAAATTGAATATGAAAATTTCAGTTTAATAGTCCTAGCCATGTAATTAAAACAAAAAAGACAAACAAATGTGATGATTTAAATGTCAAATATTGTGATTTTTTGTCAAGAAAAATGAGTATTAGAACAGAATAGAAGAATTAAATTATAATTCTCCTTAAGAATTTTACGTTGTGATAATTTTATTAAATAATAAGATGTAAATTAAATTTTATGACAAATAAACACATGTTTGTTTGTTAAGCTTTTTGTTAATTCCATGGATATCACTACTTTTGAGTAGATTTTCGACATTTTCATACCTAATTTCTGCTTTTACAAAGCATGCAAAATTAATTTTGCTTATTGATTCAAATACAAAAATTTTCTACAACTTTTATTTGAAGTTTTTTTCTAAGATAATTTGGGGAGCAATGCGCTAGGATAAACGATTTTCCCATGTTAAATGCCTATGTAACGGATTTCGAGCGCCACCCGGTATATTCACTTCTATGTAATATTACATATATATATATATATATATATATATATATATATATATATATATATATATATATATATATATATGTCGAGATATTTTACCTGTAAGTAAATGATTGTAAAAATAAAATCTCAGTATAGTAAAATTTAAATATTGCTGGTGTTATTTGAGACACATCTTTCTATAAAACCTTTAAATGTATATAATTTACATGTTTTAGTAAACAAAAGCAAAAATATACATAAATAATACATTATGCATATATACCACAAATATACGAGTACATAATATTATCAAAAAATAAAGTTCTATTTTTATCTCTTGCAACATTTTTTTCTCATTTCTGTCCGGAGACACTGAAACTATATACTAGTACATAAAAACACAAGTATCATAAGGCAATTTGTTAACGTACGAGCTGGCGAGTTTTACAAAAAAACAAATGCATTAACAGGCATTATGATACAGGTTTTTTATACTATTTTTTCTTTTGATGTAATTTTATCCACTAACAACTTTTGAAAACGAAATAAATTTTGCCAAAAATATATAGCGTTTAATATCTCTGAATCTATAAAGATTTTCGAAAAAATAAATCAAATTATATCCCCCGCAAGCGACCCTGTTTTGGTTAAAAATATAACATTAAAATTTCAAACCATTAAAGCAGGGGTGGGGAACCTTTTTTCTGTCGCGGGCCATTTGAACATTCACAACATCATTCGCGGGCCATATATAATATAACACCCCCTTTCCACGGTTTTTTAAATGATAATGTAACCTTAGCTTTTTATTTTAGTTTTTATTTGTGTACAAACACGTTTACATATAATATGCATATTAAACAATTAGATTATTGCCTCTCCTCCCTAAATTAAAGTCTAGAATCCACAACCCCTAATGTGAGGGTTGGAACTGCTTCATTTTGGTAATTCGTGTGATATCAATTGATATATTTGACGTTGCTATTCGCAACTGATTTTCCAGGTTTGTATCGGTCAACCTGGAGCGTAGTCGTTTTTTTTTCGATGGCGAGTTTTATTTCAATGCATTTCTCCATAAAGTGGGATAATTATAATTACTTATATATCGTTTATAGAACTCAAGCAGTGAAAGGTTGTTGTACCTAGCTTTGTAGCTGAATATAATATATTATATATATATTTTTTAATTTTATCAAAATTTACATTACGAGTATTATTCAGTTAATATAAATTTATTTTTCTATGGAAAAAAATTGCACAATTTTTTGTATTTCAAGTCCCGCCCGCGGGCCGGACCAAACTACTAAGCGGGCCGTATACGGCCCGCGGGCCGGACGTTGCCCATCCCTGCATTAAAGCCATTCGAAAACGAAATAAATTTTGGCAAAAATAGATAGATAGATAGATATCTCTTTAACTATAAAGATTTTCGAAAAAATAAATAAAATTTGACCCCCCGCGAATCCCGTGTCGCGTTTTATGTTGTGTGTAACACAAATATTGTAACTCAACAAAAAGCAGTTAATTTTTAACACGAAAATGAAGCTATTTTTTTACTGTGTAAGACACATAGGGCCTTGTTCTTAATTTTCACTGAAGTGATAAGCAGTGAAATTTTTTCACTTTATCACTTAGAACTGTTCTCATTTGCAAAGTGATATGATATAAATTAATAAGAATGTATGATTTTGTATGTATTTATCCTATGTTGATAATATTGGTTTCGCATTACAAGAAAATATGAATTTGGTGCATGTGTTTATTGACATTTGACAAATACATAATATAACACTGAAAAGTGATATGATATAATTTTTTCATATATCACAATTAGTCCGGATATTACGGGTGAAAATTTGCCTCCATTCTGCATTTTGTGATGCAAGCGAGATGTTCGGTTCATATGTTGATGGGACCATACCCTACCGGTTAAGAGATGTAGACACACGAAAATGCCCCGGAGGCACAAGTTATTGCGGCTTGTATACCTCATTGGTGCAGTTGTCTTAAAGTCGCAGTAGTGCGTAAACTATTAGATCTACATGGTTGAAATAATTGTAATGGAAAGGTGTTTGATGCTGCAGTGAAAAAAAAACATTGGTTACATATAACTTATTTATATTCCTGTTTAATTTAGCACATTGTGTTTATTTAGACAGAAATTTTGGTTCCTAGGCCTATTGCGCAAGGACGTTACGTTATACCGGAAAATAACCCTAATAAAAGTTGTAGTGCATTTAAAGAGCTGTCGAAAGAGGGCTTATCGGCGTGTCTATGTCTTTCAGATGCCAAGGAAGCCAAAATGTTCTCCAAACAAGAACAATTAGCTAAATTCAAGAGGAACATGGATACGTTATATGTAACAAAACTCGTTTTTCGCACGACAGCATCAAAGAACTTAAGAAGAAATTAAAATCAGCTCTGTAGATCCAATGGTTTGCGCACCACTACGACTTATACAACCGGCAATTTACAGTCTGCGCAACCTTTCCGGGTGGCTACGTTCCTTAATCTTTATAAATGACAAAAGCAGGCTTTAATAGTAAGATAAGTCAAATAAATTTTCAATATATTTATGTTAAACTATTCATCGAATGAAACACTATATTTTTTATCACTGTCAGTTAGTGAAACAAAACTAATCGACGAATCAAATTTACTCGTCAGATAACTCTTATATTTGTGAATTAATTCGGCAATGGTGAAACCGAGCAATAGTAATTTATTTTGTAATTGATGTAAATTTAATTTAAATGCCGCAAGCCTCATATCCTAAAATCCGCTCTGATGTCTCCTGTCTTGATGTACTCCCACAAAGAAGAATTAATTAGCAATTTATTAGATGTAGGACTGGAATCTTTGCTTAACGAATGAATTTAATCCCTACGTCACTAATTTTCATTTAAGGAAAATAAATATGATTCTACAGTAAATTGAATATACTATTTTTAAAGTAAATAAAACTATTTCTTCAATGTACAGAAAGAAAAATAATTATAAAACTCGCAATTTCAATTACTGTTTTATATACAGTGGAGTTATTAAATCATAAAACCAATTTATTTTGTAATAATCGTAAATTGATTTTTCTTTTTCAAGTATGTATTTTTAAAGCTTCGGGTATATTTCACATTTTTCTCTAATTTTGTTGTAAGTTGAACAGAAAATTAATTATAAAAGAATTTATAATTAATTTTAAAATAAAATATTTCCAGCAGAAAACTTTTGATTTACTGTTTAAATAACGCTACTCTTTTACTTTGCATGTTCTTATATTTTTATATTAATGTTGATAAAAATATGTCGCATTAATTTACAAATTTTTACGTTGCTGTATTAGATTACGAGAAAAAACTTTATAAAAAATTTAAAAAGTGTGCTGTAAAAATAGCGCCTACGAAGAACATTGCACTTAAATATTTTATGTTATTATCTATTAGAAAAAAGTGCTTAGCAGCGTATCTGTGACTATCAGAGGCCCGCTAAGACAGAAGTTTCTAAAAAGACGCGTAAGTGAGCCGAGCCGCCCTGCGCAAGACTGGTCATTGTTACGCCAATTGGAGCAAGGCGTTTAGTTTATATGTTACTGGGACAATACTCTACAGATTAAGGAACGTAGCCACCCGGAAAGGTTGCGCAGACTGTAAATTGCCGGTTGTATAAGTCGTAGTGGTGCGCAAACCATTGGATCTACAGAGCTGATTTTAATTTCTTCTTAAGTTCTTTGATGCTGTCGTGCGAAAAACGAGTTTTGTTACATATAACGTATCCATGTTCCTCTTGAATTTAGCTAATTGTTCTTGTTTGGAGAACATTTTGGCTTCCTTGGCATCTGAAAGACATAGACACGCCGATAAGCCCTCTTTCGACAGCTCTTTAAATGCACTACAACTTTTATTAGGGTTATTTTCCGGTATAACGTAACGTCCTTGCGCAATAGGCCTAGGAACCAAAATTTCTGTCTAAATAAACACAATGTGCTAAATTAAACAGGAATATAAATAAGTTATATGTAACCAATGTTTTTTTTTTCACTGCAGCATCAAACACCTTTCCATTACAATTATTTCAACCATGTAGATCTAATAGTTTACGCACTACTGCGACTTTAAGACAACTGCACCAATGAGGTATACAAGCCGCAATAACTTGTGCCTCCGGGGCATTTTCGTGTGTCTACATCTCTTAACCGGTAGGGTATGGTCCCATCAACATATGAACCGAACATCTCGCTTGCATCACAAAATGCAGAATGGAGGCAAATTTTCACCCGTAATATCCGGACTAATTGTGATATATGAAAAAATTATATCATATCACTTTTCAGTGTTATATTATGTATTTGTCAAATGTCAATAAACACATGCACCAAATTCATATTTTCTTGTAATGCGAAACCAATATTATCAACATAGGATAAATACATACAAAATCATACATTCTTATTAATTTATATCATATCACTTTGCAAATGAGAACAGTTCTAAGTGATAAAGTGAAAAAATTTCACTGCTTATCACTTCAGTGAAAATTAAGAACAAGGCCCTATGTGTCTTACACAGTAAAAAAATAGCTTCATTTTCGTGTTAAAAATTAACTGCTTTTTGTTGAGTTACAATATTTGTGTTACACACAACATAAAACGCGACACGGGATTCGCGGGGGGTCAAATTTTATTTATTTTTTCGAAAATCTTTATAGTTAAAGAGATATCTATCTATCTATCTATTTTTGCCAAAATTTATTTCGTTTTCGAATGGCTTTAATGCAGGGATGGGCAACGTCCGGCCCGCGGGCCGTATACGGCCCGCTTAGTAGTTTGGTCCGGCCCGCGGGCGGGACTTGAAATACAAAAAATTGTGCAATTTTTTTCCATAGAAAAATAAATTTATATTAACTGAATAATACTCGTAATGTAAATTTTGATAAAATTAAAAAATATATATATATAATATATTATATTCAGCTACAAAGCTAGGTACAACAACCTTTCACTGCTTGAGTTCTATAAACGATATATAAGTAATTATAATTATCCCACTTTATGGAGAAATGCATTGAAATAAAACTCGCCATCGAAAAAAAAACGACTACGCTCCAGGTTGACCGATACAAACCTGGAAAATCAGTTGCGAATAGCAACGTCAAATATATCAATTGATATCACACGAATTACCAAAATGAAGCAGTTCCAACCCTCACATTAGGGGTTGTGGATTCTAGACTTTAATTTAGGGAGGAGAGGCAATAATCTAATTGTTTAATATGCATATTATATGTAAACGTGTTTGTACACAAATAAAAACTAAAATAAAAAGCTAAGGTTACATTATCATTTAAAAAACCGTGGAAAGGGGGTGTTATATTATATATGGCCCGCGAATGATGTTGTGAATGTTCAAATGGCCCGCGACAGAAAAAAGGTTCCCCACCCCTGCTTTAATGGTTTGAAATTTTAATGTTATATTTTTAACCAAAACAGGGTCGCTTGCGGGGGATATAATTTGATTTATTTTTTCGAAAATCTTTATAGATTCAGAGATATTAAACGCTATATATTTTTGGCAAAATTTATTTCGTTTTCAAAAGTTGTTAGTGGATAAAATTACATCAAAAGAAAAAATAGTATAAAAAACCTGTATCATAATGCCTGTTAATGCATTTGTTTTTTTGTAAAACTCGCCAGCTCGTACGTTAACAAATTGCCTTATGATACTTGTGTTTTTATGTACTAGTATATAGTTTCAGTGTCTCCGGACAGAAATGAGAAAAAAATGTTGCAAGAGATAAAAATAGAACTTTATTTTTTGATAATATTATGTACTCGTATATTTGTGGTATATATGCATAATGTATTATTTATGTATATTTTTGCTTTTGTTTACTAAAACATGTAAATTATATACATTTAAAGGTTTTATAGAAAGATGTGTCTCAAATAACACCAGCAATATTTAAATTTTACTATACTGAGATTTTATTTTTACAATCATTTACTTACAGGTAAAATATCTCGACATATATATATATATATATATATATATATATATATATATATATATATATATATATATATATATATATATATATATGTAATATTACATAGAAGTGAATATACCGGGTGGCGCTCGAAATCCGTTACATAGGCATTTAACATGGGAAAATCGTTTATCCTAGCGCATTGCTCCCCAAATTATCTTAGAAAAAAACTTCAAATAAAAGTTGTAGAAAATTTTTGTATTTGAATCAATAAGCAAAATTAATTTTGCATGCTTTGTAAAAGCAGAAATTAGGTATGAAAATGTCGAAAATCTACTCAAAAGTAGTGATATCCATGGAATTAACAAAAAGCTTAACAAACAAACATGTGTTTATTTGTCATAAAATTTAATTTACATCTTATTATTTAATAAAATTATCACAACGTAAAATTCTTAAGGAGAATTATAATTTAATTCTTCTATTCTGTTCTAATACTCATTTTTCTTGACAAAAAATCACAATATTTGACATTTAAATCATCACATTTGTTTGTCTTTTTTGTTTTAATTACATGGCTAGGACTATTAAACTGAAATTTTCATATTCAATTTCTGGAGTTACTAAACATGCGACATGAATTTTGTTTACTGATTTACATGCAGAATTTTAAATTGTACAACTTTTATTTGAAGATTTTTTTTCTAAAATAATTTGGGGAGCAACGCTCTAGGAAAAAAAGTTTTCCCATGTTAAATGCTTATGTAACGGATTTCGAGCCCCACCGGTATAAACGTAGTTGTTATCCTTTTTAAAATTAATAGATGACAGAGAGAAAAACGACTTTTTTATTTATTCCTCATTACTACTTAACGTACAGAGATACTTTAACCTTGCCTACAAAAATAATTTTAAACTTGCTGACCATGTTTTCCAATCTTCCCTAAGGCGAAACAGTGAGCAGAGAGCAGAAGTGCCACAGTTCCTGGTTTCCTGTCCTGGCTGTGAAACACTACGGAACTGCATGCAACTTGGAACTATTTCACGAGCACGTCAGCTCTAAAACACGCCAGCGGGAGAGATAGTTTCACAGGAAATTAGACCAGTAGGTAATTAGCAAAAAGGTTAGAACTTGGGAACAGAAGATTATACATACCTAGTTTACTGGACAAAAAATAAAAAGAAATCCGTGGTTTAAAAGTTATGAAACTACCAGATTAAAAACTAAATAAGTAAGTAAATAAATAAATAAAATAATTGATTGTATTTGAAGTGAAGTAAACTTATCACAAGGTGTTGACAGATAATGCTAATTACATATTTCAATTATAAGTTATAAGAAATAATTATTATATTCAAGGGTAATTTATGTATGTACATTATATTATTCCTTTAATATGACTGATCTAATTCTGAGTGAATTTATTACAAAATTGTATAAGTTATACAATATATTGATATTGATGATAGTACTGAGAAGGTATGCCATTGGATTGGTCGACTCCTCTGTGGTGATCGTGAGGTATTGTAGTCTTAATGGGGTGTAAATTAAGCATCTAAAAAAGTAATGGTATAGTTTGTCTTCTTCGTGTAAGTTATAGAAAGAGTATAGTTGGGCTGACTCAAAATAGTGTGTTAGTCCGTCTACGAATAATTTTGTATATTCCATGGTGTTGTTCCGAGTAGAGATATCAATTTATTTTATATAGAGCATTCATACATAAGTATTCTTCTGCATTTGAGTAGCTCTTGTGAATGGTGTGTTATAATATGTTGAAT
>OY720455.1:42295469-42296727 GCA_963082715.1 Harpalus rubripes | reverse complement strand
AAGCTACTTGACAGTCAAAGGCTTGGTTAGGCTTGAAAATTCAAGCTTTTTTAAATGTTAGGCTTGGTTTGGCTTGGGCTTGGTGGAACAGAAGCTTGGCTTGGCTTGAAAAGTCAAGCTTTTTTGAACGGCAGGCTTGGCTCGATTTTTTATGCTTTTTCAAACCAAGCCAAGCCAAGCTTTCAAGCTTCAAGCCGAGCCCGTGAAACCCTACCTATAGGTAACTATTACAAACGAGCAAATTATTCCAACTTTTTAAATATTTTTGCACATTTTTAATATATACGGATATTTCTTAAAACTAATTGTTCATTATATGTATTTATTTATTAATTTAGGTAATTAAACAATCTTTTCGGAGATCATTAATCACATCCGCCTCTATAATCGTCTCAAGTTCGATAATTATAACACTACTGACAAAATATCTCTATTTTAAATATGTATTTTCATTTTATCGCTATATGATATTTAATTTGATTTCAACGTATATTGACATATTATTGCGTACGAGTAGGTATGATATTTCAAAGGGAGCGCGTTATTGCCTTTATAATTACCTCGATTTGGGGCAAAATTTAGCTGCAAAATTTTCCATACTCAATAAATTTGCCTGGGGGTGCGCAATTATCACTGCCAATTACCCAATACCAAATGGAAAATATAGTTTGTAAAGATAGGCTATCATTTTGTTATTATCAAATGTACCTATATTTTAGAAAAATCAATTATTATTTCAAACGTCATGAAAATGGCATCTTTTGTGATTTGATTAGGTAGAAGTTTCATTCCTACGCCGCCGGAAATATCTACGCCGACGGCTTAGAAATAGCTAATTTCGAGCCGCCGAATTAGAGAAATTTCTACGCCGCCGGAGTATAAATACTTAACTTCTACGCCGGCGGCATAGAAATAAAATAAATAAATATTTATAGAAACTATATAGAATAAGCGAATAAGAAGTAAAGTAGTGCGTTTGAAAAAAAAATTAATGTGTCATTCGGAGTAAAAGTATCTTTGGGTGCCTCGCATGCAATTTTCCGATTCGCTTCCCTCGTCGTGCAAACTTCCATGCTCGACACACATACAATCACTTTTACTCCCAATAACACAACATACTATAGTTTCCTAATTTAACTTTATAAAATGTTAGTATTTACCTACTTTAACTAAATCACGTTATCATCTATTTTATATGTTCATATTTAAAATTATACATCACAAAATTCTCTTTGTTTGCAATTGTTTGAGATAAGCT
>OY720455.1:42190469-42290469 GCA_963082715.1 Harpalus rubripes | reverse complement strand
GAATTCGTTATTTGAATTAATTAAAATACACGAAAGGCACATAACAGATAAAATCTCAAATAAAAATCAAGCTTTTTCTCACATTTTTTCGTGATTTATACATTTTTCCGCGTTTATTTATATTACTGATTTCATCTACGAATTCAACCATGTCATAAACATCATTTTCACGTTATGAAGAATCAGAAAATTATAAAAAAATAAATTCAATTCATTAAAATAAATTTTACTTACCTCATATTTACTAATAATTATCCACACAAAAACTTAAACTAAAATTAGGTTGTCTGAATTCTTGAAAGCTCTTGAACTAACTAGTTTAACGATTTATACCGAGAACCTCTAGGTTTAAATTTATTACCTATTGGTATAAGCTAAACCTAAACATAAAATTGTTATGAATACGATTCTTTGCTAAACCTGATATAAAAAACAAGTTTAAAGTTATACCGGATATAACTATTGCTATGAATACGGCTGTATAAGTATATGTTTATTTATTAAATAATTAAAAATTATCAAATTTTGATGTGTCAAACTGTCCACGAAACATAAAACTAATTCGTAAGTTTATGTGTATAGAACAGTAAACCGGGCGCCGCCAAGTCCATTCTCAACTGGAATAGAGTATAAGTTTTATTTCATTTTCAATTTCATCAAGTTGAGGAGGAACACCTTCAGATACGTCATTTGGAGGTGTAAGATCTTCAATATAATCCATTTTAAGGTCACTTTGATTAGGCATGGAGAGTATATACATAATAAAATATTTTCGACTGTTCCCATATTATGTGCCTTTTGAATTTATATTAACTTTTTTACTTTACATTATTAGTTATTTATTATTATATTTGTATTAATAAATATATTTTTCTTTCTGAAACATGATACATCATTTTGGACGTATATGTTTCTGTGTAAGTGTGAGTGTGTGAGTTAGGCTTTAACTCTTCGAGAAAGCAAACCTGGTAAATTAATTACGGCGTACTATACAGTCAAAGTTCCGTAGCATATTGCTTAACGCTTTATGAAAATAATTAGTCAATGGTTACTGCAAAATGTATACACTATCAAATTACTGTACTGTTTTGTTAATAGAATTTATACTGTAATTGTTGTGTGTGTTTAATTTTGAATAGCTTTAACCGCAAAATAATAACCTTGCGAACGCGAACGACATAAACTTTCATAAACATAATACATTTTTACCCGATATTCAACCATAGCTTCTTAATTTATATGCAGAAATAAAAGGTATACCATTCTAATGCATATTAATAAATAAATACAGGTCGTTTTACAACGTATACATCAAACTTTAATGGGTACCCAATTTAGCGAAATATGCAAAATAACTGAAATTTATAATGAAGTGAAAAAATTTTACCTGGATTTCAATACATTTCTGTTAGAAACGTACCTCCGAGTATAAAATAATCGAACATAAATAAAAAATTGGAATTTTAATAACAACAAATAAGGAATATTAGTAATATTGCATATTTTAGTGACTATTCCTCTCAGCATGTTTTACACCAATTAAAATGTTTTATTTTGAATAGAAACCGTGTATTACAGCGAATATACGCATACTTTGTATATTCACTGTAACCATCACAAAAAAATTGTTTACCTGATTTGTTTATTTTGCCATCAAATATCAAAATATCCCAAATGAATCGTTATTATATGATTATTGCTTTACTTCGTAAGTACAGAAAAATAGTGTTTCATTAGAAAAATAGTCAATACGTACCTACAACACACATGAGCATCAAAAATAATAGAAAATATTGCGTCCTGGATCGACGTATTGCGGCAAAACACTCCGGTGTATTTTCGAAGCACTTGTGATATAATAACTGAAAATACAAAGTGTACAAAATCATCGTGTATTTGGTTTTATTGCACAATTAAAAAAACGCATGAAAATATTGATATATACATAAATGCTTGTGAGATCGGCTCATATTTCTTGACCTCTAAAATATTATTACCTAACATATTGTGTTCATTATTTATCTTTATTAAATTATATTTGATTATGTTAGTTATGTGGCTATATAATTCGTGGGATATTGTATACCTACTAGTTGATACTCGCGGACTTCGCAACCGCGAGCCAATTTATATTTTAACGCCGTACAAACGATTTTAGGAGTTCTGAGCAACCAAACAGGCATGTTTACATGTTTTGCAATATTTTCAACTCTAAATACCATAACACGTCCTGAAGCTAAAAGAACATCTCTACAAAATTTAGCATTGATATGTAAAACGGTGTAGGTTTGCATAGCAGTTTCAGTTAAGATAAAACGATGTTGTGATTAAATTATCATTACTGTGTTCTGTGCTGTTGAAGGTGGACATTGCGGAATAAACTGACTTATAAAGAGGTCTTGTGTCCTAATCGTTGTTTTAAAAATTAGTTTAAAAAGAATCTTTAATACCCTATGGTCTAGCTGAGCAGACGAATATACAAATTGTAATATAACCTTTTACTTAAAAATTACCTAGTGTATCTACTTATTTCTTTTATATTAATTACTTTATTTATTTACTTTTGACAGTAAAATTTATTCGTCAATATATGAACATGTAAAATTTTGCAAAATGTGATTTTCTAAATATATATAAGTATATATATATATATATATATATATATATGTCGCGGAGTAGTATCACTGGCAAACTCTATGTCGAGCTACACTTTCAGAATTACAGCGATAATATAAACGTGATGATCTCAGCGAGGCGGACATGCACTCACCCTGAGCACCGCTACACACTGATTCCATCCAAGCATTGTAGCCAAGAATGCTTGACGTTTCGATTACGACAATACAATTAAAAGATTATAAGTGATTCATGTAATACTTGATTCATTAAATGATCGTTACGACATGCTTTGATATTACAATCTCCGACACGGCCATTCTGACGTTTCACACGTCCTCGTGTAAACTAAGTATCTGAAAACAAAGAATTTATCCACAGTATTTTCGCTCGGCTATCTCTGACCAATAAGTGCTCAAATAGTTACAACTTTGTTCACATTTATATTAAGCTCAAAATTTAGCTGTAGTACACTAAATTATTTAATGGACGCCTTTTTTACAAGACGTCAAACAAAACGTAATTCTGTGACAATACATTTCACCAGTAAATACATGACTACCAATATCAGTATTCAAGCATTGTTATAGCTTGTCCAACAGCGACAGACCATCATTGCTTAACCAGCAATCGATCGCTATTCCATCTTCGCTTAACCAGCGCAAGAAAACCATACCGTCATTGCTTACCCAGCAATGGAACACCCTTCCGTCATCGCTTAACCAGCTCGGAAAACCACACCGTCATTGCTTACCCAGCAATGGAACACTATTCCGTTATTGCTTAACCAGCTCGGAAAACCACAGCGTCATTGCTTACCCAGCAATGGAACACTATTCCGTCATCGCTTAACCAGCTCGGAAAACCACACGACAGAGGCACCTAGTTAGCATGTTACCTTCGGCAGAGGTATCACAGTAGCATACCGAAACACCATGACAGAGGCATCGAGTAGCATGTCATCTTCCATCGCGGTTAATAATTCTAAAGAATTTAACGAAAATGTCCAATGTCCAGGCCAACGCCTCAATTGCTCCTTAGCCACTTTTGTTATAAAAGTTTGTCGGCTCTTTAAAGTTTTAGTCACCCCGATCCACTCGATTAGCCTAACTAAATTGTGGTCTCAACCTCCAGAAGGTTCATTATTGTACGCATGAACCGCTCTACTTAAAAATTAGAACATGGATTCATGTGTTATGTAAATAATACGTAATACCAAATCGAAATAATCCGGCATGCTTAAACTTAAAGCTATCAAAATGTTCTAAATTTGTTAAATAATTCAAACAGATAGTTCTTCTTTTCTTTTTCCTAACTGTATTTTGGCTTAGTGTTTTTTAGTTAAATTTTTTGACAAGTTGGTTTTTGCTCTTATTGGAGGTTAGTAAGTTTTAGTCAGTTGATCTTACACTGTCACAGGTGATGCTGTCTTTTATAATGTTTCTTGTTTGGCCTACAAATTGTTATTTATTTAAACTTGTTGTTTATTATTGCTTGATTATACTCTGGAAAATGATTGTTGATGATTTGTGTCATATATTTTTATTGTAGCACTTGATGAAGGTAAAATAATATATTGAAACGTTTGCAAGAGGAGATATAGAAACAAATTTTTTATCTTTCTTTATATCCATCATCCGATGAACTTTCTTCAATTAAATTTATCCTTGAATACGATCAAAATATTTTAAAGCAATTTGTTCCAGCGTCCATCACGCTGCACTTAGGCGTCCCAAACATTAAGACAAACAATTGAAAAGCAAGTCCCGTCTTGTCAGACTTCTCTGCTTCCAATGGCTTCGCAACCGTGGCAGGCTCCAGTCCGGGCACCAGCTGTCCTGTGCAACTCCTCTGCGGATGATCTAGCTTGCCACAATTTAAACATTCAACAAATTCACAATTTGACAAAACTGGCATGGTCACCCCGAAAACGGTCACGAGGAGCCTGATCGGCCACAGCCCCATCAAAACCAAAACCATATAGTATGTTCTGGGAATAGACTCAGGGACTATTTCAAACCACTACCATATTGGTACCTAAATTTCAATATTCATGAAAGTTCCATCTGTAACGACTCAGGGTTTTGGAACATGGACGTGCAGGAACTTGAATAACTTCATACAAATTATACCATGAACAACTGATAAAGTTCACTCAGATTTGAACTGTCTGCACAGCGCTATATTATTCACGCTAACACGGTACATCCAATACATTCTCTCACTATCAGTGCTACACATCGCCTCATTCGTAGATCTTGGGCAGGATACTCGCCCATTCTGGCTTATTATTTCGAGACAGAGTGGTACAGACTTCGTCCATAATTACTGCTCTCCCGCCACTGTCAACAATATTTTTCTCAAATAGCATCATCGTACGGTAACTGATCGAATGCATCGATCTCTCACTTTAATCACATTACCCTTAATGTCAACGCAGATACCTGAAACCTGAATACTCAAAAGTCCACATGCAACTAATACATTAACAAAATCATCAAAACAAATCCCGTAGCAGCCTCGTATACAAGCCGCTGTCCTTCTAGCAAAAACTAGAGATTGCAGGCAGAAACGAACCACTGGCCATACATCACCGTATTTGGACCAATGATCACTCATGCATCGTTAGTATGGCGGCCAAAATGTAACAAAACACAGCACAAGCGTCTTTGTGGAAGCGCAACGATAGTTTTTCTTTGTATCACATACCACAGGCGCTATGAATACCTGTCCAAGTGCAGTAATGGAATTGATTCTGGGGCCAACGTCTTTGCACTCTGCAAGACAAAACACTTCAAGTTTGGAGATCTCGTAGGCCACTCATAATTTCTAAAACAAAAAGCTACACAAGAGAGTTTTTGGTAATCGCCTTCGGTGGACAGTAGTAAGGCCACTCTTCCAAATAGACTACCTGTCCTGGTTTACGGATATTTCTAAACTAGAGTCAGCAGAAACTGGATCGATTTTATTTGGTCCGTGCTGCCAAATAAAGGAATCCATACACAACGGTTTCATTATATCTCAAGCAATAAATCTGTGTGCTCAATAAACTTAAACAAGCTCTCAAAGGAGAAGCAATCTACTTAACGTCAGATAACCAGGCTGCTTTCACTTGTGAATCAAAGCTAAAATGGGTACCGTAGTAAGTGAGTCTTAGGCACTTCCTGTGGATACTTGAAAAGCCATAATTCATAGCCTGGAGATATTCATTTCACCCTCGACGATAAACGTTAAACTGCTATAAGCTCTCAACAAAAGGGACTTTGAATTATGACAAGTATCTTTACTAGTCATTGTTCTACAAAATACCAAATTTCAGTTCATCAAAACTTTGGAGTGGCTTCCAGACATTCAGTCGAAACACGCTACAGCAATATTACTGGTCGCGGTGACAAAAGTCACCAGCGGTTAAAGCCCTCAACCTAATAACGATAATAACAATATCATCTATCTACAATTTGTAGCTCAGTAAACTTTATATGCAGTTAATAAAATATTAATCTTTAGCATAGTTTTCTAACATTTTTCCACCTTTAACTATCTTCCCTGAAGATCTCCAGTGAAATTTTCATGTTATAGTTTCTATTTCGGTACACCATCGTTCTGCACCCGCATCGGTCATATCTGGATAAAAAGTAAGTAACGATATATCAGGTGCCTCAAGGTTGCAGTGTACCTACTCAATATGTCTGTTAGTTTGCGAAACTTGTACAATGAAAACATTTTACAATCTTTCTTGACATACCGAAACGCTTTAAGGAATTTGTATTAGTTCGTTTGTTATTTCACAAATAACTAACTAAATCGCAAACTGGTTGATACTCCCGATCTGTGACTACTTGACCTACATTCAGTTTAATAATATTGTCACGTCGCAGACGATGTAAAGGAGTAGAATCAAGCTACCAAAAATGAAATACTTATTACGCCATACAAGCTCAATGACAAAACATCAATCAAAATATAACAACTGCCATGAACACCTAATGTAATGAATAATATCTTAAATAACATATATAAAGATCGGTAATCCGAATCATCGGCCATCACAATATCATAAACAACAAACTCAACTTCGTCTCTCGTTTCTCAGCAAGCAACTGACCGAATTGCTTTTATTACAACAGAAACCCAATTGCCACCAACATAGCTCACAACGATATCTTGAGCTTTGTAATAAAATCTCTTACCAGTATTGGAAGACCGCTTAACATAAATTCAGTACTCATTACTCACGGTTCTACTTAACGAGCTCTTGTAATTGCGTCACCACTCTCTGGGTGGGACACAGACGGAATCCTTGTTACTGGTCAATGTCCTATGATGAAAACCTGCAAAAATTGCTAGACGGCCTTTCCATCTTAATCTGTTTGGCCCTACACTTCACTTTATAATTCACCAACAGAACACAAACCTACATACAATATTGTGGATCGCAGGCGAATCCCACTTCTGATGTCGCGGGGTAGTATCACTGGCAAACTCTATGTCGAGCAACACTATTTCAGAATTACAACGATAATATAAACGTGATGATCTCAGCGAGGCGGACATGCACTCACCCTGAGCACCGCTACACACTGATTCCATCCAAGCATTGTAGCCAAGAATGCTTGACGTTTCGATTACGACAATACAATTAAAAGATTATAAGTGATTCATGTAATACTTGATTCATTAAATGATCGTTACGACATGCTTTGATATTACAATCTCCGACATATATATATATATATATATATATATATATATATATATATATATATATATATATATATATATATATATATATATATATATATATATATATTTAGAAAATCACATTTTGCAAAATTTTGCAGCCCACTGCAAATTTGACATGTTCATATATTGACGAGTAAAATTTACTGTCAAAAGTAAATAAATAAAGTAATTAATATAAAAGAAATAAGTAGATACACTCGGTAATTTTTAAGTAAAAGGTTATAATACAATTTGTATATTCGTCTGCTCAGCTAGACCATAGGGTATTAAAGATTCTTTTTAAACTAATTTTTAAAACAACGATTAGGACACAAGACCTCTTTATAAGTCAGTTTATTCCGCAATGTCCACCTTCAACAGCACAGAACACAGTAATGATAATTTAATCACAACATCGTTTTATCTTAACTGAAACTGCTATGCAAACCTACACCGTTTTACATATCAATGCTAAATTTTGTAGAGATGTTCTTTTAGCTTCAGGACGTGTTATGGTATTTAGAGTTGAAAATATTGCAAAACATGTAAACATGCCTGTTTGGTTGCTCAGAACTCCTAAAATCGTTTGTACGGCGTTAAAATATAAATTGGCTCGCGGTTGCGAAGCCCGCGAGTATCAACTAGTAGGTATACAATATCCCACGAATTATATAGCCACATAACTAACATAATCAAATATAATTTAATAAAGATAAATAATGAACACAATATGTTAGGTAATAATATTTTAGAGGTCAAGAAATATGAGCCGATCTCACAAGCATTTATGTATAGGTACCTACCTGATATATTAATATTTTCATGCGTTTTTTTAATTGTGCAATAAAACCAAATACACGATGATTTTGTACACTTTGTATTTTCAGTTATTATATCACAAGTGCTTCGAAAATACACCGGAGTGTTTTGCCGCAATACGTCGATCCAGGACGCAATATTTTCTATTATTTTTAATGCTCATGTGTGTTGTAGGTACGTATTGACTATTTTTCTAATGAAACAAATTTAACTATTTTTCTGTACTTACGAAGTAAAGCAATAATCATATAACAACGATTCATTTGGGATATTTTGATATTTGATGGCAAAATAAACAAATCAGGTAAACAATTTTTTTGTGATGGTTACAGTGAATATACAAAGTATGCGTATATTCGCTGTAATACACGGTTTCTATTCAAAATAAAACATTTTAATTGGTGTAAAACATGCTGAGAGGAATAGTCACTAAAATATGCAATATTACTAATATTCCTTATTTGTTGTTATTAAAATTCCAATTTTTTATTTATGTTCGATTATTTTATACTCGAAGGTACGTTTCTAACAGAAATGTATTGAAATCCAGGTAAATTTTTTTCACTTCATTATAAATTTCAGTTATTTTGCATATTTCGCTAAATTGGGTACCCATTAAAGTTTGATGTATACGTTGTAAAACGACCTGTATTTATTTATTAATATGCATTAGAATGGTATACCTTTTATTTCTGCATATAAATTAAGAAGCTATGGTTGAATATCGGGTAAAAATGTATTATGTTTATGAAAGTTTATGTCGTTCGCGTTCGCAAGGTTATTATTTTGCGGTTAAAGCTATACAAAATTAAACACACACAACAATTACAGTATAAAATCTATTAACAAAACAGTACAGTAATTTGATAGTGTAATTTACTAATGAATGATTATAATACGACGAGTATACATTTTGCAGTAATCATTGACTAATTATTTTCATAAAGCGTTAAGCAATATGCTACGGAACTGTGACTGTATAGTACGCCGTAATTAATTTACCAGGTTTGCTTTCTCGAAGAGTTAAAGCCTAACTCACACACTCACACTTACACAGAAACATATACGTCCAAAATGATGTATCATGTTTCAGAAAGAAAAATATATTTATTAATACAAATATAATAATAAATAACTAATAATGTAAAGTAAAAAAGTTAATATAAATTCAAAAGGCACATAATATGGGAACAGTCGAAAATATTTTATTATGTATATACTCTCCATGCCTAATCAAAGTGACCTTAAAATGGATTATATTGAAGATCTTACACCTCCAAATGACGTATCTGAAGGTGTTCCTCCTCAACTTGATGAAATTGAAAATGAAATAGAACTTATACTCTATTCCAGTTGAGAATGGACTTGGCGGCGCCCGGTTTACTGTTCTATACACATAAACTTACGAATTAGTTTTATGTTTCGTGGACAGTTTGACACATCAAAATTTGATAATTTTTAATTATTTAATATATAAACATATACTTATACAGCCGTATTCATAGCAATAGTTATATCCGGTATAACTTTAAACTTGTTTTTTATATCAGGTTTAGCAAAGAATCGTATTCATAACAATTTTATGTTTAGGTTTAGCTTATACCAATAGGTAATAAATTTAAACCTAGAGGTTCTCGGTATAAATCGTCAAACATTCCCTGTGCTCCGCCATACTGAATGACTTAAATGGAACAAGGTATACACTGTTCCATTTAAGCCATTCAGTAGATGGAGCTGGCAACAGCGCAAATTTAAAGTAACCGAAATTACATTGGGTAAACAGGTCTCTGGTCTCCAATTTTAGCCAATCAAAGAAGTCAAAACTATTCCCTATGCTCTACAATACTGTAAATATATATATATATATATATATATATATATATATATATATATATATATATATATATATATATATTATTTATTTCATTTTGATTTTATAATCTGTTTAACAACTTTAAGTAACTATTTACATACTAAAGTATTAGAAATGACCAAATTTTGACGTTTCGAGCTGTCAAGTATGTCTTATACGAAACAAAACTAATTCATAAGTTTTATAGGTGTAAAACAGGCTGGCTCCTAAGCGCCACCAAGTCTATTCTTATCTGAAATACAGTACAACAAATTCACTTCTTATATCACGGATTCGTCACGCAAGCATTCTTTTCTGGCCCAGTGTTTCCGATTCGTGTCACTTGTATACCACGGCGCTTGCACTAATGACAAATCTCCCACCTGAAATCCTAAACCCTATCTTACCATTACCATTCTTAACTGGAAAAAAGTATAGATTCGTAATTAAACTTAAAATGTTGCTGCTTAAATCGGTCTTTTCAATTCCGCACATCACGGAATCATCTCAAATTTTTGAAAAGTGTAAGTAAGACACACATGCTATTTTCAGATTTTAGTTAGCTTTTCACTGTAGTAATATAATTGCAATCTTCCGAATAAAAATGATACTATTTAAAATCAGCGCAAGAGTAATGATAGACGACGACGACCAGTAAGCGAATCTTTTTCACTTACTATGGGTGGAAGGTGGAAAACAAGACATTTTTTAACATTAGCACTCCAAAGAAAATAAGTGTTGACAGCATATTATTCACATCCAAAGTAATTTGCGGCTGTGCAGACGATAATCTAATTATCACAATTTTTAAAAGAAATGAAAGAAGACTTTAGTTCAATGCAGAAAAAAATGGATTTAACATAATTGAATATAAAACGAAAAGCGTTTTCGTAAAGTCAGGAAGGGCTATTCAACGGATCTGCTCGATGCCGTCACAGATATAGGTATCAAATACATCCAATTATCGAAGTTTTCACGATAGCGTCAGATCAGAATATAATTTTGAAGTTAAATTTTTTGTGTTACATATAGTAGAAGGTTGATTTTTTGTTCTAATGGATAAACACATGAATCGTGCAGAATTACCTCCCGTCATACCGTAGGTAAGAGACGTAATGTAATCGTGCAAAAAATTCGATGGTAAGTTTTCAGTAAATAAGCACGAATTAGGGTCTCCACAACACGTTTTTACTATTTTTACGATGATTCTCTCTCTCTCTCTCTCTCTTGTGTGTGTGTGTGTGTGTGTGTGTGTGTGTGTGTGTGTGTGTGTGTGTGTGTGCGTGTACGTGTGCGTGTGTATGTGTGTGTGCGGGCGCGCGTGTGCGTGCGTGTGTGTGTGTGTGTGTGTGCGTGTGTGTTTGTGTGCGTGTGTGTGACGATTTTTTTCGTCCACGATAACTCTTATAACTTCCAAATGTATCTATTTTCCATATTTAAGCTTCCTGCATTCATATAACGAGTTGATTACATTTTGGGCAAAGTTGGGCATCCGGAAGTGATACTTTATTTGAAGCCCATAACAGTTTTTAATGAAAAACTATAATAAAATATAATCCAAAGCTTTTATATTTTAGTATTTAATACTTTCATATCAAGAGAAATAACATATTAGATTAAGGCTAAAATTAATATACCGGAAGTGATAGTTTACTTGAAGCTCGGAACAGATTTTCGTGAAAAATATACTATGATTTTTATATCATGGGAAATAACATTAGATTTTGGCTAAAATTAATCAAACCGAAGTAACACTTTACTTGAAGCTTTGAACAGATTCTCCTGAAAAATTTATTACGATATACTCCAAAACTTGATAATTTAGTATTTACGACTTTTATATGAAGGGGAAAAACATATTAGATTTTCGATACAGTTGATAAACCGGAAGTGATACTTTATTTAAAGCTCTGAACCGATTATCGTGAAAAACATTGATACGATACAAAACTATTCAAATTTAGTATTCAAGACTTTTATATTGATGAGAACGACATATTACATGTTTTCTAAAATTGATAAACCGGAAGTACTACTTTACAGGAATCTATAAACAGATTTTCTTGAAAAAATATATTAAAACATAATCCAAAACCTCTCAAATTTGGTATTTAAAACACGTTTATAATTAGAAAAAACATTAGATTTTGACTATACCTATATGATAAACCGGAAGTGGTACTTAATTTGGAGCTCTTAACAGATTTTCGAAGAAAAACATAATAAAAAATAATCCAAAATTTGGTATTACAGACTTTTCTATTTATTGGAACAACAAATTAGATTTTGTTTATAAACGATCAACCGGAAGTGATACTTTACTTAAAGTTCATTGCTAATTCAAACATAAAATTGACGGGAGGTCATGTGTTGGCCACATCAGATTCTTTTTAGGACTTAAGTGAGAATTAAATTAATAAATTATCAAATAAAAAATTAGATGTGGCCAGCCATAACCTCTCGCCAGATATTTTACCTGGTTGTACACATAAAACGAAAAATATTTTTAACTACAAATACATATATTCATGTCTCACTGCAAAATAATTCTCACGTATATTTTCAAAATCTATGGGATATTTTAATATAAATTATGTACAATACATACTGTAACGCGACATACTATACCCATGACCTTGGCCTCGTCTAATAGAAGGTTGTACTTACCCTACGTTGTGTTTATATTTAATAAGTAACCCTTTACCTGGTTCGTAATATAGAGTAGCTGTTAAAAGTGGAGGAATCGGGATAGGTATTTGACGTAATTAAAGAATAATGTTCTCTCCAAAAAGCAGACAGAATTTGTCTATCTTTGTGCATTTATTGAAAATTAACCATGAAAGCAAATAGTAAATAATATGAGAAATATGGTCGGGTGTAAGGGTTTGAACATGACACCCTGCTGTGGGAAGGTCCGCTCTCTGGCATTCGCCTTACGTGCGAGGGAAATCACAGCAAAAATCTCGTACAGAGAGACATCGAGACACAATTTAAACAAATAATTTATAACAAATTAAACATAGTAATACATAAGGGTTGTCCCAACAATTTAATATTAACAACATTGAAAATAATGCTTTAATTCGACCTGTATATTGATAGTCAATTATAAACGTAATGGTGTAAGTGAAGGTGAGTGTGTAAGTTTGGTAAGTTCGGAGTTTCATCCGAACTGCCATGACGCTCGGCGTCGCCGCCGGCCTGCTTTTGTATTGAAAGCGTGGAGTTAGCAACACAATCCTGGTTCGCCGCTGGACCGGCCTCACCATTTGTACAGGCCGCCCGGCATAGCCGAGGCGTCTACAGAATGCGACTGTGTCGCCATACTGTCTATCCCGACGAGTACCTGTGTCGTACCCGTCAGGGTGTAAATTGTTAAGTGATACCCAAGTGAACGTGCACATGCCAGCGTTCGGTGCTGAAACGGCACACATTTTGAGCGTAGGTGGCTGCAAAGCAGCGAGACTCGCAAAATTACGTTTGATTGGCAACCAATATTAGGTCATATAGATATAAATTAATTATATCATTGTGACAACAATCAATCATAATACAGTGCTTGTCCAAGTTAAGTTCATCGTAACTGAAAAAGGGAGCCAAATTAGGTGAATAGGGTGGATGGTATGAAGGTTCTCCAAACGTGCCTGGCTAGCCATAGCATCTGGATGGGCGGAAAGTGGTGGAGGTTCCCAAACGTGCCTGGCTATGTTACATGTCGATTTCTCTTACGCCTACTTCTTAGTCAACCTTGATGACGTCCCCGCGTTGCGGTCGTCTTCGTCATCTTGACCCACTCAGCTAGTTCATTCTCAAGGCCAGGTGAACGACCTCCACCGACGCTTGTGCAAAGATTTAACATGTTTATTGGTAAAGGATTGAAAAATCTTCATTTTTCAAGTCTTCTTCGTTAGCAGCCTGTGGAGTTGCACGTACAATTTTGGTGTCGCTGAAGTTACCGTTTTTATCGTTTATCGAAATATTATCCTCGTGTGAGGGAATTTTTGTACGGCAACTAATTTTCTGGAACAGAGTGGTTCCTCCGTGTATTCGGGATTTAATACACACAGTCCTGCAACAGAATTTACTTTTAAAGCCGCCCACTAGCTAAGGTGAGTTTGCACTTGTGATTTACTTACCGTTCTCTATATTTTCATCGCCTCGAGTTCTAACAATAATCGTTCTTTTTAGGCTTTTTTTTATTTTTGGTTTTATTTTCGAGTTACGTTCTTTTGACGTTACCGTCTTGTCACGTTTACGTGTACAATTATCGATTTTATTCTCGCTACGTCTATCGTGACGTCTCCCCATCGATTGAGACGTTGTATACATCGATCACGAATTGTACATCACGTATCGAACCTCAAGGTTGATTGTTCAGCTTCCGTTGATGAAATACCTGTGCTGTTTGACGCCTACGACTGATTATCTGGAAGTTACTACCACTATTCGCCATCACAGTTTCCTGTACTTGTAAGGAAACCACCTGGTGCAACCTGGTTTGGCTATCTGCGCACACCTCGTCTGCGATTGGAGCTTTTGGTGTCATCTGTCGCCTCCACATCCACAGCCAGCCGTGTCAACCCAGCGACCAGATAAGAGTCTTTTCACTTTATTATTCCATGTTATTTATTGGGACAACGGCTTCCCTGTTGTTCAACTCATTTATTTCAAACACACTGTCATATTTCATAACCTGCATTCATGTTTATTATGTAATGTCAAGATCGATCATCTATATTAGTTGTACTTACGCTTTATATAATTGTTCAACGTACACCATTGTTTACCAAGCCGATTCGCGGTCGACTTGTATATTTAATTCATTTGTAAACTGGAGTACGAATCTGCGAACGACTTCGTTTAGGTTAGAATACGGTACAAGTTGTTTATTTACTGCGATTGACGCGTATTCTTTGGCCAAAGACGCATACACATCACCGCCGCGCCATCTTGGAATATTAGTTACTTTTTTGTCAATACCAACCGCTCGCAGAAGCGCACAAGTCAGTGTTGCCTTGTTACTAAATTATTTGAATGTTCCCGCGAACCGGACTTAAGGTTTTTATGTTTGTAGAAGTACGGCTATTAAATATTCGTTTTATTTTACGTACCGAGTTTATGTTCGAAGTACACTCCCCTATTATCATTACCGTTAACATCACTATATTTCCTTATTGCCGCATTTTCCCAGTTCCGTGCCGTGCGTCGAAACACGTTCGGTTGAGAGGGGCTGAATTTTATTTCGACTGGCGCCCTTTTCCTTTTCTTTACGTAAAACTCACCCCTAATCTACCACTGAGTTACGCCGCTCTCGCCATTCCTTTCACGGGCTTAAAATCTGGGCATAGTAGCAAGATTTTTCGTATCGTCCATAAATTAACGTTGTCGCCCAGTTTTATAGTTTTTGTACTTGTATCGTTTACCATAATTATTATCCACTCAGGGCAAGGGTGGGTAATAGCTAGCCATAGCAACTGGATGGGAGGAAAATGGTAGAGGTGCCCAAACGTGCCTGGCTAGCCATAGCAGCTGAGTGGGCGGAAAGTGGCGGAGGTTCCCAAACGTGCCTGGCTAACCATATCAACTGGATGGGAGGGAAAAATGGTGGAGGTGCCCAAACGTGCCTGGCTAGCCATAGCAGCTGAGTGGGCGGAAAGTGGTGGAGGTTCCCAAACGTGCTTAGCTAGCCATAGCAACTGGATGAGAGGAAAAATGGTGGAGGTGCCCAAACGTACCTGGCTAGCCATATCGGCTGAGTGGGCGGAAAGTGGTGGAGGTTCCCAAACGTGCCTGGCTAGCCATAGCAACTGGATGGGAGGAAAAAATGGCGGAGGTGCCCAAACGTGCCGGGCTAGCCATAGCAGCTGAGTGGGCGGAAAGTAGTGGAGGTTCCCAAACGTGCCTGGCTAGCCATAAACGTAATTGTATTGGAGGAAAAATGGTGGAGGTGCCCAAACGTGCCTGGCTAGCCATAGCAGCTGAGTGGGCGGAAAGTGGTGGAGGTTCCCAAACGTGCCTGGCTAGCCATAGCAACTGGATGGGAGGAAAAAATGGCGGAGGTGCCCAAACGTGCCGGGCTAGGCATAGCAGCTGAGTGGGCGGAAAGTAGTGGAGGTTCTCAAACGTGCCTGGCTAGCCATAAACGTAATTGTATGGGAGGAAAAATGGTGGAGGTGCCCAAACGTGCCTGGCTAGCCATAGCAGCTGAATGGGCGGAAAGTAAGAAACGGTATTGGAAACAGAGTCGTAGGTAGACTTAGAACTTACCTCGGACAAGCCAAGTGTAAAAGTTCGATGAGTTCAGAGCCTTGGGTTACCCAACATGTCAACCATGCCAGAGGTCCAAGGTCTGTGAGTCTGGCCGAAACCAGACTGCCGAATACAGCGTTTATCCCCGTATTTAAACCAAAATATCCCTCTTGCCTCCTTCCGATCATAGGCGTTTCGGGGGTGAGGGTTGCACCTCCCCGCCACCGGTGTGAGTGGGTGGTTGGGTGGCTCGAGGAATGTCCTAGAACATCATAAGTTTGTCATCGCTCTTTATCAGGTACGGATTGCCAGATGGCCCTAGCTAGCCCTGTGTAGAAGTGTCACGAGTCTGCGTCTCGCGCGTCTGCCTGGCGTCAACCCTTACCCTGAGCATTAGAAACAAAGAACACATATGCAACAATATTTTTATGCCATGGCCATCGCAATTAAATACTAACTACAAATGTCACTTGCAACGAATCCTAATAAGAACATTAACAGTATAATTGTTTGGTTATTGTAAGTGCATAGATAAATAAATAAACAAACAAATAAATGCATAAATAAACAAATAAATAATAATCATGATAATAGAGAGTACAGTCTCAATACATTTTCTTTATATTCAATATCCTGAAATTTTCTTTTCCTACTTACCTTTTCTTTTTCTTTATATTCGTATTTTTTTTGCAAATTCCTTTTATATTCTTTTTCACGTATATTCTTTTGTGTTGTTGATTTTCTTTTATTTTCATAATCTTCATAATGATGTACAAATATTTTTGACAATGGCATACAAATATTTTTGACAGTGACATTTATGTGTCAATTTCAAACATTTGAATTTCTTGCCTTGAGAATTTTTACATCAAATTATTTTATATGCACTTCTTTATCTCTAAATCTATAGAAGATATAATAATGAATTTATATTTATCGAATATAGAATTTAAGGTTCTTTAATATAAGTATTTACATAAATTTTCGATAAATAATATTTAGATGATTTTTTTCTTGTAACTACTACTTCCGGTTGTCCAATTGTTACCAAAACTTAATCAACTCTTCCCATTTTTGTTAGATTGAGGAATTCGTAGTTAAAAATGTCTTAAGTCTTATAGTATTTGAGAAATCGTGGATTTAACATCCACACACACACATCCACACGCACATCCTCACACACATACGGACATCACCGTAAAAATGTTATAATCGGATTCTAGGCACCTTAAAACGTGCTTATTCACTAAAATCTGGATGTGCGATTTTTAGCATGAATTCAATACCTCTCTTAGCGAGAGGTAAAAAGTTAGGTATTTTTCATATATCTTTTGTGGGTGGGAAAAACAGTATAAGTATATATTGTTTTAAAATAAGCATATAATACATAAGTGTAAAACATAACGTGTGTAAGAAAAGTATTGAGAAAAAGTTTAGACCTTTTTATCAAATAGAATTATTTTTTTAATGAAACTTTGACTTATGGGTTTGTTCGTATAAAGTAATGAGATAAGAAATCTAATTTTACAACAGTGATAGGTGACCATTATCTTTAATGCTTTGCAGTTTTTAATACCTTGTCTCATTTTTCTCTCGACGATGTTAAATCTACATTCCGGATCGTCAAAATTATTCTTGTGTGTAAGTTGTTCATTTTGTATTCCCTGCCATAATTGTACACTTTTCTACTAAAAAATGCCCTAAAGTCGTTAATCAATCCAGCCTAAAAACATATGGAAAATATACTCTCTCTCATTCTCTCTATCTCTTTCACTATGTTTTTTTTAATAAAATTTTGAATTTTAATGCTTTGCACGCCCTGCAGCATTTGGAGAATCGCTCAAGCTGGGCGGGATGGGCCGCAGTCTATTTGATCACATTATTTCTTTTTACCTTCCGTCACCTTTAGGTAAGGAAGGTATTGTCTTTAGTCAAAAAAATCGGTGGTGAGTTTTTGATGAATAAGCACGTTTTAGGGTCCCTAGAATACGATTTTATTATTTTCACGATGATGTCTGTATGTGTGTGTGTGTATGTATGTATGTGTGTCTGTGTCTGTGTGTGTGTGTGTGTGTGTGTGCGTGTGTGTGTGTGTGTGTGTGTGTGTGTGTGTGTGTGTGTGTGTGTGTGTAACAAAATTTTCGTCTACGATAACTTCCATACTACAATTCTAAAAATTATAATTCTTTCGTATTTCCCTTCGTTACATCCATGTGAAGAGCTGATTAGATTTTGATTAGAATTGGACAACCGGAAGTACCCTCATTTGAAGATTTTAACAGTTTTTCTTGAAAAAACTATGTTAAATATCATTTTTTCACATTTAATGTTATTATATTTGACTGCATTTTATACTTAATATTAAATGGGTATAGAGTTAAAAAATTATAAAGAAATTAAATTTCATAAAGTAG
Source organism: Harpalus rubripes (assembly GCA_963082715.1). Taxonomy (NCBI): domain Eukaryota; kingdom Metazoa; phylum Arthropoda; class Insecta; order Coleoptera; family Carabidae; genus Harpalus; species Harpalus rubripes. The sequence continues at coordinate 42,271,797 of OY720455.1, read as the reverse complement.
CAATAGCTATGGAAACAGCTACTATATTAAGAAAATTTTGATTGAAAGATGTCAGTATCAAGTGAAATTGACATAGTGTATTTGTCTTATAATTTTACTGGAAATATAGGATCTTTTGCTATAAATTTTCTGTATGGAATTTGAATAAAATAGATGCAACTGCCGGAAGGTAAAGTACATCTTTAGCAAGGAACTTTCTGTATGGAATTTGTACAAAATACATAGAACTGACGGAAGGTAATGTGCTGGCCACATCGGATTTTTTAAATTTTAAATCATTTTTAAACCAAGTTGTGCTAACAATCATCTTAAAATTCAAAATTGTCGAGTTAATTTGTGCGTTGATGTCCGATTTTGTCTTGAGCACTTTAAATGACTCTGCTGATTCGATTTGGGGGTAAAAGTTCGGGTCGCCCATTTTTTGGTAAATTAATACATACTTGTACTGTACTTTCTTCATATTCCCGTATAGTTCGGTAAATAGTCGTCCGTCCAGTATTTTGATTTCCAAAAACGTTAACAATTTTACGTTTCGGCTATCTGTCCAAATAACCCATAGATAGATATGATTATTTCAAGTTTGTGTAACATCTTTCGAAACTATTTCTGGTAATATTAACAAGGTATATTATAATTCAACTATCATGTATCATGACAACTAGATTAGACCTTGTTTTGTAATAAAATTTAGGGCAAAATTTTCCTCAAAACCTTTGTAACATATATTAGAAGTCGACTCCATATTTATATATCCAAATATCAGTAATAAACCATAATTATATATTTATTTATTATTGTATGAAAAAAGTATATCCTGTACCTTCTGCATTTTGTTTTTGCTATATGCAAAGGTATGTTATGAAATATACTGATAGTAATTTATTTATATTTTTGTAACATTCGTTCTCGTTAATGTCATCCCTTTGATTAACTCCTTGATACATTTATTTGCTACAGAGATCTTGAGTATAAAGTAGATAAAGATTAGCGTCTGGAAAAGAACAAATCAGATGGAAGAAGCGAAAAAGAGCTGCCGTGTTGTGGTAAGAGAGACATGGCAACTATCGTCTGGCTGCATTCACAGATAAGTAAATCTAAATCTAGGTTAGTTGGTCGAGTAAATGCGAAGTATTTTTCAGCACAGCTTCTTTAAAAACAAGGCATTAATAATGTTTATTTATGCAAACTTAGATGGAAGTTACGGAATTTAAAGTAAAGTTGTTCTTGTTTCATGAAAGATCACATAAAAAACTTTAATAATTCAAGTTTAATTATTCACACAAATATACATACAGGGTGCCCGGTACAGCCGAACATAGGACTTTAACATGTAGTATCATACTTCGTAATATTCTGCTTCCCAAATTATTTTAGGTAAAAAAAACTGCAAATAAAACTTGTAGATAATAAAATTCTACATCTGACTAAATAAGCAAAATTAGTTTTGCATGAATTGTAACGACAGATATTAGATATGAAAATATCGAAAATCACAACAAAAGCAGCAAAAGCCATCGAATTTCACAACAAAATAAACAAATGCATTATCTATCATTTTTACGTTCCGTCACCTTTAGGTAAGGGAGGTGTCTTTGGTCAAAAAATTGGGTGGTGAGGTTTTAATGAATAAGCACGTTTTAGGGTCCCTAAAATACGATTTTACTATTTTTACGAAGATGGAAGAAATAGAATATTTTGCAAGGAACTTTCTGTATGAAATTTGTATAAAATACATAGAACTGACGGAAGGTAATGCGCTGGCCACATCCGATTCTTTTAATATGAGTTTTTTCGGATTAAAGCTTCAACGTAGTTTTTAAAAGTTTATTGTTGTCAATAAATATTTAACGACATTTCGGCCTTGGTTAAGGTCATTATCAAGTCTGTCGTACAATAAATAATATCTATAATAACTATAAATAAAATAAAATACATAAATATATCATCACGGCATATTACCCATTGCTGAGTGTGCCAATCTGCTTTGTACGCAGATATCGGTAATGATGATGACATATTTGTACCGTGCGGGCGTTTATCTGGCGTCACCTCACGGGCACTCATTGCTGGCGTGGAGAGTGCACCACAGGGGTCAATTTTGTGCCATTTAAAATTCGAAATATTTGGCGTCGGTCGGGATCGAACCCGGTTTCCCAGATTCGCGACCTGACACTCAGGCACGCGGCCACGAACCCCATAATATTAGCTATAAATTGTTATAATAAAAATTAAGTTAACTTACCAGACCAAGTAAATTACATATAGTCAAAATTCTATGAATGAGTTACAAAAAAAAATCTAATGTGGCCAAAACATAACCTCCCGTCAATTCCATGTTTAAAATAGCAATGAGCTTTAAGTAAAGTATCACTTCCGGTTGATCATTTGTAAACAAAATCTAATTTATTGTTCCAATAAATAGAAAAGTCTGTAATAAGAAATTTTGGATCATATATTATTATATGGGCCTCGTGCCTGAGTGCCTGGTCGCAAATCTGGTAAACCGGGTTCGATCCCAACCGACGCCAAATATTTCGAATTTTAAATGGTGCACTCTAAGTAATGAGTGCCTGTGAGGGGACGCCTGGTAAGCGCCCGCACGGTACAAATATGTCATCATCATTACCGATATCTGCATACAAAACAGATTGGCGCACCCAGCAATGGGTGATATGCCTTGATGTATTTATTTATTTATTTATATTTTATTTTGTCTTTCTCAAAAATCTGTTACGAGCTCCAAATTAACTACCACTTCCGGTTTATAATATAAGTATAGTTAAAATCTAATACGTTGTTTCAAATTATACACGAGTTTTAAATACTAAATTTGATAAGTTTTGGATCATGTTTTAATATATTTTTTCACGAAAATATGTTTATAGCTTTCTGTAAAGTACAACTTGCGGTTTATCAATTTTTGAAATAAATCTAATATGTCGTTTTCATTAAAAGTCTGAAATACCAAATTTTGATAAGTTTTGTATTGCATCAATATTTTTCACGAAAATATGTTCAGAGCTTCAAATAAAGTATCACATCCGTTTTATCAATTTTAGCCAAAATCAAATATGTTACTCCCCTTCATATAAAAGTGTTAAATACCAAATTTGACAATTTTGGAATATATCATAATATATTTTTCACGAAAATCTGTTCAGAGCTTCAAGTAAAATATCGTTTGCGGTTTATAAATTTAAGAAAAAATCTAATACGTCGTTCTCATTAATCTATAAGTCTTAAACACCAAACTTCAAAAGTTTTGGAATATAAAATAATATATTTTTCACGAAAATCTGTTAAGAGCTTTACGTAAAATGTAACTTACGGGTTTTCAATTTTTACCCAATATCGAAGATGTTGTTTCCTTTCATATAAAAGTCTCAAATACTAAATTTTAAAAGTTTGTGAATATATCATAATATATTTTTTACGAAAATCTGTTCAGAGCTTGAAGTAAAGTATCACTTCCGGTTTATTAATTTTAGCCAAAATCTAATATGTTATTCCCCTTGTTATGATAGTCTTAAATACTAGAATTGAAAAGTTTTGGTTTATATTTTAATATATTTCATTAAGAACATTTATAGGCTTCAAGTAAAGTATCACTATCGGTTACCCACACACACACGCACGCACGCACGCACGCGCACACATACACATACACACACCCACACCCACACATTAAATACAGAACCAACCATCTACTGTGAAAACAGGAAACTGAATGACAACCCATTCTGAATTTTGACCCGTCAAAAACACGAAATTCAATTTTTTTTTAGGGAACAGAAAAGTTTAATATTGAGATATAAAGTTTTTTATTAATTATAATCTGATTTTACGTTAATTGTTTTGTTATCTAAACTAATATAACAACTTACTAAGAACAATCTCTTGTTTATATTGGTTTCGTAATGAACTATTTTGTAGTTTTTGATATCTAAATCGTGTTATAGGAATATGAAATATGTGTATTATTATCATTTTTTAAATGTTATTCATGTTGTGGGAGGTAATGTTATCGGTCCAAAAATTCGATGGTGAGTTTTCAGTATATAAGCTCGAATTAGGGGCTCCACAACACGTTTTTACTATTTTTACGATGTCTGTGTGTGTGTGTGTGTGTGTGTGTGTGTGTGTGTGTGTGTGCGCGTGTGCGTGTGCGTGTGCGTGCGCGTGTGCGCGTGCGCGTTTGTGTTTGTGTGTGTGTGTTTGTGTGTGCGTGTGCGTGTGCGGGTGCGTGTGCGTGTGCGTGTGCGCTTGCGCGTGCGCGTGTGCGGGTGCGCGTGCGCGTGTGCGCGTTTGTGTGTGTTTGTGTGTGTGGGTATGCGTGAGTGTGTGTCTGACGATTTTTTCCTCCACGATAACTCTTACAATAAACTTCCGAAAATTTCTATTTTCCTTATTTATGTTTTCTACATTTATATAAAGAGTTGATTACATTTTGGGTAAAATTGGACAACCGGAAGTGATACTTTATTTGAAGCCCGTAACAGTTTTTAATGAAAAATTATATTACAATAAAAGCCAAAACTTTTCAGTTTTAGTATTTAATACTTTCATACCAAGAGAAATAACATATTAGATTAAGGCTAAAATTAATAAACCGGAAGTGATAGTTAACTTGAAGTTCGGAACAGATTTTCGTGAAAAATATACTGATATATTGAAAAACATTTTAAATTCAGCATTTAAGAATTCTATATGAAATGGAACAATATATTAGACTTTGACTAAAATTGATAAACCGGAAGTAATACTTTACTTGAAGCTCTGAATAGATTTTCGTGAAAAATATATTATGATATATTCCAAAACTTGCCAAATTTCGTATTTAAGATTTTTATACGAAGGGGAGTAACATATTGCATTTTGGCTAGAATTAATAAATCTGAAGTGATACTTTACTTAAAACATGATCCAAAACTTATCAATTTTGGTATTTAAAACTCGTGTATAATTTGAAACAACATATGTATTAGATTTTGACTTTACTTATATGATAAAGCGGAAGTGGTACTTAATTTGGAGCTCTTAACAGATTTTCGAGGAAAAACATATTAAAATATCAAAAATTTCGTATTGCAGACTTTCCTATTTATTGGAACAACAAATTAGATTTCTTTTACAAACGATCAATCGGAAGTGATACTTTACTTAAAGCTCACTGCTATTTTAAACATGGAATTAATGGGAGATTATGTGCTGGCCACATCGCATTTTTTGAATATATTGCCGTGCTTCACCTATATATGTAGAGTGACAATCTTGACAATTAATTTGATAGACAATATTACTTGTTAAGCCTTTAGAATTTTTTTCTTTTATACTGAAAAAAGGTATTACAAAAAGATTTATAAGTGCAATTAAATTTATTTCATCAGTAATGGCCTTGAGAAGTTGATGAAGTTGTACATAGTAAGGTAAAGATATGAATTATTTTGATATTTGGTTGCCCGCCACTCCTATAAAACAAACTTTACAGCTTCAGAAACATTTCATCTGATCTATTATCTGTCAAGTTTGGTTAATTTATGTTTATTAAGTATTATTTATAAATTCTGTTTCAAATATCCAAATAAATAATTATCTATTAATTTAAATACATAATTATTCACTTGAAGATAAATTACAAATAAAAATAAACTAATGTAACTTGACAGATAAATTATTACATATCTGTTACTTTTTGTTAAATTCTACGGCTATCGCTATTTTTGGGGCGATTTTTGACATTTTCGTACCTAATTTCCGCCATTACAAAGCATGCAAATATAACTAATTTTGATTATTGCTTCAGCTGCAGAATTATATGCTTTACAAGTTTTTTTTAAGCTTTTTTACCTAAAATAGTTAGGGAAGCAGGAAATTGCGAAAGTATTATTTTATTTTAGATGTTAAAGTTCTTTGTTCGGCTGTGTCGGTCACCAGTCTGTACAAGTATCACAGAATATTTTTAAATTAAACTTTTTGTGGGATATGTACATAATTGGGACCTGCAGGATAGCATGCGACACCACCGGAATTTAAAAAAACTGAAATTAATGGCGTTTAGTATGACCCAAGGACCTGTAAAATATCAAATATGTAAACATTTCAAAGTAATGTTTCGTTCAACACACAAAGAAGTTCTCATGCTTTAATGTAATAATTTCATTTGAAAATGTATGAAAAATTAGCGAACTGAATAAAATATACATAATATACATCAAATGTGTTGTTGTAAGGTGTACGAATAAAATATAAATTCAATTAAGGGTATGGGAATGATATTTAAATATATCGAAGTATCGCAGAACTGTAACGTGATAAATAAATCTGTCTGCTTTTTAAATTTCACAAACAATGACTAAAATGTTATAGGTATGTACGGGGGCGCACACAGGATTTATTTTTAGGGGCGGTCCAATTGACTTTTTTAAAAAAATTGGCTGGGGGGGCGGTGTATATTTTATATTACAAAATATTAAAGTTGATATATCACATATATTTAAATTTGAAGAAATAAAAATTATAGTACAAAATATTAAGCAGGAAATTAAAAATTGTATACACTAAATACTACAATATCAAATAATTACTACCTTTTTGTAGTTTGTCTGAGATTTTTAAATATTTCTTTATTTTTATTTAAATATTTCATTTATTGTAAAAGTGGATAACCATAATCGTATGCTTTACAGTAGGGTGGCAAGTGTTCTAATCCTATAAATACTTTAATTTTCTATGGTTAAATATCAACGACGGCGAATTTGCCTGTTTGTTTCGCAAATGAAATGTTTATTTTTCTTATACATATATTTGTCAAATTCTAGGGGCGATCCGGACCTACTGGACCGCCCCCCTGTGTGCGCCCCTGGGTATGTAGGTACATTTGATGTAATTATTGACAATATCGATAAATATAATTTACCCGAGTAGTTTCATAGGTCTTTCTAATATAAGTTACTTTTAATATTGTGCAGAGTATACATGTGTGAAGTAGTTATCAAAATAGAATAGAATTGTACCAGAAACCGCAAGTAGTGAAATTGTTGCCATTCAAATGTTTTCTGATGACAGATACAACTGAACAAACTCAAAAATTGTGTTGAGTTAAATTAATAAAATATTTTTATTAGAAAGTACCTACTCATTAAAAATGATAACATATTAGGCATGTCTTATTAAACACCATAACATGTGTGCTTTCAGTGTCGCAAACTAATTATGTTATCGATAGAAGATGCTAAGTTTTCGTCATATATTTTTCGTAATACCATACCGTTTCTGTGTCAATATGACAGGAGAACGAATTTTCAGAGAATATTTGTAAATGTCTAAATTTTATGTCATTACAAAGAATCTTGAACGCCACACGGCCAATATGCAAATAACAGACTTGGCTTTATAAACTTCAGGCCCGTACATTACTTACTTTATATCGGCTTAATGACAATAACTATTTTTGCACGATCGGTGATCGGTTTGTTTTTAATGTTATCGATTGGGTTTCCAAGACAGTATGCTATTTTAACAAATAAATAACAGGTACACTGGCTTGTAAACAAATCGCCTACATCTTAAAAATTAAGTAACCGAGTTTTTATCAATTTTTAGCTATATACATAATGTAAAAACTGACATTGTTGTCACTGTCATCACTGGTTGAACTATTGTGGAGCAAGTTCTTCATTGTGTTTAATTTACGTACTACTAAATTACAAATATATTCAAGAAAAATTTGAAAAAAACAACCAAGTATGTATTTGAATTTCTGTTAATTTTGACATCCTAATTGACAAGATAAAATCAAGATCGACTCAATGCAGCAAAAAAATAGGTGTACGCAATTTTTTTCCAAGCCAGTGTGAGTGATTGAGATTACTTACCGAACAGGAGTAGAGGCGGTAAGTATATATAAAATATATCGATGACAACCATATGGCAACATTACCTAAAAACAATTAATTTGACGTTTAACAAATAATAAACTGTCATAACCTTGTCATAATGTGACATAACCTCTTACATCAAAAATTAAAAGTGCGATACAAATTCATAAATAAAATTCGGTAACATTATGACCGAAGGAAAAGTATAGTACACCGCTCTAGTTGTAAAGCATTACGTACTCATGGATTACACACTCACTTGACGGCTCGTGCGTAATTCTTCCATTCGTACACAATAAGCTTCTTACATCTCTCGCACCCTAGTTTTGAACGCAATTGGCTATTTATACATACAGTATGTATACGCAATTGGATATTTATGCATACAGTATGTGTACGCAATTGGCTATTTATACATACAGTATGTATACGCAATTGGCTATTTATACATACAGTATGTATACGCAATTGGCTATTTATACATACAGTATGTATACGCAATTGGCTATTTATACATACATTATGTGTAAGCAACTGGCTACTTATACATACAGTATGTATACGCAATTGGCTATTTATACATACAGTATGTATACGCAATTGGCTATTTATACATACAGTATGTATACGCAATTGGCTATTTATACATACAGTATGTGTACGCAATTGGCTATTTATACATACAGTATGTTTACACAATTGGCTATTTATACATACAGTATGTGTACGCAATTGGCTATTTATACATACAGTATGTGTACGCAATTGGCCATTTATACATACAGTATGTAGACGCAATTGGCTATTTATACATACAGTACGTGTAAGCAACTGGCTGCTTATACATACAGTATGTATACGCAATTGGCTATTTATACATACAGTATGTGTACGCAATTGGCTATTTATACATACAGTATGTGTACGCAATTGGCTATTTATACATACAGTATGTGTACGCAATTGGCTATTTATACATACAGTATGTATACGCAATTTGCTATTTATACATACAGTATGTATACGCAAAAGGCTATTTATACATACTGACTGTATATGCAATTATTACAATTAATATTTTAATAATTACACAATTATAAATAATTATAGTTTTATTTATTGAAGTTCATTTACAATCTTGTGAAATATAAGTAATGAAATTTAAAGTACATAGGTTGGATTTAATTTTAGTTTTGAATTGTAAGTTTTTATTTAATTGACGTGAACTCGGCTCGTTATTAGACCGAATTCTTCAGGTTTTTCTGGTTCAATTGCACTAGGCCCACTACTCTCATGTTGAAAAAGAGAAATTCTATTTCTTGCATTGCTTTCTATTACTTTTAATTCATCTACATATTTATAGAATGTTTGCGTTCCATTCAGCTAAACCTGACACCCCTATAGTATTGTATTAAAATGGTCTTTTCCGCTGGTGGAGTATGAGAGTCCCATCTGCAGTGAAATAATATTCAATCTGTAGGTGTAGTAGCTTGGTAAGAGTTAAGTGTAAATCGTTTATTATGTCATAGTTGTTTGTTTGTGTCAATTGAAAATATAGAAAAGGTATTAGTGTGTGAATTTTTATTTATAATTACATTTTAAATATTCTAATCTTAATTTCAGATGACAGAACAGATGTCCGATGATAATGAAAATAACATTAATGAACATAATTTAAATGTTGGCCAAAAATTCAATGACTATGAACAATTATTAACGTCTGTTAATGCATTTTGCAGAGAACATTATCATCCATTTGTCATTAGAACTCGATCTCAAAAACAAGTTCTATACAAATGTTGTCATGGTATTAAGCAATCTTCAAAATGTCAGGGAAAACGTCCAAATCAACATTAATATTACAAGAGTTGTCCAGCACAAAAATTTTTTTAGAGGTAAAAATGAAAAATGAACATTAACAAAAATGTTACTTAATTATAATCATACAATCGGACAAGAAGAATATGGATATTACGGCAAGGCAAAAAATATGAATGATAATGACTATAACACAGGAACGGATTTGTTATTATCTAGTGCCAAAGATGGAATGATTGCAAGTGTTTTGAATAAGAAAAGTGGAAAAAAGTTCATACGAAAGGACATTCAGGATTTTCGAAAAAAACTTTTTCCTACAAGTACAGAAACAGACCAAAGTAATTTATTGGAATTTTTAGCAGAAATTGAAGAAAATGGTGGTATGTACGCTATAAAAAAAGATGCCGAAGAAGAAGTGGAATCACTATTTATAACCTCCTCAGAAATGGTTCGAAATTATAATAATTCTCAGTGCCCAGTTATACAAATAGATGTTTCTTTCGGATTTAATGTTGAAAATTATAAACTTTTAGGATTCTGTTATTACTCTAGTATAACCGACAAATCGGAATTTGCAGCTATAGCATTTATTGCTAATGAAACGTACTCGACGTTCATATATTGTATGAATGAATTTAAAAAAATGTGTATGACCAATCCGTCCGTTTTTTTTAATTGACAAAGATTTTACCGAAATAAAAGCAATAAGAGACATTTTTTCTAGTGCAACCATTTTACTTTGTAAATTTCATGTTATTAGATATATTAAACGGTTAGTTTCTACTGCGTATAATTGCCAAATTGATGAGAAACATAAATCATTGGATAAATTCAAGAAATGCTTGTATTCGCAATCATATGAAGAATATGAAGAGCAGAAAAAATAATTTTTGGAAATTTGTAAATCTGTACAAGTTTTTATAGGAACAAAAGATAAATATGTATCACTTGAGGAACAATTCCTTAAAAATTTTTGATAGCTGTAAAGAAATGTGAGTACATTCTTTTAGAAAATATTTACCATTAATGGGAGACACTACAACGAACAGAATTGAACGATCATTTTGGAACCTTAAACAATACATACAAACTAAATACCATAGTTTGCCAACAATTTATTTATGTATCAAGGAGATCATAAACTGTATTGACTCAAGAATAAATAATAAATTATCCAAAAATAGACAAAAAGTTTTAAAAATTATGGATAGTGATATCGAAATAAGAAAAATACTGTTGTTCTGAAGTCCTCACAGAGGCGGGAATAAAATTATTTCATAGACAGTTAAAATTATTTAGAACTTTAGAGTCCAAACTGAAAATTACAAATAATGGTATTGAGGAAAATATTGATAACAAAATATCAAAATTTTATAATACGTCGGTGGAAACATGTTCGTGTTTATTTTGGAATTCTTATGGTGCACCATGTCGTCATATTCTTATGATAAGATGATTGGACATATTTTCAAAAACTTGCTGTCATGCAAGATATATTAGTTCAATTGAAAATGCACTAAGTATGGATACAGATGAAACTTTTATTGATGATTCTGATTGTCCTGACAAAATATTATCCGATAGGGAAAAATTTAATACGGCACTGGCGATAACTAAAAATATTGCAGATATTTTGTTTAATTATGGAACACAAACCTTCAATAAATATGCAGAGGAATTAAAAGTAATAGAAAGAAATGCGAGAAATGGAATTTCTCTTCTTGAACATAAGAGTAGTGGGCCTAGTGCAATTGAACCAGAAGAACCTAAAGAACAAATTCGGTCTAATAACGAGCCCTATTCAATTGAACCAGAAGAACAAATTCGGTCTAATAACGAACCCTGTTCAATTGAACCAGAAGAAGCAGAAGAACAAATTCGGTCTAATAAAAATCAATCATATAAAAACTGAAAATTCAAAAGTAAAATTAAATCCAAAGGACGTCCAAAGAGAAAGACTAAGCAGACCACTTTTTACAAGAAAAAAAATTAAATTCAGAATAAAAAATAATATATTTATTTTACTTTATTGACATACCTACCAACCTATGTACTATAATTTCATTGCCTATATTTAATGATAATTTATAGTTTATTGATTACTTTATTGAACAACATTGTAAATGAACTTTAATAAATAGAACTGTAATTATTTACAATTGTGCAGTTATTATCGAAATATTAATTGTAATAACTGCATATACAGTCAGTATGTATAAATAGCCATTTGCGTATACATACTGTATATATATATAAATAGCCAATTGCGTATACATACTGTAGGTATAAATAGCCAATTGCGTATACATACTGTATGTATAAATAGCCAATTGCGTATACATACTGTATATATAAATAGCCACATCCTAAATTAAAAAATAAATATAACATTCTTTATTGTATTTAAAGTTACAATGAACTAATAACAATTGATGTATGGGGGGTGACGTTTTTTTAAAAATATTTTTATAACATTTATATTACCTTGCGTGGATGAAGATGAAATGATGAAAGTATGAAAGACATACACAACAACCATGCTTTATCCGGGATTCGAACCCGGAACCTTTGGAGTGTGAAGCGATAGCGCTACCCTATTCCACATGTGTCGGCTGATATACTTATTAAACATTTTAGTTGTCCTTTTGAAAGTAACCTTTGATCGTTGTTTTTTCACTTACCGTCTCCGCCTCCTAATCGATAAGTGATGCACATCACGTACCGATCTGTATTTTGTAAATAAAACCTACTGCCTTGGAAACATTAAAAAATACCCAATTGTGCAAAAATAGTATTAATATTTATTTAACTTACCATCCAAAAACTTCAAAACGCTTAAAACAAGGCGTATAATTAGATTTTGTAATCATTTCTTTTAAAATTTGACAGTTAAGGCAGTTAAGGTGACGAAATTAAAGAAACAAAGCGCCAAGCAAAGCACGTGTTAAGTTTGTTATGAGGTGTGACAAGCAAGATCAGAGTTACTGACGATTATAAAAATGTTATTATTATTGTTTAAAAAACCAAGTCAACTCTGTATTCATATTTTGTAATCATAGTCATCTGTAAAGAAGAAAAGATGCAACAATTAAAAACCCTTAACGATGAAAAAAAAATATATATAAACAAAAAAAGTCGGTGACGAACAAAGTGAGGGTTCACTCGTGTTTTTCATTCTCTCTGAATCTTTCTTTAAAAAATCAAAAATTCATTATTAATTTTTGCATCTTGGCTTTGAATTCCACCTTATAATCTTAAATTTGAATAATTAAATATTATTGATTGAATATCGTCGTTTAATTGTCTAGTGGGGATCTTTTCCTTTCAGAAATAGTGAAAGTGTAAGTGTTTATTCGTGCTTGTGAATAGTATTGTATTCGCCAGCAGTGGGCCATTTGAGCTCAAACCCTGTCTTCAAGTCGAGCTAATTTGAGCGTCGACCAGGACAACGGCAATCGTCTTCAAGTCGAGCCAGAACGAGCATCGACCAGGACAGCAAAGGATTGCCGTTTCAACCAGATCTCCACTACTGTTGCGTGCCCTCAAGCGCAACGCATCATCAACCAGAATAGCGGCATTCAGCCGTCTCAACTAGATCCCTACTGCCGTTGCGCACATGCAAGCGCAGCGTGTCCATCTCCTCACGCATCCGAACCCATCACCGCTTTGAGACGCAACCAGCGTCTCCTACTCCTGTTTCGTCACCGCTTCAAGACGCATCCAGCGATTCCCATTCCTGTTTCCTGTCATTAGATCCCAAGTCCCTGCCCCTTTTTTAAAGTCTCCTTAAGTCAAGGTCAGTACTCTTGCTTTTGCTTGTGATACCTCAAACAAATTTAATAATACAGTCCACTCGCGATTATTGCAAATAATAACATACAATTAGTCCATTAGCGACTTGGTCCTTCGAACTTAACTTAACATAAAAATTTGGTCCTTCGAGCCGGATGTTCCACTGTCAATTTTAGTACTATGGAAGTTGATTTAAAAACGTTAAAGGCCCTAGCAAGAGGCTACGAATCCCGTATTGTAAAAATACACGATCTCGCGAAAAAGTGCACTCCAACGGACACATGCGCCAATGAACGCTTCTTGGACGAATCCCAAGAAGTCGATTTGTTAAGGGAGGAATTTAAAAATGCCTTAATTCGTATAAATGACCTTGAGCTATCTATTGATGCTAATTTTAATCCAAATTTTGATACATTAATGACAATAGAAATGTATTTTTCAAAAATAAAAAGAACGAGAAGTGAGCTGTCCTTGTTGGCCCCCAAAGCGCAGCCGTCAAAATCTAGTACTGCACTAAATAAATGTAAAAAACTGCCCGCTATTGAATTGCCATCTTTTAATGGGAAAGTAGAAATGTGGCCGTTATTTTATCAATCATTCAAATCAAATGTACATGAAAACGAGGCGCTCTCAAACGAACAAAAAATTAGTTATCTAATAGGCAAACTTACGGGCAATGCTCTAGAAATAACAGGGGGGATATTGCCCACACCTGAAAACTATGACATTATTTGGGACGGCCTGGTAAAGCAATACCAGGATGAAAGAACAATGGCTAAGCAATACTTAGACAATATTTTCAATATAAAATTTAGTTCAAAAAACCCAAGTCATTTGACAACGTTTGTCAATAAATTTTCCGCCTCCGTAGAGGCTATCAAGCAACTTAATATTCCAGACATTCTGGATTTCGTGCTATTAAACTGCGCATCCAAAAAGGTGGATCCAGAAATAGTATTGCTATTTGATACGATATTCCGCGAAACGGAATTTCCTACTTGCAAAAACTTCTTAGATTTTGTTAGAGATCAGGCAAAGATCTTGGAGCGTTTTTCATCTGTAAAGGGATCGCCAAAAGTGGCGAATCATTCACGCACATTTTTGGCGGCAGATGAAAAACCAAAACAAAAAATACCTTGTAAAATACCTTGTATTTTGTGCAACAGTGCGGAACATTCCAATCTGTATTTTTGCGAAAAATTCCATAAAATGTCAGTACAAGACAGATTTGGATTTATAAAATCAAAAAATGCATGTTATAATTGCTTATCCAATGTTCATTCAGTAAAAAACTGTCCATCACGCTATAGATGCCGGGAATGTAACAAAAAACATCATACATTTTTGCATTTTTCATCTTCTACTCAATCTCCAACCAAACAAATAACGGAACCGGAGAAAATTGACACTTCATGTCATGTATCCACAAATAATAATGGTTATGTTTTGTTGTCGACAGCACAAGTTTATGCAACGAACATAAATAAAAAGAAACTAATGATTAGATGTCTATTAGACAATGGGTCACAAAATAATCTTATAACAAAGAATTGTTGTGAAAAATTAAAATTACCGATCACACCGCTCGAAAACTCAAAAATTCGGGGGATCGGGATGACAAGTCGCCCAGTTTATGGGTATGTAAATTTTGACATAGAATCGAGAGTATCGCCTCATAAGTACAATTTAAATGCATTAGTAGTAGAATGTATAACTGATAATTTACCTTCGTGTAAACTAGATGCTTCAAAGTTTCGGTCCTTAAAATCCATTCTTTTAGCCGATAATTCCTGGAATGTACCGGGAAAAATTGACGTAATTCTAGGGGCTCAAATATATCCCTCTTTAATACTATCGAATCGATTAGGAACCGCACCAGTAGCCTATGATACAACATTAGGTTATGTGCTAATCGGAGAAATAAATAATAAAGTTGTACCTTCTGAATCCTTCTCATCATTTTCTACATTTACACAAAGCAATTTGCACAAGTTCCAGGAACTAAAAGAAGTTCCAAGCAACAAAATCAAAAACTCAATAAAAACCTGTCACAAGCCAGGGTTACCCCCCAACGTGGGTCCTCCTCCGCCACCTCCATGATTGGTTTACAACCCAATGCTTCCTTATTTTTGTGGCATGCGCCGACCAGGGTTTTGGCAGCCACAGACACATCAGTTTGTATATTTATCTCATGGGCCTTTGATAATATATCCTGTTCGTCAGCGGCTCATGGCGGGGCCTTTGTGGGGCCCCCATCAACCTTCATGGCAACAACCATTTCCGATTAATTTCAACGTCGGGATTATACAGCCGCCCATACAAAACTTTGGAAACAACTTTTCCTACATGCAATAACTCTACAATACTTACATTTGAAAGATTTACATATCATACCTTTCATATTCGATTTGATTTGTCATTTCAATCTCAGCTTTATCGTTTCACATTTATAAAAAGGTTATTTGACATTTGACTGAAGTCACGTCAAGCAATGACGATTATTTCTACTTCATTCCACGTCACGTTGTAAATGTAAATCTCTATCAACAACAAAAGTTCGAATAGGTTGGTATGACAATGCCATCTATCAACAAATTTTGCATGTTTAGTTTTCATCAATTTAAGAAGTTAGACACGTAGGCAGTGTGCAACACTGAAACGTAATTTCGGTTGCATTTGTGATGCAATTTGTATCATGCAAGTAGTGTTGCATAAGGTTGCGTCATCAATTTGCATAACTTCAAATACTCTATACGTTGTCTGTTTATGAATATTCATGATTTATCATTTTGTTTATTTCTTGATATATTTAAAGAGTTTACTGTTAAGTCCGCCACTACTTCAATGTGAATTGCCTCTTCTTATGGCAAAACTTGTAAAACATGTTAAAGATTATATAATTAAAAAATACCCAATTGATAAAATATATGCTTTTTCTGATTCTATGATCACATTATCATGGATAAAATCATCTCCGCATAGATGGACAACATTTGTAAGCAACAGAGTTGCGCAAATACAAGAAAATTTAGATCCAAGTTGTTTTTATTATGTGGCAGGGAAAGAAAACCCTAGCGATTTAATATCTAGAGGGATGCTCCCAGCCCAATTAATTACATGTAATTTATGGTGGAATGGCCCCGATTGGTTACAGTCAACAATCGAAAATTGGCCTATTCATCAATTAAATACTTTGTCTGTTGACCAATTACCGGAAATTAATTCGAAAACATTTAATACCACTGCATCTGTGATTCATTATCCCATTTTATACACTTTGGCACAAAATATATCCTCTTGGAGCAAATTGTTAAGGGTAACAAGTTACATTTTAAAGTTTGGCAAAAAATTACTTTTCAAAGGTTACATATCCGCGTCAAACTTAGCCATAGCAGAAATATATATTTTAAGGGCTGTACAATTTGTATACTTCTATGAAATAATAAAAACGCTTCAAGAGGGAAATAATCGGTCAATAAAAAACAAACAAATATTAAAACTTTCCCCATTTGTAGACGAAAACGGAATATTAAGAGTTGGCGGAAGATTATTCAATGCAACATTGCCATTTGAAGTTAAACATCCAATTTTGCTGCCAAAATCTGATCACATAGTCGAATTAATTATAGGTTATTATCATATTTCAAATTGTCATGCGGGAACAGATTTGTTACTAGCAATAATTCGTCAGAAATATTGGATTATTGCCGGTAGAAATGCAATCAAACGAAATTTATACAAATGTAATAAATGTTTTAAGGCAAGACCGATTAGCACACAACCTAAGATGGGGGATTTACCGGATTATCGAGTAACTGTTTCAAAGCCATTTGTTTACACAGGTGTAGATTATGCAGGCCCAATTAAATTCATAAAATCAAGACATAAAGGCCAACACGCAAAAAAGGCATACATTTGCATTTTCATTTGTCTAACTATAAAGGCTGTTCATATTGAATTGGTTTCAGATCTAACAGTAAATTCGTTTATTAACGCGTTTAAAAGATTTGTATCAAGGAGAGGCCCCGTTTCACATTTATATTCCGATAATAGCACTACTTTCATAGGGGCTCGAAACAAGTTTAATGAACTGTATAATTTTGTGCAGTCGACTACATTTCATAAAACATTATCCAACGAATTAGCAATGAATGGAATAGAGTGGAAAACAATCCCGCCATACAGTGCTAACTTCGCAGGGATTTGGGAATCTGTAATAAAAAGCTGTAAGAAACACTTATTCAGAGTCATAGGTAAACAATTATTAAGCTACGAAGAACTGATAACGCTCTTAACACAAATAGAAGCAGTTTTAAATTCTCGTCCTCTATGTGTACAAGGTGCAGAACTCAATCCAGAGTTATTAACACCGGCCCATTTTCTGCTTCAAACCCCATTAAAACGATTGCCTATAGCTGAACCACTCAAATCCAAATCCACTTTGGTACATCGCAAATATTTACTAGACTCACTAATAAAATCATATTGGGAAAAATGGCAATTAGAGTATTTAACTTCTCTACAGATACGCCAAAAATGGCTAACATCAACTAACACAGTAAAAATTGGGCAGGTAGTCATAATTAAAGAAATTCGATTACCACCATTAGAATGGCCATTAGGAATTATCACTAAATTATACTTTGGAAACGACAAAATAGCTCGCGTCGCGTTGGTAAAAACAGAAAACGGTGTAATCAAACGCCCAATTAATAAATTATGTCCACTACCAACTCAATAGATAGCTTAATTGTCGTCAATTTTCATTATTGTTGTTTTGTTAATTTGTAAAAATGTCACTTTGACACAAAATGTCATTTTGACATTATGCCACTCTGACATATTGTCAGATAGACATAATGTCACTTGTTAACTGTCACTCGATGTTTCTGTCGAGTTGATTATTTTTTGTTTTTTCTGTTCGTACTTGTTTTTTCCAAGCAATTGTTAGTTGCAGTGCATTTTTTCGCCAAATCGAATTAATTATTATGCACCACGCAAATTTCTTGTGCCCGGGAATATGTTAAGTTTGTTATGAGGTGTGACAAGCAAGATCAGAGTTACTGACGATTATAAAAATGTTATTATTATTGTTTAAAAAACCAAGTCAACTCTGTATTCATATTTTGTAATCATAGTCATCTGTAAAGAAGAAAAGATGCAACAATTAAAAACCCTTAACGATGAAAAAAAAAAATATATATAAACAAAAAAAGTCGGTGACGAACAAAGTGAGGGTTCACTCGTGTTTTTCATTCTCTCTGAATCTTTCTTTAAAAAATCAAAAATTCATTATTAATTTTTGCATCTTGGCTTTGAATTCCACCTTATAATCTTAAATTTGAATAATTAAATATTATTGATTGAATATCGTCGTTTAATTGTCTAGTGGGGATCTTTTCCTTTCAGAAATAGTGAAAGTGTAAGTGTTTATTCGTGCTTGTGAATAGTATTGTATTCGCCAGCAGTGGGCCATTTGAGCTCAAACCCTGTCTTCAAGTCGAGCTAATTTGAGCGTCGACCAGGACAACGGCAATCGTCTTCAAGTCGAGCCAGAACGAGCATCGACCAGGACAGCAAAGGATTGCCGTTTCAACCAGATCTCCACTACTGTTGCGTGCCCTCAAGCGCAACGCATCATCAACCAGAATAGCGGCATTCAGCCGTCTCAACTAGATCCCTACTGCCGTTGCGCACATGCAAGCGCAGCGTGTCCATCTCCTCACGCATCCGAACCCATCACCGCTTTGAGACGCAACCAGCGTCTCCTACTCCTGTTTCGTCACCGCTTCAAGACGCATCCAGCGATTCCCATTCCTGTTTCCTGTCATTAGATCCCAAGTCCCTGCCCCTTTTTTAAAGTCTCCTTAAGTCAAGGTCAGTACTCTTGCTTTTGCTTGTGATACCTCAAACAAATTTAATAATACAGTCCACTCGCGATTATTGCAAATAATAACATACAATTAGTCCATTAGCGACTTGGTCCTTCGAACTTAACTTAACAGCACGCTTAATTTTGAAAACAATTCTGTTTTTCCATGTATTTTAAATGGGTGAATTGAAAAACTAGTGTTCTGTGACTGCCTATTACGGAATATTATTCCGTAACAGTTTGACAGAATGTCCTCATTCTGTAACAGTTTTCAGTCACAGAATGTATTTTTTTATTTATTACACGCTTTTTGTACATTCTATGTATATAAGCGGTGATTTTGTATTCGATGGGAATGAGGATAAAATTGGGAAAAACACACACCACAACAATACCTTATCTGAGATTCGAACACGGAACCCTTGGGTCGTAAGTCAGCTATGTTGCTCACTACTTCACAGGACGTTGGTTCAGTTACTGAATGTATGAATTTCATAGTAGTGTTACAGAAAAAATATTTTCACATCCTTACCATATGGGAAGTTTTATATCATGTGGTTTTGAAAATAATATCGGTTAAATGGTGTCCGTCATTATCCAACCATTGTTGCAAGCGACTAATAAAGTTTCGCATAACTCTTTCGAGCATTTATTGTGGCATACTGTGGATTTTTGTACGGATTGTGTCGTTCAGGGTTTATAGGTTCCTCGGCTTTGAGATTACTTCATAGAAAAAAAGTCGCACGGTGTTAAAATTTGGCGAATGCGCGGGCCAAGGAATATCGCCTCTCAAAAAAAGCAAGCGCCCGGAGCCGGAGAATATTTTCTCGAAACCTGCATTGATGCTCGCGTTGTGTGGTCCGTGGCTCCATCCTGCTGAAACCAAACATTCTTCTGGCCAAGTTCCTCAAGAGCTGGGACAAAAAAAAAATTAGGCAGCCTCCTCACACTCATTTTTTCCGACTTCCCTGCGCTGATGTTTTAGGTATTCGAGCAGTCCATGGTTGTCCACGTCCTTTCCTGACAACAGATCCTGTTTTCCTATAGTTTTTTATTTACCTTTCGTCACCTTTAGGTAAGGAATATATTGTCAAGGAAAGAAAGAAAAGAATATGCTAGCCGGCGGGATTTGAACCCACGATCTCAACATCTGTACTGTTGTGTGTTACCAACTAAACCACGACTGGGCTATAAATTCACAGGTGTTTAAACGTAGTGGTAGTGTAGATATACCCCACACCTAACATGTGGTGCGGGTCTCATACACAAGCGTATGAGAATATAACTTAAGAAAAGATTGTATAGACTGGCGGATTTATAGCCCAGCCGTGGTGTAATTGGTAACACACAACGGTACAGATGTTGAGATCGTGGGTTTAAATCCCGCCGGCTATCATTCTTTTCTTTCTTTCCTTGATTTAAAATCAAATAAAAATAGCACTTACATTCATCTTAATCTACTATTTGTAGATATTGTCTTTGGTCAAAAAATTCGGTGGTGAGATTTTACAGAATAAGCACGTTTCAAGGTCCCTAGAATACGATTTTACTATTTTACGATGATGTGTGTGTGTGTATGTGTGTGTGTGTGTGTGTGTGTGTGTGTATGTGGATGTGTGTGTGTATGTGTAACAAAATTTTCTTCTTCGATAACTCTAAAACTACAATTCCAAAAATTATAATTCTTTCGTATTTCTCCTCGTTGCATCCATATGAAGAGCTGATTAGATTTTGGTTATAATTGGTCAACCGGAAGTACCCTCATTTGAAGATTTTAACAGTTTTTCTTGAAAAAACGATGGTAAATATAATTTTTTCACATTTAATGTTATTATAAATATAAAAGAACATTGCATTCTCTATACGATTTGACTGCATTTTATACTTCATATTAAATGGATATATGGTTATAAAATTATAGCGAAATTAAGTTACATAAATTAGCTAGCTATGCTAGAAACAGCTGCTATATTAAGAAAATTCTGATTGAAAGATGTCAGTGACAATTGACATATTCGCAGTATATTTGTGTTATAATTTTATTCGGAATATATAATCTTTTTACTCAAAACTTTCTGTAAGTATGGAATTTGTATAAAATACATACAACTGTCGAAAGGTAATGTACATACAAGAAATTTGGAATCTTTTTCAGGGAAATTTCTGTATGGATTTTACAGGAAATACATAGGCATTTACGAAAATTCTATCGGTAGATACCGCATCTACCGACTGTGTTCGAAAACACGAGTGGTAAAAAGTTACCGTGTTCAAAAATTGTATAATATCTACCAGATTCATCTACCGGATTCATGAAGAATCTAACCTCAAAAAAAAGTAGTGATGCAAAGCGAAGCGCGCATGTTAAAATTGGAAATGTGTTCAAAGTAGGACTCTGCTCAGTTTGTTAACTACATTTAATTTCTAACCTGTTTCAAATTTTCAATTGATTTTATAGGTTATGGATCTACCTCTGTTTACCACCTGCGTTCTTAAAATATCGATTTTGGTAGCTATAACCTGATAAACAGCTGTTTACCGGTAACAGTTCACCAGTAGAATTTTCGTAAATGCCTCATATAACTGACGAAAAGTAATGTTTTTTTCAATAAAAACAAAGAAAGAATAATAAAAGCGTTAAATATCTAATTCAGTAAACCCAGTAAGTAATTTGGTATATTAATTCAAGGCCATGGGGTATATAATAACGATAACATTTTGAGAATATACACTTTAACAAATATTACTGGCTCATAGCTATCCTGAAAAGGATACGGGCAGAATAAATTTTATACAAAATGATTACTATATTAATAAAACATACAAAAAATATCATTTTATTAAATAATTCAGGCGAACAGGGTACCTAACGACAATAAAACTTTGAAAATGTATATCTTAACTGATGTTATTGGTTCACATTTATCCTGCAAAGGATACGGACAGAATAAATCATATACACAATGATTACTGTATTAATAAACAATAAAAAATATCATTTTGTTAAATAATTCAGGGGAACAGGGTACGTAACAACAATAAAACTGAAAATTTATATCTTAACAGATGTTATTGGTTCACAGTTATCCTGCAAAGGATACGGACAGAATAAATCATATACAAAATGATTACTGTATTAAAAAACAATAAAAAATATCATTTTGTTAAATAATTCAGGGGAACAGGGTACGTAACAACAATAAAACTGAAAATTTATATCTTAACAGATGTTATTGGTTCACAGTTATCCTGCAAAGGATACGGACAGAATAAATCATATACAAAATGATTACTGTATTAAAAAACAATAAAAAATATCATTTTGTTAAATAATTCAGGGGAACAGGGTACGTAACAACAATAAAACTGAAAATTTATATCTTAACAGATGTTATTGGTTCACAGTTATCCTGCAAAGGAAACGGACAGAATAAATCATATACAAAATGATTACTATATTAATAAACAATATAAAAAATATCATTTTGTTAAATAATTCAGAGGAACAGGGTACGTAACAACAATAAAACTGAAAATTTATATCTTAACAGATGTTATTGGTTCACATTTATCCTGAAAAGGATACGGACAGAATAAATCATATACACAATGATTACTATATTAATAAACAATATAAAAAATATCATTTTGTTAAATAATTCAGGGGAACAGGGTACGTAGCAACAAAAAAACTGAAAATTTATATCTTAACAGATGTTATTGGTTCACAATTATCCTGCAAAGGATACGGACAGAATAAATCATATACAAATTGATTACTATATTAATAAACAATATAAAAAATATCATTTTGTTAAATAAGTCAGAGGAACAGGGTACGTAACAACAATAAAACTGAAAATTTATATCTTAACAGATGTTATTGGTTCACATTTATCCTGAAAAGAATACGGACAGAATAAATCATATACACAATGATTACTATATTAATAAACAATATAAAAAATATCATTTTGTTAAATAATTCAGGGGAACAGGGTACGTAACAACAATAAAACTGAAAATTTATATCTTAACAGATGTTATTGGTTCACAGTTATCCTGCAAAGGATACGGACAGAATAAATCATATACAAAATGATTACTATATTAATAAACAATATAAAAAATATCATTTTGGTAAATAATTCAGGGGAACAGGATACGTAACAGCAATAAAACTGAAAATTTATATCTTAACACATGTTATTGGTTCACAGTTATCCTGCAAAGGATACGGACAGAACAAATCATATACAACATGATTACTATATTAATAAACAATATAAAAAATATCATTTTGTTAAATAATTCAGGGGAACAGGGTACGTAACAACAATAAAACTGAAAATTATATCTTAACAGATATTATTGGTTTACAGTTATCCTGCAAAGGATACGGACAGAATAAATCATATACAAAATAATAACTATATTAATAAATAATATAAAAAATATCATTTTGTTAAATAATTCAGGGTAACAGGGTACGTAACAACAATAAAACTGAAAATTTATATCTTAACAGTTGTTATTGGTTCATAGTTATCCTGCAAAGGATACGGACAGAATAAATCATATACAAAATGATTACTATATTAATAAATAATATAAAAAATAACATTTTGTTAAATAATTCGGGGGAACAGGGTACGTAATAACCAGTGGCGGATTTAGAAAATTATAATAGGGGGGGCACTAAATTCGGAAAAACAAATTTTAAATATATTGTGTGACCCCCCTCCCCCAGTTAATTTTGTATTATAAGTAATAGAAAAAAAATGTTCATAAAAAAGTTCTATTATACTATTTGATGGCAGATGTAGACATTTTGTACAAAGTTAGAACTTTTATTTTTGAATAGCAACCTATAATTATTTTACTAAAATATAATGATCTATTACTTCTTATTAATGCATTTGAAACAATTCGAGAAAAATAACAAGTAAATAAGTTTGAGAAATATGAGAAATAATCTTTTTTTCAAATATTCTAAGTAGCTATGTGAAAATAAACAAAATGGAACAATGTTATATTAAACAAGCCAAAACGTGAAATTAAGTAAAAAGAACAAGTTAAGACAAAAAATGGCAGTTTATATTTTAGTGAAATAATTATTGTTTGCTATTTAAAAAATAAAAATTGATAGTCATATCTTGCAAACATAATTTTATAAAAAATATGTACAACTGCAATCAAATAGTATAATTTAAATAATAAAACTTTTATATGTTCTATTACTTATAATAAAAAAGTTAGGGGAGGGGGGCATCTTGCCATACTCATCCTTCCTGTATATCTTTATTTAATGTTTATTGTTCAAAATAATAAACAATTTGAAAAATAAGTAGAAATTTTGTTTTTTTATTAGTATGTTTATTCTTTTATTTATCTTTCACGTATGTAATACTTGAATGATAATATGTAATAATTCAATTTTTTAAAATAACAGGGGGGGCACGTGCCCGAGTGCCCCCTCTCTAAATCCGCCACTGGTAATAACAATAAAACTTTGAAAATGTATATCTTAACAGATATTATTGGTTCACATTTATCCTGAAAGGATACGGACAGAACAAATCATATACAAAATTATTACTATATTAATAAACAATATAAAAAATATCATTTTGTTAAATAATTCAGGGGAACAGGGTACGTAACAACAATAAAACTGAAAATTTATATCTTAACAGATGTTATTGGTTCTCAGTTATCCTCCAAAGAATACGGAGAGTATAAATCATATACAAAATGATTACTATATTAATAAATAATATAAAAAATAACATTTTGTTAAATAATTCAGGGGAACAGGGTACGTAACAACAATAAAACTTTTGCAGGATAACTGTGAACCAATAACATCTGTTAAGATATAAATTTTCAGATTTATTGTTGTTACGTACTCTGTTCCCTTGAATTATTTAACATAATGATATTTTTTATATTGTTTATTAATATAGTAATCATTTTGTATATGATTTATTCTATCCGTATCCTTTGCAGGATAACTGTGAACCAATAATATCTGTTAAGATATACAATTTCAAAGTTTTATTGTTGTTACGTACCCTGTTTCGCTGAATTATTTAACAAAATGATATTTTTTATATTGTTTATTAATAAAGTAATCATTTTGTATATAATTTATTCTGTCCGTATCCTTTGCAGGATAACTGTGAACCAATAATATCTGTCAAGATATAAATTTTCAAAATTTTGTTGTTGTTACGTACCCTGTTCCCCTGAATTATTTAACAAAATGTTAGTTTTTCTATTATTTATTAATATAGTAATAATTGTGTATATGATTTATTCTCTCCGTATCCTTTGCAGGATAACTGTGAACCAATAACATCTGTTAAGATATAAATTTTAGTTTTATTGTTGTTACGTACCCTGTTCCCCTGAAATATTTAACAAAATGATATTTTTTATATTGTTTATTAATACAGTAATCATTTTGTATTTGATTCATTCTGTCTGTATCCTTTTCAGGATATCTGTGAACCAATAATATCTGTAAACATATAAATTTTCAAAGTTTTATTGTTGTTACGAACCCTGTTCCCTTGAATTATTTAACAAAATGATATTTTTTATATTGTTTATTAATATAGTAATCATTTTGTATATGATTTATTCTGTCCGTATCCTTTGCAGGATAACTGTAAACCAATAACATCTGTTAAGATATAAATTTTCAGTTTCATTGCTGTTACGTACCCTGCTCCCCTGAATTATTTAACAAAATGATATTTTTTATATTGTTTATTAATATAGTAATCATTTTGTTTATGATTTATTCTGTCCGTATCCTTTGCAGGATAACTGTGAACCAATAACATCTGTTAAGATATAAATTTTCAGTTTTATTGTTGTTACGTAGCCTGTTCCCCTGAATTATTTAACAAAATGATATTTTTTGTATGTTTTATTAATATGGTAATCATTTTGTATAAGATTTGTTCTGTCCGTATCCTTTTCAGGATAGCTATGAGCCAGTAATATTTGTTAAAGTGTATATTCTCAAAATGTTATCGTTATTATATACCCTATGGCCTTGAAATAATATACCAAATTACTTACTGGGTTTACTGAATTAGATATTTAACGTTTTTCTTATTCTTTCTTTGTTTTATTGAAATAAACCTTAGCGAACGGCAGCGATTTTCAACGAACGGCAGCAAACGTCATCGAACATGAGGGTTGTCCAACGCTATTTTTCATTCGAATCCGCTGCTGCGAATCTGCTGCTAAGTTCAATCTGATCCTGTTCTTTGTATTTTTTAAAATCCTGTCCATTAAAACTATGAATAGTGGACTGAGGCTGTCTCCTTGTTTCACTTCTTTTCCCATCTCAAATATCTCCGATTTAATTCAGTCCATCTGTATCCTTTTACTTCGTATGCACACTTTTAATCACTTATTATTTTATTTGGTGCGTTTATTTGTTTTACACATTTTCATACTTTATTTCTGTCTATTGTGTCGGAAGCGGCCCTCTGGTCTATGAATGTTAAATATAAACCTTTGTCGCTTTTCATTATAATCCTTGTGTAAGTAGTCATTTGTCTGTTTGCCTAATTTGTAAGCTGCCTATTCCTCTTCTTGGATTTTGCTTATTTTCTTTGATGTGAAAGTAGATAACAATATGTATGTTTAATACTCTTATGAGATTAGACCGGTGTGGAATTTTGAAATTTATGATGTGCAGAGCCCATCAGATTTTCATTAATCCGAATTCATTTAATGGTGTCAAACCGGATCATTCCAAACCAATTATGTATTATGTCCGCTATATCTCCCCGTATATACAAATGTTGGGGCTTAAACCAGACTATGCCACATGAGTTATTAGAGACACTTCCAATACTTTTCAAATTTAAATTAACTTATTTTGTCCTGCTCTGATTTTCAATTTCATCCAAATAACACCAGATAATAGATGACTTTGTTTTCATTATTTGGTGATTAATTACTTTTTAATTTTGAGCTTTTTATTGTTTATGTTAAAATTGTTTTTCTAAACGAGTTTAAAAAATTGCTTTAAATTACATTAATAAACTGGGAGCTTTTTGTCGTATGAGCCCATATATCGCTAGTGACCTGGCAATTCCTCCTATGTGATTTTGGCTAAATTTTATAAGAATCTTTTGAATTACAATTCAAAAAAATATAGAATTCAAATCTACGAATAACTCGTTTTCGATCAAAAAAATTAGTGATAGAAGATATTTCCGCTACAGGATATGTAAATAGCGTCGAAAAATCCAAATCTACTATTAATTTATTTTTGCTGAACATGGCTGTTCTAAGATATTGCCAGGTCACCGGGTATATTTTCTTTTCTCTTCCATATAATTATACCTATGAACATATCAAATGAACACGTCTTCAGTCCTTTTTTTACTCATACTATTCGGATAATTAAATGGAGTAAATGTTGGTATTTATTGTCATCGATGATTAAAATATTTAATACGAATGATTAGATTTTTAGTGCCACTAAATAATTTACGGAACAACGGAACCTTTACTTATTTATGAATACATTTATAAATATAACAATACGAATAAGAGTGGTAACCAGCACACCTCTAATATTTAATTTGTAGTTACGCATAGAAGTTATGTAGATACTGAATATGTGGTTTAAATATCTCATTCGTTATATAGTCTATTTGAAACATGTTACAAACCATTTATTCATCGCCTTTCAAACTGCTCCTTAACGAGGTAAATACCAGACAAATTAAAGACTATTAATTATTTTTTATTTTGTGCCCAAACGAGTAACATAACAGAAATGTGGTTTACAAAAACAGAAGTTTCGACTATAACCTTAAAATAGTATAGTAGAATACCCCATTATACATACTGAATGTGGAAACACGATATATAAAGTGATAACTGGTTGACTATTAAAATAATATATTTCTTCTGTTCTACAAAGATCAGTATTAAAGGATTTTTTTGATTACTAAATAAATTGAATTAAGGCGGATGCATAATAACAGAAATGGGAACGGTAACGGAGATTTAAAAAATTATATTTGGTAATGAAACTGACTGATATATACAGGATACTTTTAAAATTATTTTTATCATTTATTTATTACTCAAAATTTGTATAGGGGTCGGTATTTACACTTGCGAATAAAGATTTAGATAAATTTATCCTTTGGATAAATATTTTTGTTGCCTTTTCACTTCCAAATAAGTTTATTCGAAAGAATAACATCTGTTATTCGCGGAATAAATTATTCGATAGTTGGGTGTTGTTTATTCGTAAGGTCATCATATTTCCACATACTGTAGATTTTTAACAAAATGGATATATTAAATAATTGTTATGATTATCATGATACGAGTATTTTGAACTATGAATTAATAAATACCGTGAGAAATCGATCACTCAGCATCAGACAGTTACATGACATGAAAGATTTTTTTCACAGATTTTGATTATGAAAACAAACTGTTTTCAATATATTATTACATATTAAGGGTATTGGAGATCGTAATTAATTTCAAAGAGTGAATAGGTAAATCATTATAAAGGTCCTGATATTTGAAGCTGGTAAAATATTTTCGAATTTTGGATATTTTGTTGAATACGATGACAAGATTTACTTCGAACTGAAAGGAATATACGAAAAGTACAAGGACAATAATTATACAATATATATATCTCGTTCACCGCATATGATTGCTGCATTAGATGGTACATTTGTTAAATTACAGTTTCCAGGGGCTAAAATCCAAAAAAATATAGATGACATTAAATATGTGAAACAAAATTTTGACAACTACAGATTCAAAAGAAGAAGTCAAGCAGCTTAAAATATTAATCTCGATCGTTTATTTCGAAGATTGAAAAGGGATTTACTAAATTCAAGCGGCTTCAAACGTCGAGATAAACGTAGCCTATAATTATATACACGCATATATGAAAGCATTATGCCAAAATATTTATTTATTCGAAAATTTTCTCGGATGAATTCCTTGTTCCCTATCTAAACCAACGCTATTTTCTTACGTGAAACGAAGTATAATAAGTGAAGTTAAAAGCAGTCTTGTTTCATTCGTGAATTATTGTGCAGCTAAATTCTAGTAAGAAAAAATATTTTTGTCTCATTAATTAGCATTAATAATTTCTATATTTTAATATAAATTGATACTTCCGTGCAGTTAATGTAATAATAAAATTAGTGATGCAGGAAGTTGAGGACAAAATTGAATTATTAAATTAACGCATTATGCCAATATATTTATATATTCGAAAATTTACTCGGATGAATTCCTTGTTTATTTTTTACAAATGAAGCAACTAAACTGTGAATTGCTGTTTGTTATTTTGTAAAGATTTAATTACAAAGGCAAATCACGTAGTGTGAATTACGGATGTATTTTTCCTCTCCTGGTAGTCGGAGCAAATTAATATGTACCAAAAAGCGTACAAAAGGATTTACAGCTCTAAGTTCAGGACAATTTGTTGACTTTCATGTTAAACGCTGACCGTGACGCTGTTCCTACTGCTGTAACTGAAACGTTTGTTGGAAACTTTACTCGACATTCACATTGATTTTAAAAAACAAACTCATGAACTAATATTTATCAACAATAATGAATTTATTGTGACATTACTGACATATAATTCCCGGATTATTTTCATTATTCGTGCATAGATAGTATTATTTATTAAATTTATTCTGCTGTGGTTACAATTATGTAAAAAAATCATCATGCTTTATTTCGTAAATAAATAAATGTAACAGTATACATCGCGGGTGAACAGGCACTACTTTCTATCTGCCATGTTCAACAAAAATAAAGTATTATTAGTAGATTTGTATTTTACTCCGCTATTTACAATGCAATTTAAAAATTAATAGTAAATTTTGACCATGTGTCATGTCTTTGGACATTTTCGAGAATTTCTTTTATTTATCTATTTACCAACATTCTAAACTATTTTTTACATTTTATCTTTGAGATATATTATATACATGCTGAATATTTCTTATATTTTCTTTATTATATTTCAGACGTACATTTTCTTAAGAGAATATAATATTGAGTTTTTAACAGTATGGCGAATCACAATAATTATGTAGGCCAGGATCCAAATGCGACAATATAACGCAAAATGATCCAGAAAGTTACTATTCCGGAATCTATATTCATATGCATACCGGATACAGGGTGTTATTTAGTACAGGTACAACGCTTAACCGGTGGTAGAACTAACCACAACTCACAATAATTATTCTAGGACCTGAATCGAACTTCAACCGAACCTGTTGCTACAAATATAGAAAATAATTGAAATATATTTGTCCTGGATATATCATTGAGATTCACTAACAAAGAAAAAAGTTGCATATTTCTTGTCAAATTATCAATATATTACAAATATTAAATAAATAAATAAATAAATAAAATGATTTGTATTTTTTCATTCATAATTTCAATAAAACCTATTCGCTCTATAACAGTATGACCTCATAACTTTAAAGCGATTAAGCAAAGAGAAAACAATTTTATATTATTCAAAAGAAACTTGAAAATATTTTGTTTCGAAATGTAACGATGCTTTGTGAAGCGTTTAATATATTTTTCCGGTGTATTTAATAACGTCTAAAAAATTTGCGTAGTTCGCTTTTTTGTTCATTTTTCCACAAGTATCTATAACTTTATGTCAAACAATGTGAAAATAGTTGACTAAACTTTTTTCATGCATCACTTGTTTTGTTAAAACTACACTATAGTAACTTCAAATGAACTGTAGTAGGTATGTTTACTTGCTAAAAAAAGTTTCTTAACTCTAATATCAGCTATAATATCCCGAGGACATTGACAATTACGAAATAATTTAATGACAGTTACCGAAAGCGCGTTGCTTGGTAACCGCCCGACACCGAAGGCGGAGGTTGGTTACCTAAAATCAACGTGCTTGAGGAAGTTGTGATAAAATTATAAGTATTTATCAATGATTGAGAGGTATTCCGTGAGAATTTTTTTTTTGGAATTTTAATTAAATTTACGAAGAATCAAGAATCAAGTATGCAACGATAATAAAATTGACATTGACACGGGAAGACAAGACACGGCCAGTTTTATTATACAAACGTTTAAATAATAATAATTTTATTAATTGAATCGTTATTTTCACTGCCATGCCGTGAAAATGACATTTTCAAATTAAGACATTTTGTCAAAAAGTGTTTCTTACTTAGCAACTTAGTGACATAAGTGATAAATGTCTTAGGATAATTATCAGTGTAAGTTTGTTTGGTTGGTTACTTTCGCGCTCGTGATCAGAAATACATGGATTCTATTGGATAATTTTTTAGCCAAAACATTTTGAAATTTAAAAAGTGAGTATAATGAAAAAATTCTTTAGGAGCGCACATATTAGAGTTCTGTGACGTCGTATAAATAAATTGAAAATTAGTGATTTAGGAATTATATATCAATTATCATACGTAAACATTTGCAAATTATAACAAGGATTTTTTATTGAATCTTATTGAAATAAATAAATCGAAAAATAAGTACCCCATCCAAGACTATTAACAAATAGAAATAAAAAGTATACTTGTACTATAAATAAAATTTTCAGAATGTATAAAGCTATATACACGAGCTGATTCTAACTAGAGTTTTCAGTACCGCAATCAAGCAGTTATTTCTGTTTACGAAATACTTAATTTTAATATCCTGTAAAATGTTTCTAACGCTTTGATGTGGTATTTTCATTCCTTTAAAGAACTGAAAGTCGTAGGTATAAATTCTACTTTTACACAGAAACCTCTATTTAGAATACATAGTAACAAATCAGAAGGGAATTAACATAAACATCTTTATAATTACGTTACTCTGAAATTCACTTTAATTAGGGCAACCACGAAATTTAAATGCTCAAATATACTAGAAGGATGCGATCGAAGAATAGAAAGATGCTGCTTTAAAAGCATTTTATTCTGCATATAAAAACAAATCATATGAGTGAAGTCCATTTTATATTATACAATTTTGTTTAATATATAAATATATAAACAAATAATAAATATATCTTCACGACATATTACCCATTGCTGGGTGTGCCAATCTGCTTTATACGCAAATATAATAATAATCTCATTTATTTAGCTTAACAATAATAATAATAATATAACATAATATAATAGTAATAAATATCAAGAAAAACGAATAATAATTAAACAATCAGGTAACATGACATAATACTAAATATAAACTTTACAGAAAAAGTAGATACAATAAGTTTCCATTTAAAAAGGAAAAAAAATGTACTATATTCCAGCAGATTTCAAGAATATTTTTAAACATTTCTGAAATGTTTTTAAATTCGTTAAATTTTTTGGTGGCTTATTGTATTCAGCTATATCTCTATGAAACAATGATTTTTGTGTTGAAGTCCTTTGTACTCGTGGCAAGATGAAATTCTTATTAAACTTCGTTTCATATCGGTAATGATTTTAACGTATTCGTATCTTTTGGGCGTTTACTAGGCTTCATCACACAGGCACTCATTGCCGGCGTAGAGAGTACACTACAGGGGTTTTTAAAAATGTGCATGTCGAGTAAAGTGTCCAACAAACATTTCAGTTACAGCAGTAGCGACAGCGTCAAGGTCAGCGTTTAACAAGAAAATCAACAAATTGTCCTGAACTTAGAGCTGTAAATCCTTTTGTACTTTTTGGTACATATTAATTAGCTACGACTACCAGGAGAGGAAAAATACATTCGTAATTAACATTTAGTGATTTGCATTTATAATTAAAAATTAAATCTTTACATAATAACAAACAGCAATGCACAGTTTAATTACTTTATTTCTAAAATAAACAAGGAATTCATCCGAGTAAATTTTCGAATAAATAAATAAATATATTAACATAATGTTTTACCTATGCAGGTACTTGGCATCTGTCACGTTAAACCAAACCATTGCGATTTATGATCAAAATAATAAAGTTCTAAACTAATTGGGTATATATTCTTGTAAAGAAGTATAATATTTTGTTGGTCTCTTCGTTATAAAAGTAGGGCGTTCTGTAATCGTCCTCTACAAAACGTAATTTACGAGTTACATTTTTTCTAGGAGTGTAGGAAGGAGTATAAATTTATACATATGTTTGGTATATAATTTTCGTTGTTGTAGGTTACACAATAATGGTTACTAGCTATATTGTCGACTAACAAACGATCGTTGTTACCATGGATTTTTAGTTTTTCGGTACGAATATGAGCGAATGTTAGTCCGAGTTGTGAGGGCCAAAGCCCTTTAACTAACTCGTATTTGTCTGCTTGTATGTATATTTGAGTGTTATGTGCAAGTTACAGCACAGGATCAGGCGGATAGGGTTGAGTATACCCCGAACCGTACCCAGTCCAGTACCTTCCACAGCCCAGATCGGACTGGATGGAAGGACTCATGACCCGAAGGCACGTTGTCGGGAAACTCTTCGCTTCTGTGTGGCCGTGGACTGAACTTACGTGTATATGGAAGTATGACTGTGTGAGTGCGGATTGTATTTAGAGTATGACTGGTTGAATTGTGCGTGTATGTGAATGTGTGTGTTTGTGTATGAAGTGCTTGTATGTGCATGTGCACGTTTGATTGTTGTGTGCAAGTTACAGCACAAGATCAGGCGGATAGGGTTGAGTACATCCCGAGCCTTACCAAGTCCGGTGCCTTCCACAGCCCAGATCGGATTGGATGGAAGGGCTCACGACCCGAAGGCACGTTGTCGGAAAACTATTTTCTTCTGTGTGGCCGTGAACTGGACTTGCGTGTATATGGGACTATGACTGTGTGAGTGTGGATATTATTTAGAGTATGACTGGTTGAAGTGTGCATGTATGTGAATATGTGTGTGTGTTTGTGTATGAAGTGCTTCTATGTGCACGTTTGAGTGTTGTGTGCAAGTTACAGCACAGAATCAG
Source organism: Harpalus rubripes (assembly GCA_963082715.1). Taxonomy (NCBI): domain Eukaryota; kingdom Metazoa; phylum Arthropoda; class Insecta; order Coleoptera; family Carabidae; genus Harpalus; species Harpalus rubripes. Next base: position 42,237,459 of record OY720455.1, on the reverse strand, counting down.
GCGGATAGGGTTGAGCATATCCCGAACCGTACCAAGTCCGTTACCTTCCACAGACCAGATCGGACTCAATGGAAGGACTCACGACCCGAAGGCACGTTGTCGGGAAACTCTTCGCTTCTGTGTGGCCGTGGACTGAACTTGCGTGTATATGGAAGTATGACTGTGTGAGTGCGGATTGTATTTAAAGCATGACTGGTTGAATTGTGCGTGTATGTGAATGTGTGTGTTTGTGTATGAAGTGCTTGTATGTGCGTGAGCACGTTTGATTGTTGTGTGCAAGTTACATCACAGGATCAGGCGGATAGGGTTGAGTATATCCCGAGCCGTACCACGTCAGGTTATTTCCAGAGCCCAGATCGGACTAAATGGAAGGGCTCACGACCCGAAGGCACGTTGTCTGGACACTCTTCGCTTATGTGTGGCTGTGAACTGAACTTGCGTGTATATGGGATTATGACTGTGTGAGTGCAAATAGTATTTGGAGTATGACTGGTTGAAGTGTGCATATATTTGAATATGTGTATGTGTGTGTTTGTATAAAGTGCTTGTATGTGTGTGTGCACGTGTGAATGTTGTGTGCAAGTTACAGCACTGGATCAGGCGGATGGGGTTAGGCGTATCCCGAGCCGTGCCAAGTCCGTACCTTCCACAGCCCAGATCGGACTATATGGAAGGGCTTACGACGCGAAGGCACGTTGTCGGGAAATTTTTCACTCCGTGTGGCCGTGGACCGAACTTGCGTGTATATGGGAGTAATACTGTGTGATTGCGGATTGTATTTAAAGTATGACTGGTTGAAGTGTGCATTTGTGTGTGTTTGTGTATGAAGTGCTTGCATGTGCGTGTGCATGTTTTAGTGTGGTGTGCAAGTTACAGTACAGGATCAGGCGGATAGGGTTGAGTATATCCCGATCCGTATTAAGTCCGATTCCTTCCACAGCCCAAATCGGACTGAATGGATGGGCTCACGACCCGAAGGCACGTTGTCGGGACACTCTTTGCTACTGTGTGGCCATGGACTGGACTTATGTGTATTTAGAAGTATGATTTTGTGAGTGTTGATTGTTTTACTAAATTAATAAATTAAGAGTTTAATCTATCTAAACAACAGCAGACACATATTGGACTCACCTATATATATTCTTTTTTATGGAAGCTATAATTTTAGATCATTTTTGTCACTTCACAGGTACTGAAATTAATTAAATGTAACCGTAGTCAAACTTTTGTTAATTATAATTAGATAATAGTATGAAATTAATAATTACAAGGAAAATACTATAACTAAATTGACTCGATACAATATAATATGTTACAAATAAATAATTTGTAATAAAATTTTAATTTAGCCATGGACAGCAGGTAACGCGTATATTATGCAGTAGTTTTAATTTCAACCTTCATAGTTCTACTACAACAATGTATAAGTTGCTTGCCGTTTTGGGATAATGACAATATAGAACTAACAATAGGATATGATGTTCTCTAGAATACAAATCCTATTGTTGGTTCTATATTGTCAATTTCTCAAATGAAATACATAACACAAAATTCTAAAACTGAGTTATGAAATTAGCAATAAAAATAACTTAATTATTAGCTTTATATGTGGTTTTCAATTGTTTTTAACACATTTCACCTATAATAATGACTAACGCACTAGTGATTTCGTCAGGACGTGTTAGGGATAATTGGGTGACAAATGTTTATTTAAATTCTTTTATGTAGCCTCCCATGATTTTTTTTCTGCCAACAATCGCGGCAGGCAATATGTTAATCCATAAATTTAATAATTGTTTCATTGTCACTGTTTGAAACAAATAAACATAAGTCTTTGGTACGCTTTAAATTTAATTTATTGTATAAGTAAGATGGAGTACCAGAATGTTTGATTTTATGGACTAGGTATATATATAAAATTTCTTGACATGGACTTCAATGTCATCCATATTAGCTAAAGTTCTATAGCTTGAGATATACTCATATTTGCAGACACCATAGGCAAAACAAAGACATACATTTTGTAAAATAGTAATTCTTCTCTTATCTATTTGCGTAAGATGAGGTACGCAACAGCATGCAAAATAATCCGTAATAGAAAGCACTAGAAAATTTACTAAACGAAGTTTGAGATCAGTGGACAGAATATGTGTGCTTTGATATAAAAATCGGGGTTTAATTCTAGCTTCTTGTAATTTGTTGCTTAAGTGTCTGAAATTAAGATCCTTGTCCAAACTCGTTCCTAACGTTTTGATATGGGGACTTTGGAATTAAGGTGGCATTGTCAAGAATTATATTAGGAGTGGAGGAGGTGCCAATTATCAACATAGGTGATTTCGTGGCATTTATTTTGAGACCATTGTTACTAACCCACGTAACGAGTTTATAAGGTCACTGTGTGTCATCTGCATATGGGTGCACTAAACAAAAATTTGGTATAGATGGCATATCTGCTATATAAATTATAAAAAACAATGGTACCAGTATGGATCTTTGCGGGTCTCCGCGTTATAATAAAAATGAATTTGACTTTAAGGAAAACGATTTATTTGACAGGATGATAGTAAAATTTCTATTCGTAAAATAATTTTTGCACCACTGAATAGCAATGTCGGAAAAGTTGTAATAATGTAGCTTAGCAAGCATTAAGTCATAGCCAGCTATATCAAATACTTTTGTGAAATCAATTTGAATTAATATCAATATTTTAGATTTATCAAAGTTATAAATTAGAGTATCTATTAAATTTATAAGGTTAGTGTTGGTGCTATACCCACTTCTATACTCAGACTGTGTAGTTGGTAGAATATTGTTCTCCGTAACAAAATTATTTCATCATGGCATATTCTTTCTAATATTTTTGACAAAGTGGGAAGTATGTTAATAGTTCGCAAATCATTATACGTTGATGCATTACTATTTTTGCAAATTGGTTTTATTATCTGCTCCAATTACATTAGATTTAAGTTTCATACAAATATTTTTACAGCACTACTTTTTACTGTGGTAAAAGTGAAATACTGATTGTTACTACTAATGTGTTTGTTGTTAAGAAAATGGTTTGAAGTATTGTGATTAATATATGATGTACCAACTTTTTTTTAAACAAATTACAAACATATTCTTCTGGTTTGCATGTTTCCGGAATACTAGTTTTGTTTTCTTAACTAATACCCAGGCATCTAAGATTGTTCCACAGTTTACTAAAATTATTAATACTGCTATTAATATCATGCCGAAAAAAGCTTGTTTTTCCCGACGTATAGCTTTCGCAGCTGTTTATAATATTCAAATTTGGTTTGAGTTTTATATTTTTTATAATCCGCGTGTGCTTTATTTTTCTTTTTCTGCATGATGTTAATTACAGGAATAATTCATGGACTATGATGTATACTTTATAGGTGCATGTTTATCATATAAACTTATTATATTTTTATTTATGAGCTCAATTTTATTATTAATATTATTCATATTTAAGATATCATTTCAGTTTACAGTTTCGTAATCATTATAAAAATTCTCCATATAAATTTTTTTGAAATCTCTGTACGAGAATATTTTTTCGAATAACAAGTTTTTGGTAAATTTAAGGTACAAAATATGCCATCATAATCAGAAAGATCATTACAATCAATGACTCCAGAATTTGTACAAATATTTATATGTGGAATTAGTATTATATCAATGAGCGATTTGGAGATTGGTCGTGTGCATTTATCTATTAGTTGATGCATACCATTTGCTAACACTAAATTCTTTAAAAAAAAGCATTTACAAGTAATTTAACACCAGTGCAGACCAAATACTCACATTTTGTACTAAATTCAGCGAAAAGTGAATCAATTGTTGATAATTCTTTGTAAAATTTTGAATGTGGATTATAGATCACTCCAAAACAAATTTTGTAATTATGAATAGTACATTGAATCCACAGGTGCTCTACATTAATTTTATCTACGAACGATGTATCTAAAAATTTTAAGCAAATGCTGCCTCGTACATAGAATGCTACACCTTCACCACATTTATCAGATCTTTCTAAACTAAAAAGATTGTAACCAGTGAATAGTAAATAAATGTGCTGGGGCAGATTCGCTTCGTTTCACTTAAAGCAATGACATGGAAATTATATTCATAAACTAATTCAGTGAATTTTAAAAACAAGAATTTATTTTCCTTACATTCAACTGTGCCAATGTAAACGTCTTCTCACTGTCCGGTTCAATGACATGAGAATATCGACAAGGTAACTAAGACATTTAAACAAAAAATATAAAAACATATAAACAAATAATAACCAAAATTGACAAGTAAAGAGTAATCAACTCAAGGTAACTGTAGAGTTCATTGACTCGTACGTGTTCAAACCGTGTTGACTCATTCAGACTAGATAATGAATAAGATATTGTACAAATATCAAATCTTACAACAGATCATGTTTAAATGCAAGGGTAGTACTTAATTGTTAATATTATTGAGGTATTTTATAAAAATCTTCACTTTTAGAAATATAATATCAGTAATTTTTGCCTCTACTTATAATATTAACAATAATGCGTCCGTCTACTGTCCATACATTTTTGTATGAATATTTTTCTACAGCTAACTTCAAAAGCAACAGTCGTGATTTTGTTAGGTCTTCTCCTACCTACAGTAATTCCAATGTCCTTCAACTTTTTTTTCACTAGGAATATTTTTTGACGTGCGCGGTAGCTAATAAATTTAACAAACACTGGCCGGAGCCGGGCAGTATTGTTATTAGGCTTGCCTAATCTGTGACAACGATCTGTCATTAACAGGAATGTTAACAATAAGTTTATCACGAAACAAATTCACTACATTATCTTCAACACACTGATATTTAGACTCAGGAAATACGAATATGCGATTGTTGGTGCGCCGCGTGTATTGTTCAAGATCATCCAGATTATTCCTCTGATTCACACACGAGTCTTTTAAATTTAAATTTTCTTGCTTCAGTTTCTTATGTTTACTGTTCAACGCATTTTGTTTATTATTGCAATACAAATAACGATAAAAATCACAAAAAAAAATATAGTGCAAAACTATCAATTTCACAGCAAGAACACGCAAACACGTCTAGCTCAGGTGACAGTTCATATGAGAATATTTGAAATATCAAACAGTTAATTATTCATATACGCTGATATATTCAATTAATTTAAAATAAACATTTTTTTTTCTTAATATAGATAAAAATATAATTTTAAATAAATGCGTTAAAGTGAAAAATGATGTAATCTTTCATGTATGCAAAACTAATGAAAGAGCATTAGCATCGGACCGTAATCTTTAGATGTCAAAACTTTGAAAGCGCTCAACTTATTAGAACAATTTAATGCGTCACCAAGCCAGAAAACCATCCCCTTTAGTAATTACCCGATAAAATAGCAGAGCGATACAGAACAGATTAAACGATATTTCATGTTAAACTACTTACAAAACATTCTTATTATTAAACGCTTGTTACTCTCTTAATTAATAAGCTGTCTATAGTTAGTATTCCACAAAATGATGATAATATAATGTATATAGTACTACTATAAACAATAAATACATAAATTGTCACATTTTCCACATTGTTTAAGTTTAATCGTAGAACGCAAAACAACTAACATTGATATTTTACTTCAAAAGTTAAATATCAGGCAACCAAAAGTTCGTGCGGTTTTTGTATTTAGCAGAGTACCATGAATATTTTTTAAGTAGTTGATCGATAGCACTTGCTTGATATCTGTCATCTACTGTAACAATATTTTTCCGTTTCTGTTCATTTTGTGTTCCTTCTGCATTCGTCATCACTTTCTTTCACTCATTTCTCCTTATATCTGAAACTTTAGTGTTATTCTATTTCATTGTTATCATATTTTGTGTTGTTATATTTGAGTTTGTACCTACCTCAGTTGTCCTTTGGCCCATTTCTCTCTAACTTTCATTCTTCCCTTTTCCCTTTTGTATATTTTCACTCGTGGGCACATTCTCCTTTAACTTCGATCATAACCAATGAGTATCATCATAACCTTCATTCATTCATTAAATCTTTGTTCATAGTTTTCTTATGTCAAACCGCCATTCTTAAATTCACTATCATTCCCACATTCACTTGGCTGCACTTCATGTTTATTATTTCTGTCATTTATTCTTGCCATGTAGACTACTTGATGAACTTATCAGTATTGTATGGTACACTACCCTAAACTTTTTTGTAAAATTTAATAATTTTTGCCTACTTAGACCAGAATTGAAATCACTTAATTGAACCGACTTAAATCAAGTACGTTCAGCATCGTAAGATTTGCGTTCCTTTTTAAAAGTTACCGTTGAAGAATTTAGACGTGTTGGGTGTTCTGCTTATAAGCAAATTTCAGAGTAAATTGTGTTTGAGTTTTTAAGCACTCGTTTAGAGGTTTTGACCCACAAGTCATTTAATTTTGGAAATTGGGTTTTCTCACAGGAAGTTTCCTGGATTTAAAATCTTCACAACTTTTAACACTTTAGGCCGATCTGAAACTAAGGTAAACAATTATTTAAGTACAATTCTAACGTAATAGTATTCCAATCACTCTTATTACATTTTATAATTCATTGTAAAGTAAGATTTAAAATTTATATGATAAAAACTAACGACCATGTGACCTTTTAGGCCTGCATTTTCTTCTGTTTTTTTGATTTCATCCCGTTTGGGTTTTGTTATTTCCTGGAAACTTTTTGGTTTGACCGGAACTTGTGGAGTTTCTCGTATGGTTCATGACGCACATTGTTGCGGCCATTACGAGGCATCACTATCATCACCATCCCTCTGATTACCATTGCCGACCGTCTGCGTGTTATCTGTACCTGCATTTCCTGGTTGACGTGTTGGACAGGAGTTTCAATATTGGCGTACCAAGCCACGTGGAAAGAGAGGTCCGCCATTTTGCTGTGCCGTCTGGACTCCACCTCCTCCCCACCACTGTATCAGATAAGCAACAGAACCATTATTCGTTTTATATTGTTTTGCGATTCATATTTATATATTGGGTATTTTACCATTTGTTGCTTTGCGTACACCATCAGTGGACAAGACTCGTTATATATATATATATATATATATATATATATATATATATATATATATATATATATATATACCGGGTGTCTTAGGCCGACCGACACATGGGCGATTAACATGTAAAATTAGTTAATTGTGAATAGTATCTCCCCAGTGCAAGATATTAAAAAGAAATTTTGCATGCTTATCCGGGGATACTATTTCTATGGATTTCAATTCAAATCAGTCAATTTACAAGTGTAATATTAGATAAATTAAGAAAAATTGTAGAAGTACCATGAATGTTATTCATATCTTGAAAATAATAGTATCTAAGCAACAGCTCTGATTGAGTAGGGGTAACGTGCGCGCCTCACAATTTAGAGAGTCGGGTTCGAAACCAACCGACAGCAATATTTATTTTTTAATTTTTTCTTTTCAAAATAATTTTTATTATTAATATGTTTTTAATCTTTTATTAATATTTAATTTAATAAAGTGGATACATTGTACGTAACAAGATTTATTTATTTAAAAAATATTAAATCGTACCTACTAATTACAACATTAAAATTTAAAAATTATAATAAATATTCAAAATGGCCGCCGTTTTGCGCTAAGCAAAATCCGAGACGATCGTAACATTGCTGTCTCACGTTGCTTAGCTGTCGATTAGAAATAAGCCTACATTCATTCCTTATTGCCGCTTTCAGGTCTTCTAAAGTGGTCAATTCATAATGGCCGTAAATTTTTGATTTTAAATGACCCCAAAGAAAAAAATCTAAGGGGCTTAGATCAGGAGACCTTGCCGGCCAATTAATTGGTCCATTTAAACCAATCCAAGAATCTGGAAATGAATTGTCCAAATATTCTTTGACAATTTGCACGTTATGCGCTGGACACCCATCCTGTTGAAACCATATCCTCTCCATATTTAATTCTGTAAGTCTAGGCCCAACTACTGTTTCCAATAAATCTAAATATTTTGGACCGTTCAATGTCCCTTCAATAAAATATGGTCCAATAATGTGTGATCCCAAAATTCCCGCCCAAACATTAACCTTCTGGGGATATTGGGTTCTTGATAAATTTTGAAGAGTTGGTTTATCTTTTGACCAGTGGCGAAAGTTTTGCACATTCGGTTCGTTATGAAGAGTAAATGTGCATTTATCGGTATAACAGAGGGAGTACAAAAAGTTTCTGTTTTCATTGGCTTTATCCATAATTGTTTCACAATAAGTTGTTCTTCTTTCTTCGTCGCCGTCTCGCAATTCTTGATGGTTACCTACTTTGTAACTTCTAAATCCATTTTTCTTAAGTATTCTAGCAATTTTTGTTCTACTTATTCCACATTCCATTTGTAAACTTCTTAAACTAATAGTAGGCTCCACTTCAACCCGCGCAATTATTATTTCTTCAAATTCATTTTTAATTGGTTGTATTTCCTGCTTTGTGTGATTAGCAACACACCCAGTTTCTTCAAATCTGTTAATAATACGCCTTACACGGGATTTATTAACTACCTTTTCTGGATTTTTGGCAGAAAATACATCAGCAGTTTGCTGTAGGCTATTACCAATGTGAAATAATTTCACAATACGAATTTTATCTTTTGAAGTTAAATCCATATTATTTAAATAACACTAGCAACAAATAAAGATAGTACAATACAAATCTGCATTTGACGTTTGATTATTCGAATCAAATGTTCCCGTTTTTTTGTTTTCGTCAGGGCTAACTATAATTTGAAGAAATTTAATTTATAATAAACCAATAAAGCAAATAATAAAATATTTTTTAAATAAATAAATCTTGTTACGTACAATGTATCCACTTTATTAAATTAAATATTAATAAAAGATTAAAAACATATTAATAATAAAAATTATTTTGAAAAGAAAAAATTAAAAAATAAATATTGCTGTCGGTTGGTTTCGAACCCGACTCTCTAAATTGTGAAGCGCGCACGTTACCCCTACTCTATCAGAGCTGTTGCTCAGATACTATTATTTTCAAGATATGAATAACATTCATGGTACTTCTACAATTTTTCTTAATTTATTCTAATATTACACTTGTAAATTGACTGATTTGAATTGAAATCCATAAAAATAGTATCCCCGGATAAGCATGCAAAATTTCATCTTAATATCTTGCACTGGGGAGATACTATTCACAATTAACTAATTTTACATGTTAATCGCCCATGTGTCGGTCGGCCTAAGACACCCGGTATATATATATATATATATATATATATATATATATATATATATATATATATATATATATATATATATACGATGGACTATATTTGAATAGTTTTAGAGGTATAGGCTAGCTTCCGCGAGGCCATTTTGAGAGGTATTTTGTTGTATTGTTATCCCGGCCACGGAAAGGTATTAAGGGCTCGTATTGCGAGACTTTGAGCGTTTTTACCGTCATATTTTGCGCCGCGATGTATTTGATGCATCACTGCGATCTACCCTTTTTGCGCTTTCATTTTAACCGCCACCATGAACCTTACCCTTCTGAGACGACCAGCCTGTAAGGTTAATGTACCATCCGCCTTCAGCCAAAACTCGCGCTAGACTGCCAACGCCATTCGTTATTACACCACCGTTTATAACCACGTTATATGTATCATCGGTGTGGTAATATAGTACACACCTTTATTTTATAATTAGCGGTTATTGTTACCTTCCCATTCTCCCGTATTCAAGATCCCGAGAGCTTGTCGCTCAGTCGTTTGTAGGCTCTGTAATCGAGTGACTGGCGCCCTTTCCACCCTTATTTTCAGCGATGTCGAACGACGCCGTCTCCACTGTTTAGCTGGCCGGAGCCCTAACTCACCTTTGGGCCACAGTTTGGTTTTTATAACCCTAAGTGCTAGGGTGGCCCTGAGGTTACATTATACTACGTAAATATGAATCCTTATTTTATTGGATACATACACATTTCGTGACAATTGTTTAATTCCTAATTTAAATAGTTGAAAATGACAACGAATATAACTTTAATTCGAGGTTGTTTACTTTATGAATACAAACTTGTTACCAAAGCTGCAGTGGCGGCTCAAAAAATATGTACCGCACTCGAAGATGATGCCGTAGGTGATCAAACAGCTTAGAAGTGGTTCAAGAAAGTTTCTTCGGGAGATCCCTGCTTGTTCGATGAGGCACGCTCTGGGAGATCGAAGATCATTAACAACGAGGATCTACAACAGGTTGTGGAGGCAAAATCCAATACAACGTGCCTAGGGCTTACAGAAAGTTTCAATGTGAGTGATGAAACCATTCGTTTGCACCTTCGTCAGGTAGGAAAGACATGGAAGTTAAGCAAATGCATCACAAATGAATTGTCAAATGATAACAAATTAAGTCATCGTTTCACCATTTGTTCGTCAAACATTTCACGCAACGATAATGAACCATTTCTTGATAGGTTGTTAACATGCGACGAAAAGTGGATATTGTACTCAAATTCTTCGTATCATTGGTTGTCGTCTACTGATTCGGTATCACACACTCCCAAGGCTTCCCAGCACCCGAACAAGATTTTTATTGTGTGTTTGGTGGACAACAACCAGAATAGCCCATTATGAGTTTTTGGAAAGGGGTCAAACCATCACTGGGAGCTTGTATTGTGAACAGCTTGAGCGACTACAAGCAGCATTCATCCCAAAACAGCCTTCTTTACTCAATCGAAAGAAAGTGGTATTTTTACAGGATAACGCCAGACCGCATATCGCAAGATTGGCCCAGATAAAAAATTCGGGACATGACTGGGAAACGTTACCACACCCTCCATATTCTCCTGACATGTTGCCAAGTGATTATCACCTTTTTTATCCCTTGACAACTGTATGAGACATAGACAGTTCAAAATTCGAGCTGATGTAATATATGCAGCCCGTCAATTTTTTGAATCAAAATCCATAGAGTTCTATAAGAGCGGCATACAAAAATTGGTGTCATGTTGGCAAAAGATCAATGAGTGTGATTTTTAATTATTTCGATGAAAAACAGTGTATTATTGTGTCTTAATAAACATTTATATTTTACCATAAAAAACCGCACAAACTTATTAGGTTACCTGATATTAACAAATATTTTCACACGGTAGCAACTCGGCCTCACTAGGTCCGTTTGGCGAATAAGCACAGCCGCATCGCAGAGCAGCAGCGTTACGGCAGTGCGTGTGCATTTAATTATTGTATTGTGCTCGTAATACGGCGTGCGGCTATACTTGTTTGTAAGGTGTGCGGTCGGAGTGCAGCTGGATATCATTATTACTCAAATATTTGTAAAATTTGCCAAAAGCATAGTTATTATACTTGTCTTGTATTTAACATTCTGCTTTTTTAGCGCCGAATCTTCCATGCTTCGTGCGATACATTTATGAACTTTTTGCAATTATTATAAAAATTCAATACAAAAAAAGAGCACGCATAAAAAATTAAAGACATCCTATATACTAAACGATTAGATTCACTCACTATAGTTATATATTTTAATCAAGACGATCGCCAAACTTTAGACAAGGCTACAGCTTAAACGGTGCGACCGATTTTCATGAAATTTGTATCAAATTGTAGGAAATGATTGGCTTCAGGGCCCTTCAAATGGGACGAATTTCTGTAGGATGCATAGTTTTCGAGTAAAAAATTATTAAAGATTGAAAATTGGGACAGAAACAATATTTTTCACAGTAACGATCACAGTTTTCCTTGAAAATTTAAGACGAAGAACGCCATGTTTGTCATGTTATTTTGAACCTTTAAATGGAAATATTTATGAAATGGAGACAATTTGAAAGAAGTTTAATTCATAATTATAAATTTTGAGAATGGGCAATTATATCCGCACAGGTAAAAAAGGCCTAAACCATTTTAATTAAAAATTATAAAATTTGACGGTTCATATGTACTTGGACAGTGTTACCAAATGTGTCATAAGTAACTAGGTAAAAAACAAATATTTCTAACTAAACAATATTTTTCATACTAACGATCACAGTTTTCCTTGAAAATTTAAGACGATAAACGCTGTTATGTCAATGTCAATGATGACAAATTATCAGTTTTCTTCCTTTTAAATGCAATAAAATGTTTAAATAATATGTAATAATTAAAGATAAGATGACGAATTTAACAAGGTAGGTATATGTAATGATTTTAAGCCATGTTTATTATTATGTTACATATTTTATTTTGTAAATAGAATTTTGGAAAATGTATAAGGAAACACGTCGAAAAGGATCTGAAAGGTAGGAATAATATCACAATCGATGTACAAAATTAAAAAGATAAACATTGTCATGTCATATTTGATAAGTTAATGACAAATTCTGCATGTCGTATCAATACTAAAAACAGTCTGGAAGTAAACATGCAAAACAGAATATACGTGTTTAAATGGAACCCAAAAAGATTTGGTGCTAAACACAGGACAAAGGATTAAACACTACAGAATAAAAAAAAATAAGGAATAAGGCACCATAAAGGAACTCTGTACACAATGAAGAAAGGCTATACCTATTTTACCTATTTTAAGACGTATGTTTATTGTTAATTTATATATTTTATTTTGTAAACAGATTTAACAATGTCAGGCTGAGAAAGACATAATAAACATCACAGTCGCCAAAGAACACATGTACAATATCTAATACGTATTTAGAGGCAAGAATAAAAATTAAATCCTACAGGAAAATCATAAAATCTGGAACAAGACAATTCCATAATTTTAGATAGTATGTTTTAATCTGTTCTTTTTTTGTAATTCATTTTCTTATTACGTTTAAATTTTTTTCAGATTATACATAATTCGATATCTATCTTAAAACGGTACAGAATTTAATCTGTGTTTTATTTTCTTATATTACGTTAAAATTATCTATATTAAAAAAATCTGATGTGGCGAGCACATTACCTTCCGTCATGTTATATGACGTATTTCCGAAAATTCTACCGGCGAACTATAAACCAGTAAACAGCTTTTTATCAGGTTATAGCTACCGGAATCGATATTTTAAGAACGCAACTGGTAAACAGGGTAGATCCATAACCTATGAAAAAATCTGAAAATTTAAAACAGGTTAGAAATTTGACGTAGTTAACAAACTAAGCAGAGCCCTACTTTGAACACATTGCCACTTATACCGCGCGCACTTCGCTTTACATCACTACCTTTTTTTGAGATTAGATTCTTCTTGAATCCGGTAGATGGATCTGGTAAATATTGAACAATTTTCGAACGCGGTAACATTTTACCACTCATGCTTTCGAGCACAGTCGGTAGATGCGGTATATACCGGTAGAATTTTCGTAAATGCGTATGTATTTTCTATAAAATCCATACAGAAAGTTCCTTGCAAAAGATTCTAAATTTCTTGTATGTACATTACCTTTCGACAGTTGTATGTATCTTATATACTAAACGATTAGATTCACTATCTATATATTCTTTAATCAAAAAGCCGATCGCCATCCTTTGAACACCTCTACAGCCTGAATGGAATGACCGATTTTCGTGAAATTTGCATCAAGTTGTAGGATTTGATTGTCTCGAGTGCCCTCGTAATAACACAAATTTCTGTAGGATGCATAGTTTTCGAGTAAAAAATTATTAAAGATTGAAAATTGGGACAAAAACAATAGGTCACAGTAACGATCACAGTTTTCATTGAAAAATTTAAGAAAATAAACGCTGTCATGTCATATGGTATGTCAATGTCAATGATTACAAATTATCGGTTTTCATAGTTTTAAAAGCAAAGAAATGTTTCAATAATATGTAACATTAAAGAAAAGATGATGAAATTAACGAGGTAGGTATGTGTAATAATTTTAAGCCAAGTTTTATGTTAATTTAATATATATTTTATTTTGTAAGTAGAATATTGGAAAATGTATAAGGGAACACGTCGAAAAGGATCAGAAAGGCAGAATTATTATGACAATCGATCGGAGTACATATACAAAATTAAAAAGATAAACATTGTCATCCGTCATATAGGATGTACGTATAGTCTATCATAAAACACTATCGGCGGAGCCCTAGGCTGAACTCGGCGAAGCCGAGTTTAGGCTAGTCCTTAATACTAAAAGGTTAGATTCACTATCTATATATATTTTCTTTAATCACGACGATCGCCCAACTTTAGACAAGGCTACAGCTTAAACGGTGCGACCGATTTTCATGAAAGTTGTAACAAACTGTAGGAAATGATTGGCTTCAGGGCCCTTTTAATGAGACGAATTTCTGTAGGATGCATAGTTTTCGAGTAAAAAATTATTAAACGTAAAATTAAACAATGGATCGTAGAATACATGTAAAAATTTAGAAGATAAAAATGCTGTCATGTGTAAAATTTGGCATGATGTCAATGTCAATAATGACAAATTATGAATGTCGTATGGGTTGTCGACCATATTTCAATGCTAAATATAAATAAATATATTGTGTAAAATTGAAGAAAAGAATATGAATTAAACGAGGTAGGTGTACGTAATGAATTTAAGCAATATTTATTGTTAATTTAGATTTTATTTTGTAAATAGATTTTACGAAATGTCAGAAGCTACGAAAACGTTGATAAAGACTAGAAGAGTTTCACAATCGAACGAAGAATACATGTATAAAATTAAAAAGATAAATACTGTCTTCTGTCACATTTGATATGTTAATGACAAATTATGAACTACAGAATATAATCGGTTGTCCTTTTAAATGTTAAATATAAATAAATAATGTCTAAAATTGAAGAAATTTAAACAAAGTAAGGTACGCTATGATTTTAAGATATTGTGTTTATTCCTCATAATTTATTTTGAAAATAGATTGTAGAAAATGTCCGAGGTTATTAAACGAGTATATGAACGATAAATGTAGGAAAAACATCAACTACGAGAAAGACTGGGAGGACAAAGTGTACAGTGTACAGGGAGAATATCAAGGATTGTTTTCCCTGGCGATCAGTGTATTAATCTAAGACATGTTTATTGTTTATTTTTATTTTACTTTGTAAATAGCTTCACAGAACTGACAAGAAGAACATCTATGACGAAAAAAACAGACAAGACAAGTTGTAGTTTTGATACGTAAATAATACATTTTTATATAATAAAAAAATATCATTAATTAAAAGTGTCTTTAATTAAATATTTAACAATACATTAAGTCGAATTTTATAATTACTAAATTTTGTAATCAACATGTGCGTTTGAAATTGTCGATAAAGTAGATTTTCTATTAGCTACCATACACCATGACAAACAAATGAATAATATTGTTTGTTTTTCACATTAGTGGAAAAACTAAAATTTCATATTGTGCTTCAAGCCCATATTCATAAATTTGCGAAAAAACTATTAATAATTGTATATTTGGTGCTGTATTTCTGTACGATATACCTACATTATTTGAGAGATATCAGATCAGACGTACAGGAAAATAGAAAAATTATTCCTTCGACAGCACAGAGTGGAAAGAAGTGAAATAGTTAAAGGTAAGGGACAGATTTTTAGCTTACATATTAGTATAATTTACAACTGTATAGAACGCGAGCATATGACTTTGTTGGCCCTGGCACGCAGATATGTGAGCCCGTGTCAAAATGACATTTAGTAAACACATATTAGTTACAAATGTTGATAGTATTTATTTGTGATCAAATGTAAATACTTAATCGTATTAATAGGTCTTAATTTATATTGCATAGATCAATAAGACCTATTTCTAGGATTTGAAGAACTTTATATCGTAATTTTTCACTAGAAATTATAGAATTTTCCAATTCCATGTGGTTTATTTTCCAAGGCAAGTAAGTTCCATGCTCCAGGTAATAAATATACCACATAAAATCAGAAATTTTAAATATTGAATGGGAAATTATGGCATTTGTAAATTATGTAGGTACATTTTTTCAGGCTAGCAAAATCTCATGACTGCTCGCATCCTATATTTTTTCTGTATGCAACGTCGTTTAAATATTTATTCTACATTTATAAATATATCTTAAATTATTCAAAGGCGTCTCTTAATGAAATAAAGATGTCTTTCATTCATTTTTGGATGTCCTAATAATATTTTTTAATGTCCAAAATTGTTATTGAGACATCTTAAATGCAGATATTTATAGATATCAAAAATTTAATTTCAGATCTCAAGAATTCGATTAAAAATACAAACATTTAAATTAAGCATAACAAATATTAAATTAAAGTTATCAAAAATTGAAATAAGGGCGTCTTAAAATGAATTATAGGTATCACATCTCCGTAAATAACGTCTAAAATACGAATATTTGATGTCATTAATTTTGGATATCATAAATAATTGAATTCTGGTTATAAAATCTCCTTTGATAACGTCCATAATACGAATTTTGGGCATCTTAAATTAATTTTGGACCACAAGAATTGAATTATGGATATTACATCTCTTTAAATAACATGTCCATAATTTGCATTTTTAACATCTTGATATAATTTTAGATATCAAGATTTGAGTTCTGGATATCACATCTCCTTAAATAACATCTCCATAATTCGAATTATTGATATATTGCAAAATGAAAGGAGATGTGATATCCATAATTCAATTCTTGAAATTTAATATTAATTTAAGACATCAAAAATTCGAATTTTGGATGTTATTTATGGAGATGTGATATATGTACACTGGCTTGCAAAAAAATCGTGTACACCTTAGAAATCAAGTAACCGAGTTTTAATAATATTTACTTAGGTAAATAATGTAAAAACTGACAATATTGTCACTGTTATCACTACTTTATTTATTATGGAGAAAGTTCTTCATTGTGTCTAATTTACTTACTAATAAATCACAAATATATTCCACACAAATTAGCATATTACGTACCGTCATGTATTTGTACAAATCCCACACAGAAAGTTTTTTAGCAAATGATTCCATATTTCTAATACCTACATTAACTTCAGTCAGATCTACGTATTTTGTATAAATTTCATACAGAAAGTTTCTTGTAGGATTCTGTAGGTATATTTCTAGTAAAATTATAACTCAAACATATTCTGAAAATTGCACTTTGACAATGACATTTCATCTTCAAATGAGGGTACTGTACTTCCTTACATCCATATGAATAATAAATCGAATGAAAGGCAGATTAAATTCAAGTTCGACTCAATACAGCAAAAAATAGATGTACGTGACATTTTTGCAAGCCAGTGTACAAAATTCAGTTCAATAATGTCAAAAACTCAAATTATTGATATCAAGAATTCATTGAAGGATATCAAGAATTCAATGAAGGATATCAAGAATTGAATTCAGGATATCAAAAATGGAATTAAAGATATCAAAAGTTAAAATGCAGATACAGATTGGGCGCGAATAGACGAATTTTCGCGTTTGTTACACTTTCCAATTGTGTATAGTTTTTGAAATATAATTTTTTTAGATTTAATTTTGTGTGTCATTATATCTGTAATTTTACCTCGCCTACTGACTAAAGCTCTTTTCATCTGTCAATGTCATTAATTCTGACAAAAATTGATGTCAAGATGGGTTAACTGGTGAAAGTGGCCGCTTTCAGAGAACTATAGTTGTATCTTGTCAAAGGAAAAATTTGTTATAAAGATTTTTTATAAATAATAAGTTTTATTATAATAAAAAGATAAGGAAATTGAAGGCCTTGGTGATCCAAATATTTATTTAAATCGTTTATTTAAAAATATGGAGGTTTCGAACAATATTGGTTCATCTTCAGCATATAAACGTAAAGTAAAATAATTTACAATGTATGAAAATATTTTACTTTACGTTTATATGTTCAAGATGAAGCAATATGGTTCGAAACATCCATATTTTTAAATAAACGATTTAAATAAATAATTGGATCACCAAAGCCTTCAATTTCCTTCTACGATTAGTACACATTGATCCTTCCAAATCAACGATTCTATAATAAAAAAGACACGTGTTCAAACATTTTCATGTAACACAGAATTATTTGTAAATAAATGTCTTTTATTTTCGTAAGTTTTGAATAATATAAAATTATATTTTTTTCGCTTGGTCCACTGATACAAAAATATAGTTGTGACGTCATATCGTTACAGCGCTAATAGTTTTTATTAAAATTATGAATGAGAAGATTAATATTTTAAAATTCTTTTGCTACAATATCATTTAAAATTAGTCATATTTTATAAATTTGACAATATATATATATATATATATATATATATATATATATATATATATATATATATATATACAACTTTCTTTTTAGTACCGGACCCCATTAGGATATCTGAAATTAAATTTTTAACGTCATTAAATAAAATAAGTTGTAGAATAAATATTAAAACGGCGTTCTGTATTTCTGTGTATACATATACTTTTACAAATTCCAAACACATTATGGTTTTCCATAGTTTTATAATAAACTACGCCGGCATTTCATAAATTTACTAAATATTTTTTCCAATTTAGGGATAAAAAGTGTTTCGTTTGGAGTAAAAGTAAAGACTTGCATAGCTCCATTCCAGAGATTAGACAATCTATAAAGTTATAAAGCTGTGATACTTTATGGTGTGAGTTGTATTCTATATAATAGATAATCCCACCGCACTCTAAAAACTGTAAGTAATTATTTAAATTATAAAAAATGCCGTCCAAAGATAAAATGAAACGTCAAAAGAAACAACACTATTATGACAGAAGTAAACAAAAAACAGTAGGAAAGTCAAGTAAATTCGAAACAAAGTATGAAACTAATTTAAATGTCGCCATAATAAATAGGGAAATAATTAATAATACGAAAGAATTAGTAGATATATCTAAAATGTCAATAGTACATAATGAAACACCACAGATTAGTCAAAATGAAATAAATAATTTAAATGTAGGTACTACCGGCGTAGAAAATGCTGTAATTCATTATAATTTGACCGATAATGATTATAATATATTGTTAAATCCTCGAGGTTATTTAGAAGACGTGCATATAGATTACTTCTTTTCTTTAGTGCGATCTGGTTCTAATTTTAGACCCCAGTGTACGGCGTACATACAAGTCCCACATCGTATAACTGCTATTCTACAGGATACTAAACACCTTCAAATTTTATTTGTGACAGGTGCAAACATAGGTAGTGTTGGACATTGGTTAGCTTCATATTATGATGGTACTGACATTATCATTTATGATAGCATGAATTCACAATGTTTACACGCCAGTGCTCAAACATATTTAGATAGATTATTTCCCTACAGACCTCCAGTTAGATTTATGCGAGTTCAACAACAACCAAATGCCTACGATTGTTGTCTATTTGCTATCGCGTTTTGTACCAGTATAATATTTAACCGTAATCCTGAAGAGGAAACATATGAAACAAACAGGCTCATGTTTCGCAAATGTTTCGGGACAGACAGTTAAGAATATTTCCAGTTACGCGTCAACCACAATTACGTGTAAATTATTTAAAACGCAAAACTAGTGAAACCGAAGAACAGCGAAATAAGCGTTTAAAGAAACAAAATGAAATTGATATAAAACGGTTATCTAATGAAACACCGGAAGACAAAATTGAGCGTTTAGAAAAGCAAAAGATAATTTCATTAAATTATATTAAATACGAAACACCCAAGGAAAAGGCTGTTAGGTTACAAAAACTAAAAATTAATTTCAAAAATTATCTAAAAAATGAAACACTGCAAGAAAAAGCTAGCAGGTTAAAAAAACTTAAATTTAACTTTAAAGATTATATAAAGAATGAAACACCTGAGCAAAAAACAAAGCGTTTAGAAAGATATAAAGATAATTTCGTGAGTTCAACTAACAACGAATCTGTTGAACAAAAACAAAACAGATTATTAAAAAATAATCAAATAAATAAAGGTAAAATCAATGCAAAGAAATTCAAAAATAAAATTACAGAAACGTACATGTTAGCAAGTAAAGGCTTAGAGTTAGAAATAGAGACACACAGTTTAGGTCCAATGACAGTTGTATGCAAAGATTGTTCATCCAAAAACTTTGCTTTTGAAAAGCCTCAGGATGGCAAGTTCACTCATTGCTGTCGTAAGGGTAAGTTACACCCGGATCAGTTAGCTGATTTTCCTGATTATATCAAGAATCTAATGATTAGCAATAATTCAGATAGTAAAAATTTTAAAGAGAATATCAGAAAATTTAACAGTGCTTTGGCTTTTGCTTCCATGGGAGCAAATATTTCACCACCACCAGGACGAGGTCCATATTGTTTTCGTATTCATGGTCAAATTTACCATGATACAAATGCTTCTTTGTATCCCGCAGATGGTAAAACAGAAAAATATGCCCAGTTGTACATTAATAATTCAACTGATGCGTTACAGAAACGCATGAGTCTAGAATATAATAAACAATGCAAACCAGAAATAATGAAACAGTTAGATAGTATAATAAGAGAGGTTAGTCCATATTGTAAAGCATATTTAATGTTACAAGAAGTAGAACAAAGAGAAATTGCTAAAGCTAATCTAACTTATAAAACTATGCCTGAAATTAACTTGTGGATAGTTAATGATAGAACAAAAGATAAACGTAGGTACAATGTACCAACGAGTAATGAGGTAGCTGTTGTTTTCACATCAAACGACGGTGCACCACCTATAAATAGAGATATTTGTGTTCACCCTAGGGCAGGTGGTCAAGTTAGAATACATCAGTTTAGTGAAAATTGCGATCCAATGATTTATCCATTATTATTTCCTCACGGCCAATGTGGTTGGAACATGAATTTAAAACAAAAGGATGGTGTTAAAAAACAAAGTATGTTACAATTTTACATGAATAGATTATCGGTTCGAG
Organism: Harpalus rubripes; assembly: GCA_963082715.1. Lineage (NCBI taxonomy): Eukaryota > Metazoa > Arthropoda > Insecta > Coleoptera > Carabidae > Harpalus > Harpalus rubripes. Next base: position 42,216,557 of record OY720455.1, on the reverse strand, counting down.
ATCAATTCAACCCCTGTTTAGAAGCTGGGAAACTTACTCAGCAATATATTGTAGACGCATACGTCAAAGTCGAAGCCGAACGACTAACTTACATTCGTTTAAATCAGCCTACACTCAGAGTAGAGCTGTATAGTGGTTTAATGGACCATGTCAATAATATAGCCGCAACCGAAGGCGGTAAAGCCGGTACGATGGTTATTTTGCCATCAACATTTCAGGGCGGCAGTAGATTTATGTTTAAAATGTACCAAAATGCTATGTCAATCGTACGAGAATTTGGCAAGCCAGACTTGTTTATCACAGTAACATGCAATCCAAAATGGCCGGAAATATTACAACAATTACGCGAAGGTCAAACCACTAGCGACAGGCCAGATATTGTAGCAAGAGTGTTTTGCGGTAAAATAAAGCAAATGATGCATGAATTTCTACACGATGATATTTTTGGTAAAGTTGTAGCGTTCATATATGTAATTGAATTTCAAAAACGGGGTTTGCCACACATGCATTTGCTATTAACATTAGCTGAGTGTAGTAAAATTCGAAATAGAGACGATATTAATTCTATTGTAAGCGCCGAGATTCCGGACGAGGACGCTGAGCCGGAATTGTATCAATTAGTTCGATCACATATGGTACACGGTCCATGCGGTCAATTAAACAAAAATTCACCATGTATGAGTGACAATAAATGTTTTAAATAATACCCCAAGGAATTTAGAAATGAAACGCATGAAAATATAAACGGTTACCCACTATATAAAAGACCGAATAATGGCGCGACAATAGATATTTTGTGGAAAAACGGTGTACCTAAATATACAATTGACAATCGCTGGATAATCCCATATAATCCATATTTATTAAAAAAAATTTAGAGCTCACATAAATATAGAAATATGCTCATCAGTTAAGAGTATTAAATACATTTGCGATTATTTATGTAAAGGCCACGATTGCGCGTCCATAAAATTAGGTCAAATTGATAAAACAAAAACTGTTCAATGGGATGAAATTAACGGTTATTTAGACGCCAGATATGTATCTGCACCAGAATGTTGTTGGAGACTTTCAGAATATCCTTTACATGACAAGTCTCACGCTATTTTCGAACTTGCTGTTCATTTAAAATATCAACAGAGCGTTTGTTTTGTAACCGGTCAAGAAAAACAAGCTTTAGAACGCGCAGCCAAAAAAAATACTACGCTAACTGCGTGGTTCATGTTAAATCAAACAGATGTCAATGCGCGAAAATATCACTACATGGAAATACCAAAATATTATGTTTTCACAAATAACATGTGGAAAGATAGACAAAGAGAGAAAAAACCACCAATAGGTCGTATGATTTCAGTGAGTCCAAAAGACATAGAACGGTTTCACTTACGCTTAATATTGGTTCATGCCACTGGTGTCACAAGTTTTGAAGACTTACGCACGGTTGATGGAATATTGTACAATACATATCAGGAAGCGGCCCGTGCTTTAGGTCTATTGCAAAATGACAAAGAATCCGAAAATTGTTTAAGTGAGGCTGTTTTAAGTAAATTTCCGAAACAACTGCGAGAGCTATTTGCATATTTAATTTGTTTTCATACAACAACAAATGCAGTTGAATTATGGGAAAAATTCAAAGAGTATTTAATGGAAGATTATTTATTACATCATTCCAAAGAAACTGCACAAAATAAATGTTTAAGAAATATTCAAGAAACATTAATCATTCATAGATACGATCTTAGTGATTTCGGTTTGCCACAGCCGAAAGAAATAGATGATGTAAGTAATGAAAACGATTTCATAGATATAAATGCAGAAAAATTAGAGGGCGAGAAGAATGCATCTTTATTCAATAGTGAACATAAATGCAGTAAACGATGCAAATTGTAAAAACAGATATTTCTTTGTAGATGGGCCAGGTGGCACTGGCAAAACCTTTTTATACAACACACTAATCAGTGTTCTAAGAGGGCAAGGGCAAAAAGTTATAGCTGTTGCTTGGACAGGTATCGCAGCTACGTTGTTGAAAGGGGGTCAAACGCTTCATTCAATTTGTAAATTGCCAGTCCCAGTAACTGACGGTTGTAAGTGTAATGTCAAAGCTAATAGTCTTTCAGGGAAACTAATTTTAAATGCAACAGTAATAATTTGTGATGAGGTCACAATGATCCCACAATATGCCCTAAATGCAATTGATTTATTATTAAAAGATTTAATGAACAATAAATTACCATTTGGTGGTAAAATTGTTATACTAGGAGGTGATTTTCGACAGTGCTTACTTGTAGTAAACTACACCAATCACAGAACTGTTATAATAAAAACTTCGATATTAAAATGTCCATCATGGCCGTTGTTCAATAAATTTTCATTGAAACAAAATATGCGAGTGAATAAGGATGAAATTGAATTTTCAGAGTACCTGTTAAAAGTAGGCAATGGTGACAATGACATTGTTACAATACCGCCAACGTGCACTTCAAAAATTTCATTGGCAGACGAAATATTCGGAACTACTGAAATATCACCTAATTATATTTATCAGTTCACAAATAGAGCTATCTTAGCACCAAAAAACGATGACACAATGATCATCAATGAAATTGTTTTAAACAAAATTTCGAGGCAACCACGGGTGTATTTCAGTGCTGACTCGTGCGAATGTGAAGATAACAATAAAATAAATTATCCCGTAGAGGTATTAAATAAACAACTTCCTACCGGCATGCCCCCATATAAACTAACATTGAAAATAGGCGCGATTGTTATGTTGCTAAGAAACATGAATCCCAAACGCGGATTGTGTAACGGTACTCGACTAATAGTCAAAGACATGAAAAATAATTATTTAGATTTGGAAGTACTTACAGGACAAAGTGCAGGTAATTTATTTACCTAGATCCGATTTAAATACCGACACAAATTTGCCGTTCACATTAAAACGGAGGCAGTTCCCTATACGGTTGGCATTTTCAATGACAATTAATAAATCCCAAGGCCAAACGTTCGATTTTGTTGGTATAAATTTAGAAAATCCCGTTTTCACACACGGTCAATTATATGTGGCTATGTCTCGCGTTAGATCAATGCAGAATTTGAAAATCAAAGTATCCGATGACTGCGTGAATGAGACAGGCGAAGGATGTACACATAATATCGTCTTTAAAGAAATATTAATTTGAGATTTAAAAATTGATCATGTAAGTTTAAAAGAATATGTAAATCATGAGTTTGTAGTTTTAAACACACTTGTTCATGCATAATATTACCAAAAAATACAATTCAGTCTAAAATTAAAAAGCCAATTTTAAATACAAATACATAACGAAAATGGCATTCATTTATATTTGAATTGAAAATTAAAAAATTGTTATTGTTATACACATTACGAATAGTAATATTCAATAAAAATTTAAGAAAACTTTAATTTTGATTCACTGAAAAGGTGGCAAGGTTGCGTTAAATAAAACGCAACATGCTGAATTTGAAACGAGGGAATCTAAAATTTATGTAACAGAAATTACGGAAAAATTTTTCCAATGAAACGAAACCGCAAGGTGCATCAAGAATTTCAAATATTATTGGTGGGTTTGGGACTATTATGTTTTAAGTTATTGTCCCTGTTACATAAATTTTAGTAAAAATGGTCTAAAATAAAGGAAAATGAATATCAGTTCTACATGAATGAAATATAATCCTATTTTATATAAAAGCGAATGCAACTGATTTTAAATTTAAGAAAATAATCTTTCTCATCCATAATTCATAAATTAGAGAGGAACACTTGTCTAAATTTGATTAAAATAAGAGACCAAAAACCCTCATAAAAAATGAGAGCTATACAAAAAACTGATTTACTTGGTAATTAAATTTGTTTCAAATAATATATAGAAAAAAAAATTAAATTACTAAATAGAAATAACTCATTTCTACGGTAATTTAATTATTTTTTTAGCATAATTTTTTATGTACTTTGCAATTTAATTATATAAGTAATCAGTTATAACCCAGCTCCTGACAATGACTTGGAACATAATAGTTCTGGGCCCGATACCAATAATATTTGGAATTCTTGTTGTACTTTGCAATAAACAAAACAAAAGTGTGGTACTGAAACAATATCGCTAGAGATTTATAACATAAGCTCGCGTCCGAAAATGTTTCATAAACAAATAATCCACACCGCGATATATACCAGTAAATAAACAAAAATGGGTATAAAATCGCAATAGTATGAATGTGTGTGTGTGTGTGTGTGTGTGTGTGCGTGTGTGCGTGTGTGTGTATGTATGTATGTATGTATGTATGTATGTATATGTGTGTAAATGTATGTATGTTTTTCTTATTGAAAAATCGAGTTGCCAACTTTTGGAGTTCCACCGTCCTTTTGTTGTAAATTTAATTTAAAGTGTACCACATTTTTAAATATATACATTCATTTTGCAAAATAGTACAAATCTACAATAGTTTATATGGCGGTAGTCTCTGTACTTTAAAATCATAAAAATCATTTTGAATTAATATAAATCTCTTTATAATAGTGTAGTATTTAAGGCAACTCGAATCATTGTAAATTTCTAAGGAATAATAAACTTAAATTAAAATTCATGATATAATTTACGTAAAAAACATAATTAGTTGAAAACTACAAAAAAAAATTATAACCATTATGGTATATTATCCATTGTGGGGTGTGCCAATCTGCTGTGTAGACATCTCTATTTTAATTACAAAGAAATAAAAAAATTATATTTTAAAGTAAAATTCAAAATTAGTTTTTAAAAATTTTCTATAAGAGGTAATAATTACAAGAAATTTTTGTCACAATTATTATAATTTATTATACTACAGTAAAAATTAGAAAATTGAATTCAAGAAATCCGAAGTCCCAGCGAAAAAACGCTTAAACAATCGCATTTATATATCATCTTGTGCGTCTACGCTGAAGAACATTCAGACTTACCAGATTAGTCTGCAGATCAACTTATCTAATACGTATTCAGGGAAAATAATAAAAATTTAATTTTTGGTGGATGGAAGATTTTATTTTATTTCGAAATACAAATATATGGTATGTACTTTGTCAATGTTATTGTATTTTTATTAATTCAATTCTTTTTCTGTATTATAGAAGTATTGTAAAAAGATGCTTTACTGAAGCAAGAAATTCGTCACATATTGGCGTTATCAAAAATCACACTGGATAATCATGTTACTCTAGGTTTTGAACAAGAAAATTTAAAATGGTATAATATTTACTGTTTAATTGCAAATAATTTACTTACTTTACATTTCAAATTATTTCAGGTTAAACACATATCTCCAAGTTAGTTGTTTTTTACATGGATCGAAGAACAATGATATCTGTTTCTAATTGGAATTTTTACTGTTTCTCGACAAATTTCCAGACAGAAATCGTCACTCATTGGAGACACGAAAAATCCTATCGGAAAGTCGTGTTTCTCATAGTTTGCAACAAGAATAATCAAATACCTTAAAAATGGTACTGTTTTAATATTTTCTTTTTATCTAATTTCCTTAAATTTAAAATAATTTCGGTTTAATCAAAGTCTATCCAAGTTAGTTGTATTTTTCATCGATATAAGAACATTGATATCTGTATTGGATTGGTAATCTTACTGTTTTTCGACAAATGTCCAGGCAAAAATTCGTCACTTATTAGAGAAAAATTCTACCGAAAAGTCATGTTTTACATAGTTTGCAACATTAATAATCTAATACGTTAAAAATGGTACTATTTCAATGTGTATTCTTTTCAATTAATTTTCTTACATTTAAAATAATTTCAGTTTAAAAAAATTCCATCCAAGTTAGTTGTTTTTTTCATGGATCGAAGAACATTAGTATCTGTTTTGGATTGGAATTCTCACTGTTTTTGGAAAAATGTCCAAGCATAAATTCGTCAATCATTATAGACACGAAAAATCCTACCTGAAAGTCATGTTTTTCGTAGTTTGCAACAAGAATAATTCAATACCTTAAAATGGTACTATTTAAATCTGTTTTTTTTTCAATTAATATTCTTACATATTATTTCAGTTGAAACAAATTCCATACAAGTTAGTTGTTTTTTCATGGATCGAAGAACATTGGTATATGTTTTGGAATGAAATTCTTGCTATTTTTTGACAAATGTCCAGGCAGAAATTCATTAATTAATAAACACGAAAATTCCAGCCGGGAATTCATGTTTTTCATAGTTTGCAACAAGAATAATACAATACCTTAAATATGGTACTGTTTGAATGTTCTTTTCATATAATACCCAACTAGCACAATTAGTCGACGGAACGTAGCGGCGTCTATAGTAAGACATTTTAAATACGTTGCCACTAGTAACAGGCACCTTATTAGAACGTAAAAATTACGTGCGCGTTACCAAAATGGGGAATGCATTTTCAGTGGCAGCAACGTTCTGCTTACGATCCTGGGTTTTGCACGACTACGTTCTAGGGACGGATTGGTTACGTAGCTGTGTAGTTGCAGCATTGTAGCCTCGACTTTCGTGGAACTTTTCTTTTGCTCATTTCAACTAGTGTTGCTTGCTTTGTCTTACAACTGCTTTTATAATTCTTCTTTTTCACTCTTCCATGATACTTTGTCTATTTCATTTTCCCAACTCAGAAACGAAATGTTTATAAAGTACATAACATTTGAAAGCATAACTTATACCAATTTTCAGTTATCTGAACCACAGAATTAAAACGAATGCTACTTTACTGTTGAACATAACAATGATAAGTCCATAAAAGATACGCGCCTCTTAAAAAATGCATTTTTAATTGAAAAAATATTTTTTAATATAATTAATATCATGTGATACGAAGCTAAGTAGTTATAAAAACCAATTTCTTAATTATTATTAGGAAAAAAACATGTAACATTTTGAATTCATATATTATATTTGATGCTAAAATTATGACGGGCTGAAGTTTTTAAATCAATGCAACATAAAAAATCACATATTGTAGTAATGGCGTCGTAAGTGCTGGCATTAAATATGGCGTATTTTCAATAAAGTTACTTTAAAGGCTTTGCCATTAAAATTTGTTACTATAAAGTACCTGCAACCGAATGACTACTGACGGAAATTGCATATAAGTAACATTGAAGTTTTAATTACTGCAAAGTATCACATGGAACTACAGTAGTACTTTAAAGTGACGATAAAGTTGCGGTTATTATAATCTGTCTGCTTAAAGTAGCTGTTGCTACTTCATTGTTCCACCTGGAACTTTTACTTAAAATTTTACTGACAGCTTCTGTGTTGCTGAATTAAATAATTATTTAAGAATTTCTGTCCAATAATATAAAAACAATAATATATCATATAATTAAAAAGTGCAATGGCGAGTGATTAAAATATCACATTTTTATTACAAGTAGAACAGAATGCTTTGCAATAATAACTAGGTATGTAGATACTTTTGAATATGATATCCTAATAATATAACTTGACGTTAAATGACAAATGTAATAGTTAAGTTAAATATCAGTAAATGTGCATACATTCAAGTAGATTAAATTTTAAGAATTAATTTTATTTAAACTGTAATGTATATGATGAAGAGACTTCTGCATTTAATAAAAATTGTATATGTTTAATTCAATTATGATCGTTTTTTATATTTAATAGAAAATTTTATGTACTTTTTAAATTGAATAAATATACTTTTGGGAGTTCCATTTGTCCGTTTGATGGCGGCATTAACTTCATAGTTATTTTTAATGGTATCAGGGACTTTACAGTTGCTGTGCACACAATAAAGTTTTAATCTATAGGTACAGGAACGTTGTTGAAACTAATAAATATTACGTACAAGTTTCAGAACTTTAAAATGACACTGAAGGTTCCCAGAACGTCGTAGCAACTATCATTGTTACTTAAAAGTAGTTATAATTTGAACGTCAGATTTTAGTAACTTTAGTTAGTCGCTGCTACTTTCGTTTGCTACTTTAAAGTTCTGAAAACTTTAAAGTCGTTCCATTAGTAACAACAACGTCCCTTAAACTACAAAAGCTACGTAGAAGTAACGTAACTATGAAGTAACTATTAATGGTAGACACTACGTCGTAACGCCTATGAATTTCTCAAATAAAGTTATATCTACATTAAAGTCGTAGAATTAGTAGGAAATACGTAACAGCTACATGCTTGAGGTTCCCGTCACGGTTGCGATTACTATGGTGCTAGTTGGGTAGGTATCTATTTTGGATTGGAATTCTTAATGTTTTTTGAAAAATGTCCAGGCATAAATTCGTCAATCATTAGAAACACGAAAATTCCTACCTGAAAGTCAGGTTTTTCGTAGTTTGCAATACGAATAATTCAATACCTTGAAATGGTACTGTTTAAATCAGTTTTTTTCAGTTAATTTTCTTACATTTTATTATTTCAGTTGAAACAAACTCAATCCAAGTTAGTTGTTTTTTACATGGATCGAAGAACATTAATATCTGTTCTGGATTGAAATTCAGACTGTTTTTTGACAAATATCCAAGCATAAATTCATCAATCATTAGAGACAGGAAAAATCCAGTCGGTGTTCATGTTTTTTAAATTTAGCAACAAGAAGAATCCAATACGATAAAAATGGTACGCTTTTAAACTTTTTTATTCATTTAGTTTTCTTACATTTTTTTATTTCAGTTGAAACAATTCTATCCAAGTTAGTTGTTTCTTCATGGATCGAAGAACATTGGTATATGTTTTGGATTGGAATTCTTGCTGTTTTTTGACAAATGTCCAGGCAGAAATTCATTAATTATTAAACACGAAAATTCCAGCCGGGGATTCATGTTTTTTATAGTTTGCAACAAGAATAATACAATACCTTAAAAATGTTACTGTTTTAATGTTCTTTTCATTTGATTTTCATACATTTAAAATTATTCCAAATTAAACAAAAATTCCATCCAAGTTAGTTATTTATTTTTGTTTTCATGGATCGAAGAACATAGGTATCTCTTTTGGATTAGAATTTTTAATGTTTTTTGAAAAATGTCCAGGCATAAATTCGTCAATCATTAGAAACACGAAAAATACTACCCGAAAGTCACGTTTTTCGTAGTTTGCAACAAGAATAATTCAATACTTTAAAAATGATACTGATTAATATGTTTTTTAAAAATTGTATTTTCTTACAAATCATTATTTCAGTTTAAACAAATTCCATCCAAGTTAGTTGTTTTTTTCTTGGATCGAAGAACATTGGTATCAGTTTTGGATTGGAATTCTTACTGTTTTTTGACAAATGTCCAGGCATAAATTCATCAATCATTAGAGACACGAAAAATCCAGCCGGGAATTAATGTTTTTTATAGTTTGCAACAAGAAAAACCCAATACCTTAAAAATGTTACTGTTTTAATCTATTTATTCATTTAATTTTCTTACATTTTATTATTTTAGTTGAAACAAATTCAATCCAACATGGATCGAGGAACATTAATATCTGTTTTGGATTGGAATTCTGACTGTTTTTTGACAAATATCCAGGCATAAATTTATCAATCATTAGAGACAGAAAAAATCCAGTCGGTGTTCATGTTTTTTTAAATTTTGCAACAAGAAGAATCCAATACCTTAAAAATGGTACTATTTTAATCTGTTTTTGTATTTAATTTTCTTACATTTTATTATTTCAGTTGAAACAAATTCAATCCAAATTAGTTGTTTTTTACATGGATCGAAGAACATTAATATCTGTTTTGGATTGGAATTCCGACTGTTTTTTTGACTAATATACAAGCATAAATTCATCATTCATTAGAGACAGGAAAAATCGAGTCGGTGTTAATGTTTTTTTAAATTTTGCAACAAGAAGAATCCAATACCTTAATAATGGTACGGTTTTAAACTTTTTTTTTCATTAAATTTTCTTACATTTTATTATTTCAGTTGAAACAAATTCAATCCAAATTAGTTGTTTATTACATGGATCGAAGAACATTAATATCTGTTTTAGATTGGAATTCTGACTGTTTTTTGACAAATATACAGGCATAAATTCATCAATCATTAGAGACAGGAAAAATCCAGTCGGTGTTCATGTTTTTTAAATTTTGCAACAAGAAGAATACAATACCTTAAAAATGGTACGGTTTTAAACTTTTTATATTATTTCGGTTGAAACAAATTCAATTCAAGTAAGTTGTTTTTTTACATGGATCGAAGAACATATAATTCTGTTTTGGATTGGAATTCTTACTGTTTTTTGACAAATGTCCAGGTATAAAATCATCAATCATTAGAGACACGAAAAATCCAGCCGGGAATTCATGTTTTTTATAGTTTGCAACAAGAAAAATTCAATAACTTAAAAATGGTACTGTTTTAATCTGTTTATTCATTTAATTTTCTTACATTTTATTATTTTAGTTGAAACAAAATCTGTTTTGGATTGGAATTCTGACTGATTTTTGACAAATGTTTAGGCAGAAATTCGTCAATCATTGAAGACATGAAAAATCCTACCCGAACGACATGTTTTTCATAGTTTGCAATAAGAATAATCCAATACCTAAAAAATGGTTCTGTTTTAATCTTTTTTTCAAAAAAATACGATAACTATCTTAAAATGGTACAGATTTTAACCCGGAATTCAAATTCTTATATTAAGTTTAAAACTATCTATTTCAGAAAAATATATTGCCAACTCTTTAAACTAATAAAAAAAATTTAATAGCATAATCAAACGGCATAAACCAGTAAAGTAATTTTTATATGACCTTTACATTCTTTCTACTTAATACCAATTCAAACTGCATTCATATATTTTCAAAATCGTTGTATATGTTTAAATATAACTACTTATTTTTCTACAGTATGTAACTAATTATTTACTCTAGAATTAAACTATCAAATTTATGTGTTTTGTTTGATTTATTTTTATCTTTAAATTTAGTATTGTGTACTCATATACATGCTAATAATATTATGTATATATTTTATCCTGTAATTGAAATATTTTGTCCAGTTTGATTGAATCTACAAATAATTACTTTCAATTTTCTCAAGTTATTTACATAATTATTGCTCGCATAAAACGCGTAGTATTTGTTTATTTCATTGTATGTTTCCATCATCTGTTTCTACTAACCACTTTGTACATTAAGTTTTACAAAAAAAAATATATATATATTTGATATAATTTCATATTGATATAAATAAAAGTACCACTTAAATACTACGAATGGTTGATATAATTAAATCATAATGAAACTTATGAATCTGGATATATTTCACATTTTATGAACAAATATAATAAATGTAGCTGTTTCATAAAACTATTAAACTGTTTCTAAATTTTTATTTTATTAATTAATACGTAGAATGAAAAATATGAATTCGGAAATTGCATTTTTTACATAGTTAGCAAAGATTTAGGCAATCAAGGAATGTGACGTAAATTTAATTGGATGTAAAGATCAGTTATAATTTATTGTTATTTTCGTAAATAATTAAAAATATTGGCGTCAGAAATAGTCATGACAACAGCCCCCCACTCCTGTGACATCGTAGCACATACAGTACGTCATTCACAGTCAATAGAAAAACAGGTTACGTTATTTATATAAATAAAAGTAGGCGATAGTTTGTCACATGCTAAACTGTATGTGCTCTGACGTCACATTCCGTTTTAGATCAGGTGAATTTGTGGGCAGGTTGGGTGAGTAGATTGCGTGGGCAGTTTGGATGGACATGTTGTGTGGGTAGTTCGGGTGAGAATATTGCGTGAGCAGTTCGGGTGAGAATATTGCGTGAGCAGGACAGAATTCAAACGCTTTGAAAGTCTATTAGCGTTAGCACTTTGGGCTTAAAGTTTGCCTATAGGGTTTGAATGAACGTATAGTCTATCATAAAACACTATCGGCGGAGCCCTAGGGGAAGCTCGGCGTAGCCGAGTTTTCGCTAGTCCTAATACTAAAAGGTCAAGCCCCCCAAAATTCATCACGACGACCGGGAAATTTTTAGACAAAGCTACAACTGAAACGGTTTCAGCGATTTGGATGGAATTTGCTTTAAATAGTAGAGAATAAATCAACTTAGTGCCTTTGATATGTCTCTTATTTTTACTGTGCATAGTTTTTGTGGAAAAAATTATTAACTGGTCAAAATTCTTACATTAAAACAATAGATCAAAGTTCTCTGTACTGATGTCAAATGTACAAAATCAGAGAATACAGGCTAATTATTTGAATTGAGTATGCGTGAAAATTTTTAAGAAGACAGTCTAAAAAAGTTTTATGTCATTTTGAAACCATTTTAAATACATTTATTTTATTTGATTATTTTAAATAAAAATTATTTATTTTTGTACCTCTCTGCTTATTATTATTATATATTATTATTTATTATTATTATTATTATCAGATATAATTTTTTATGTTCTTTTATTATTATTATTATTACTATTATTATTATTATTATTATTATTATTATTATTATTTTAATAAATATTTACCTATATCTGACTTCATTCATTTCATATTAATTACGTATTTTATAACAAAATTACATTTTTTTTACAATAAAATTAATTTATTATTATTTTTTATCTTTATTTATCATATTACATAGTTTTAAACAATATGCTACAATTTTGTATGAATAAAATTTAAACTGTTCCACAAATTTTGGAATATATCGCCAATATGACTTATTATACATCAAAACGGACTGCTTTTTACCTATCTATGACTTGAAACGATTATCATATTTTTTAAATCACGCATTTGCGACTTAATAAGCCGTTTTACATCCTAATACTAAAAGATCAAGCCCCCCAAAATTCATCACGACGATCGGGAAATTTTTAGACAAAGCTACAACTGAAACGGTTTCAGCGATTTGGATGGAATTTGCTTTAAATAGTAGAGAATAAATCAACTTAGTGCCTTTGATATGTCTCTTATTTTTACTGTGCATAGTTTTTGTGGAAAAAATTATTAACTGGTCATAATTCTTACATTAAAACAATAGATCAAAGTTCTCTGTACTGATGTCAAATGTACAAAATCAGAGAATACAGGCTAATTATTTGAATTGAGTATGCGTGAAAATTTTTAAGAAGACAGTCTGAAAAAGTTTTATGTCATTTTGAAACCATTTTAAATACATTTATTGTATTTGATTATTTTAAATAAAAATTATTTATTTTTGTACCTCTCTGCTTATTATTATTATTTATTATTTATTATTATTATTATTATTATTATTATTATTATTATTATTATTATTATTATTATTATCAGATATATTTTTTTATGTTCTTTTATTATTATTATTATTATTATTATTACTATTATTATTATTATTATTATTATTATTATTATTATTATTTTAATAAATATTTACCTATATCTGACTTCATTCATTTCATATTAATTACGTATTTTATAACAAAATTACATTTTTTTTTACAATAAAATTAATTTATTATTATTTTTTATCTTTATTTATCATATTACATAGTTTTAAACAATATGCTACAATTTTGTATGAATAAAATTTAAACTGTTCCACACATTTTGGAATATATCGCCAATATGACTTATTATACATCAAAACGGACTGCTTTTTACCTATCTATGACTTGAAACGATTATCATATTTTTTAAATCACGCATTTGCGACTTAATAAGCCGTTTTACATCCTAATACTAAAAGGTCAAGCCCCCCAAAATTCATCACGACGATCGGGAAATTTTTAGACAAAGCTACAACTGAAACGGTTTCAGCGATTTGGATGGAATTTGCTTTAAATAGTAGAGAATAAATCAACTTAGTGCCTTTGATATGTCTCTTATTTTTACTGTGCATAGTTTTTGTGGAAAAAATTATTAACTGGTCAAAATTCTTACATTAAAACAATAGATCAAAGTTCTCTGTACTGATGTCAAATGTACAAAATTAGAGAATACGGGCTAATTATTTGAATTGAGTATGCGTGAAAATTTTTAAGAAGACAGTCTGAAAAAGTTTTATGACATTTTGAAACCATTTTAAATACATTTATTGTATTTGATTATTTTAAATAAAAATTATTTATTTTTGTACCTCTCTGCTTACTATTATTATTTATTTATTATTTATTATTATTATTATTAATATTATTATTATTATTATTATCAGATATAATTTTTTGTTCTTTTATTATTATTATTATTACTATTATTATTATTATTATTATTATTATTACTATTATTATTATTATTATTATTATTATTATTATTATTATTATTATTATTATTTTAATAAATATTTACCTATATCTGACTTCATTCATTTCATATTAATTACGTATTTTATAACAAAATTACATTTTTTTTTACAATAAAATTAATTTATTATTATTTTTTATCTTTATTTATCATATTACATAGTTTTAAACAATATTATACAATTTTGTATGAATAAAATTTAAACTGTTCCACACATTTTGGAATGTATCGCCAATATGACTTATTATACATCAAAACGGACTGCTTTTTACCTATCTATGACTTGAAACGATTATCATATTTTTTAAATCACGCATTTGCGACTTAATAAGCCGTTTTACATCCTAATACTAAAAGGTCAAGCCCCCCAAAATTCATCACGACGATCGGGAAATTTTTAGACAAAGCTACAACTGAAACGGTTTCAGCGATTTGGATGGAATTTGCTTTAAATAGTAGAGAATAAATCAACTTAGTGCCTTTGATATGTCTCTTATTTTTACTGTGCATAGTTTTTGTGGAAAAAATTATTAACTGGTCAAAATTCTTACATTAAAACAATAGATCAAAGTTCTCTGTACTGATGTCAAATGTACAAAATCAGAGAATACGGGCTAATTATTTGAATTGAGTATGCGTGAAAATTTTTAAGAAGACAGTCTGAAAAAGTTTTATGTCATTTTGAAACCATTTTAAATACATTTATTGTATTTGATTATTTTAAATAAAAATTATTTATTTTTGTACCTCTCTGCTTATTATTATTATTTATTTATTATTTATTATTATTATTATTATTATTATTATTATTATTATTATTATCAGATACAATTTTTTATGTTTTTTATTATTATTATTATTACTATTATTATTATTATTATTATTATTATTATTATTATTATTATTATTATTATTATTTTAATAAATATTTACCTATATCTGACTTCATTCATTTCATATTAATTACGTATTTTATAACAAAATTACATTTTTTTTACAATAAAATTAATTTATTATTATTTTTTATCTTTATTTATCATATTACATAGTTTTAAACAATATTATACAATTTTGTATGAATAAAGTTTAAACTGTTCCACACATTTTGGAATGTATCGCCAATATGACTTATTATACATCAAAACGGACTGCTTTTTACCTATCTATGACTTGAAACGATTATCATATTTTTTAAATCACGCATTTGCGACTTAATAAGCCGTTTTACATCCTAATACTAAAAGGTCAAGCCCCCCAAAATTCATCACGACGATCGGGAAATTTTTAGACAAAGCTACAACTGAAACGGTTTCAGCGATTTGGATGGAATTTGCTTTAAATAGTAGAGAATAAATCAACTTAGTGCCTTTGATATGTCTCTTATTTTTACTGTGCATAGTTTTTGTGGAAAAAATTATTAACTGGTCAAAATTCTTACATTAAAACAATAGATCAAAGTTCTCTGTACTGATGTCAAATGTACAAAATCAGAGAATACGGGCTAATTATTTGAATTGAGTATGCGTGAAAATTTTTAAGAAGACAGTCTGAAAAAGTTTTATGTCATTTTGAAACCATTTTAAATACATTTATTGTATTTGATTATTTTAAATAAAAATTATTTATTTTTGTACCTCTCTGCTTATTATTATTATTTATTTATTATTTATTATTATTATTATTATTATTATTATTATTATTATTATTATCAGATATAATTTTTTATGTTCTTTTATTATTATTATTATTACTATTATTATTATTATTATTATTATTATTATTATTTTAATAAATATTTACCTATATCTGACTTCATTCATTTCATATTAATTACGTATTTTATAACAAAATTACATTTTTTTTACAATAAAATTAATTTATTATTATTTTTTATCTTTATTTATCATATTACATAGTTTTAAACAATATTATACAATTTTGTATGAATAAAGTTTAAACTGTTCCACACATTTTGGAATGTATCGCCAATATGACTTATTATACATCAAAACGGACTGCTTTTTACCTATCTATGACTTGAAACGATTATCATATTTTTTAAATCACGCATTTGCGACTTAATAAGCCGTTTTACATCCTAATACTAAAAGGTCAAGCCCCCCAAAATTCATCACGACGATCGGGAAATTTTTAGACAAAGCTACAACTGAAACGGTTTCAGCGATTTGGATGGAATTTGCTTTAAATAGTAGAGAATAAATCAACTTAGTGCCTTTGATATGTCTCTTATTTTTACTGTGCATAGTTTTTGTGGAAAAAATTATTAACTGGTCAAAATTCTTACATTAAAACAATAGATCAAAGTTCTCTGTACTGATGTCAAATGTACAAAATTAGAGAATACGGGCTAATTATTTGAATTGAGTATGCGTGAAAATTTTTAAGAAGACAGTCTGAAAAAGTTTTATGTCATTTTGAAACCATTTTAAATACATTTATTGTATTTGATTATTTTAAATAAAAATTATGTATTTTTGTACCTCTCTGCTTATTATTATTATTTATTATTTATTATTTATTATTATTATTATTATCAGATATAATTTTTTATGTTCTTTTATTATTATTATTATTATTATTATTATTATTATTACTATTATTATTATTATTATTATTATTTTAATAAATATTTACCTATATCTGACTTCATTCATTTCATATTAATTACGTATTTTATAACAAAATTACATTTTTTTTACAATAAAATTAATTTATTATTATTTTTTATCTTTATTTATCATATTACATAGTTTTAAACAATATTATACAATTTTGTATGAATAAAATTTAAACTGTTTCACACATTTTGGAATGTATCGCCAATATGACTTATTATACATCAAAACGGACTGCTTTTTACCTATCTATGACTTGAAACGATTATCATATTTTTTAAATCACGCATTTGCGACTTAATAAGCCGTTTTACATCCTAATACTAAAAGGTCAAGCCCCCCAAAATTCATCACGACGATCGGGAAATTTTTAGACAAAGCTACAACTGAAACGGTTTCAGCGATTTGGATGGAATTTGCTTTAAATAGTAGAGAATAAATCAACTTAGTGCCTTTGATATGTCTCTTATTTTTACTGTGCATAGTTTTTGTGGAAAAAATTATTAACTGGTCAAAATTCTTACATTAAAACAATAGATCAAAGTTCTCTGTACTGATGTCAAATGTACAAAATCAGAGAATACGGGCTAATTATTTGAATTGAGTATGCGTGAAAATTTTTAAGAAGACAGTCTGAAAAAGTTTTATGACATTTTGAAACCATTTTAAATACATTTATTGTATTTGATTATTTTAAATAAAAATTATTTATTTTTGTACCTCTCTGCTTATTATTATTATTTATTTATTATTTATTATTATTATTATTATTATTATTATTATTATCAGATATAATTTTTTATGTTCTTTTATTATTATTATTATTACTTTTATTATTATTATTATTATTATTATTATTATTATTATTATTATTATTATTATTATTATTTTAATAAATATTTACCTATATCTGACTTCATTCATTTCATATTAATTACGTATTTTATAACAAAATTACATTTTTTTTTACAATATAATTAATTTATTATTATTTTTTATCTTTATTTATCATATTACATAGTTTTAAACAATATTATACAATTTTGTATGAATAAAGTTTAAACTCTTCCACACATTTTGGAATGTATCGCCAATATGACTTATTATACATCAAAACGGACTGCTTTTTACTTATCTATGACTTGAAACGATTATCATATTTTTTAAATCACGCATTTGCGACTTAATAAGCCGTTTTACATCCTAATACTAAAAGGTCAAGCCCCCCAAAATTCATCACGACGATCGGGAAATTTTTAGACAAAGCTACAACTGAAACGGTTTTAGCGATTTGGATGGAATTTGCTTTAAATAGTAGAGAATAAATCAACTTAGTGCCTTTGATATGTCTCTTATTTTTACTGTGCATAGTTTTTGTGGAAAAAATTATTAACTGGTCAAAATTCTTACATTAAAACAATAGATCAAAGTTCTCTGTACTGATGTCAAATGTACAAAATCAGAGAATACGGGCTAATTATTTGAATTGAGTATGCGTGAAAATTTTTAAGAAGACAGTCTGAAAAAGTTTTATGACATTTTGAAACCATTTTAAATACATTTATTGTATTTGATTATTTTAAATAAAAATTATTTATTTTTGTACCTCTCTGCTTATTATTATTATTTATTTATTATTATTATTATTATTATTATTATTATTATTATTATTATCAGATATAATTTTTTATGTTCTTTTATTATTATTATTATTACTATTATTATTATTATTATTATTATTATTATTATTTTAATAAATATTTACCTATATCTGACTTCATTCATTTCATATTAATTACGTATTTTATAACAAAATTACATTTTTTTTACAATAAAATTAATTTATTATTATTTTTTATCTTTATTTATCATATTACATAGTTTTAAACAATATTATACAATTTTGTATGAATAAAATTTAAACTGTTCCACACATTTTGGAATGTATCGCCAATATGACTTATTATACATCAAAACGGACTGCTTTTTACCTATTTATGACTTGAAACGATTATCATATTTTTTAAATCACGCATTTGCGACTTAATAAGCCGTTTTACATCCTAATACTAAAAGGTCAAGCCCCCCAAAATTCATCACGACGATCGGGAAATTTTTAGACAAAGCTACAACTGAAACGGTTTCAGCGATTTGGATGGAATTTGCTTTAAATAGTAGAGAATAAATCAACTTAGTGCCTTTGATATGTCTCTTATTTTTACTATGCATAGTTTTTGTGGAAAAAATTATTAACTGGTCAAAATTCTTACATTAAAACAATAGATCAAAGTTCTCTGTACTGATGTCAAATGTACAAAATTAGAGAATACGGGCTAATTATTTGAATTGAGTATGCGTGAAAAATTTTAAGAAGACAGTCTGAAAAAGTTTTATGACATTTTGAAACCATTTTAAATACATTTATTGTATTTGATTATTTTAAATAAAAATTATTTATTTTTGTACCTCTCTGCTTATTATTATTATTTATTTATTATTTATTATTATTATTATTATTATTATTATTATTATTATTATTATTATCAGATATAATTTTTTATGTTCTTTTATTATTATTATTATTACTATTATTATTATTATTATTTTTATTATTATTATTTTAATAAATATTTACCTATATCTGACTTCATTCATTTCATATTAATTACGTATTTTATAACAAAATTACATTTTTTTTTACAATAAAATTAATTTATTATTATTTTTTATCTTTATTTATCATATTACATAGTTTTAAACAATATTATACAATTTTGTATGAATAAAATTTAAACTGTTCCACACATTTTGGAATGTATCGCCAATATGACTTATTATACATCAAAACGGACTGCTTTTTACCTATCTATGACTTAAAACGATTATCATATTTTTTAAATCACGCATTTGCGACTTAATAAGCCGTTTTACATCCTAATACTAAAAGGTCAAGCCCCCGAAAATTCATCACGACGATCGGAAAATTTTTAGACAAAGCTACAACTGAAACGGTTTCAGCGATTTGGATGGAATTTGCTTTAAATAGTAGAGAATAAATCAACTTAGTGCCTTTGATATGTCTCTTATTTTTACTGTGCATAGTTTTTGTGGAAAAAATTATTAACTGGTCAAAATTCTTACATTAAAACAATGGATCGCAGTGTTCTGTAATTAAGTCAAAGTATATACATAGGGAAACAAAAAAAAAAAAAAAAAAAAAAAAAAGTCCACAAAAATTCACTGTTGCCTACTTCACACTGTATATACATTTTACAATTCATACTAAATCTTAGTCAAAATCGTAGGTGCTGATTCACTTTATAAATAGATTAATTTCAAGTACAATAATTAAAAATTAAAAAACAAACGTCGCATCATCTCTGACGGAAGGTATACAATGTTTCACTGTCACTGCAGCTACACTCATTTCACAAGTCCCAACATTCAAACACTCTTAATATTGAGTAATAAATTCTAATTTTTAAGAACATAATCTAAATAATTGTTTCATGACTTTACATATACAAATTTCATCTGAAAACACCTTGTGTCGGAAAATAACATATTCTAGGGATATTTCCAAATCTTAAAGACATCATTTTAAAATTCTATTTGTATTTCATCAATTATATTGCATCATAATATAAGTAAAATACGTGTTTTCATGATTTATTTCAATTTAATTAAGTTTATTTTCATACATTACATTTTACACAGTAAGTTATCACCCCAAATATTACTTGTCAAGAACAAACTTACCTGGAGTGTACAATTCGCGTAGTGAGCCTGATATAACCATCTTTAGCGCCATCTTTTGTTACTATTTTAACGTGACAATTTTCTAAATTAAATCAATATCCTGCTACAATACTAGTACTTATTATAATAATTACCCTATACTTAGAATATAATTATTATGTATTTTACGTTTCTCTACTCTAATGTGGATATGTAGTTTTTTATAATTTCCTAATACATTTTAATATTCACTCAGATGGCACTGTCATCTGTCGGCAGTATAATAATTCACATATAAAATAAAATATGACACTATCGCCAAATATCATATAGCTATGGAAATAAAAAAAAAAACAGAAGAAAATGTCAATTAAGATCATACTATTTGAATATTTATTTCTGAATTATAACAATGTAGACACAATGATTACAACAATTAACATCAATAACACTGAACTGCGAAAATAAGATCTTGTTTTATTTCCATGGATAGGATATCTGATTTTTGAAGAAAAATGTTTTTTTGTATATATCTAGTGCAACAGATATTCTATTGTATTAAATAAAGATTTTTTAGAAGTAAATATTAATTTTATATGTAAATTTTTGCTCCAAAATATACAGGACAACAAATTTTCGCACAATTGAATCCCCATGTTAAACTTCTATATGTTTCATCTTGTCGGTCTGTATTATTGTAAATATATTGTTTAAATGTAAGAATGTTAAATCATATTCTAAGATGGCAAATTTTAATAGCTCGATCGGCTTTTGTTTTTTGTCAAAATTTAGATTTTTTTGAGAGAAGAGATCTTTGATATCTGAGAAAAATGTTAACGTTTAGCACTATTCGTGAATTGTGTGTACAAGTAAACAACTAAAATATATATATATATATATATATATATATATATATATATATATATATATATATATATATATATATATATATACAGGTGTCCCATAACTTTAGGTACATATTAGAAGGGCATATAGTTCTTAATGTCCTGATTACGGAACAAAAAGAAATTTTTCAAAATTCAATAATTAGTTTTTGAGGTTTTTGAAGGAAACAGTTTTGGGACACTGGTTGAATAGGTTGTGTGTTTTTTTCATTACATACACATCTCCCAAACTTAATTGGTGTGACAAAGCTTTAAGTAATTGCATAAATTAATTTCATTGTTAAATTATTTTGTTATAGTTATAACTAATTTCACTATTCCAAATATTATAGTATCCAGGGGTACAAAAAATGTTCTCCTTAAGTGAACTACCCTTAATTATAGGAATTTTGAAAAAATTCTTTTTGTTCCGTAATCAGGACATTAAGAACTATATGCCCTTCTAATATGTACCTGAAGTTATGGGACACCCTGTATATATATATATATATATAAGCCCTAGGGGAAACTCGAAGGTTAGAGTAGCTTTCTATAGTTCACGGTATGATAAAGAGAACTGAAAGAAATTATAATCTGGAAAAATCTGAAATATATTTTGCATAATTTGTCAAGTTGTAAAAGTTGTAATACTGTAAAGTCGACCAATTACGTACCAGCTAAATCTGAATATTAATTTATTCTAGAGAACAATATATTTCGGTTGTCATAAATGACGTTTAATTTGCAAAAAGTGGAATATCACTTAGATATTTAGATATGCATGTTACTTTCACTAATCAAAGTATACGACATGCATTTGATTTACACAGAAGTCCGCCAAACAGTTGCCATTAGTAAAAAATGTCTTATCCATGTTCTGTCTCTGACTTCAAACCTTCAAAAATGACAAGTGTTGTCTTCACTCAAACTACTCTAATTTTGAAATATTTGTTCAAAAAAATAATTTTTATTAGTCCATCTAGATCTAGTTTTACAACTACAACACCAACAACAACATTAGAAAAGAAATTATTGCAGATTACGACAGTTTGAGTCGGCAGTATGAGTAGGCAGTTTAACCGGGCAGTTTGGGTGTGCTGTTTGAGTGGGCAGTTTGGTTGAACAGGTTCCGTGGGCAGTATGGATAGGTAGTTTGAGTGGGCAGTTTGGGTGGGCAGTATGAATAGGATAGTTTGAATGGCAGTTTGGGATGAGCAGTTTGGGTAGGCAGTTTCAGTGGGCAGTTTTGGTGGGCATGCTGCGTGAGCAGTTTGGGTGAGCATGTAGCTGGGGCTGTTTGGGTGGCCAGGTTGCAGGGGCAAACGAGAAAAAAAATGGTTTTACATTGTGCGTAGACAGGTTGGATGCACGTAAAGACTATTATAAAACACTGTCGGCGGAGCCCTAGGGGAAGCTCGGCGTAGCCGAGTTTTCGTTAGTTCTAATACTAAAAGGTCAAGCCCCCCAAAATTCATCACGACGATCGGGAAATTTTTAGACAAAGCTACAACTGAAACGGTTTCAGCGATTTGGATGGAATTTGCTTTAAATAGTAGAGAATAAATAAGCTTAGTGCCTTTGATATGTCTCTTATTTTTACTGTGCATAGTTTTTGTGGAAAAAATTATTAACTGGTCAAAATTCTTACATTAAAACAATAGATCAAAGTTCTCTGTACTGATGTCAAATGTACAAAATCAGAGAATACAGGCTAATTATTTGAATTGAGTATGCATGAAAATTTTTAAGAAGACAGTCTGAAAAAGTTTTATGACATTTTGAAACCATTTTAAATACATTTATTGTATTTGATTATTTTAAATAAAAATTATTTATTTTTGTACCTCTCTGCTTATTATTATTATTTATTTATTATTTATTATTATTATTATTATTATTATTATTATCAGATATAATTTTTTATGTTCTTTTATTATTATTATTATTACTATTATTATTATTATTATTATTATTATTATTATTATTTTAATAAATATTTACCTATATCTGACTTCATTCATTTCATATTAATTACGTATTTTATAACAAAATTACATTTTTTTTACAATAAAATTAATTTATTATTATTTTTTATCTTTATTTATCATATTACATAGTTTTAAACAATATTATACAATTTTGTATGAATAAAATTTAAACTGTTCCACACATTTTGGAATGTATCGCCAATATGACTTATTATACATCAAAACGGACTGCTTTTTACCTATCTATGACTTGAAACGATTATCATATTTTTTAAATCACGCATTTGCGACTTAATAAGCCGTTTTACATCCTAATACTAAAAGGTCAAGCCCCCGAAAATTCATCACGACGATCGGGAAATTTTTAGACAAAGCTACAACTGAAACGGTTTCAGCGATTTGGATGGAATTTGCTTTAAATAGTAGAGAATAAATCAACTTAGTGCCTTTGATATGTCTCTTATTTTTACTGTGCATAGTTTTTGTGGAAAAAATTATTAACTGGTCAAAATTCTTACATTAAAACAATGGATCGCAGTGTTCTGTAATTAAGTCAAAGTATATACATAGGTAAACAAAAAAAAAAAAAAAAAAAAAAAAAGTCCACAAAAATTCACTGTTGCCTACTTCACACTGTATATACATTTTACAATTCATACTAAATCTTAGTCAAAATCGTAGGTGCTGATTCACTTTATAAATAGATTAATTTCAAGTACAATAATTAAAAATTAAAAAACAAACGTCGCATCATCTCTGACGGAAGGTATACAATGTTTCACTGTCACTGCAGCTACACTCATTTCACAAGTCCCAACATTCAAACACTCTTAATATTGAGTAATAAATTCTAATTTTTAAGAACATAATCTAAATAATTGTTTCATGACTTTACATATACAAATTTCATCTGAAAACACCTTGTGTCGGAAAATAACATATTCTAGGGATATTTCCAAATCTTGAAGACATCATTTTAAAATTCTATTTGTATTTCATCAATTATATTGCATCATAATATAAGTAAAATACGTGTTTTCATGATTTATTTCAATTTAATTAAGTTTATTTTCATACATTACATTTTACACAGTAAGTTATCACCCCAAATATTACTTGTCAAGAACAAACTTACCTGGAGTGTACAATTCGCGTAGTGAGCCTGATATAACCATCTTTAGCGCCATCTTTTGTTACTATTTTAACGTGACAATTTTCTAAATTAAATCAATATCCTGCTACAATACTAGTACTTATTATAATAATTACCCTATACTTAGAATATAATTATTATGTATTTTACGTTTCTCTACTCTAATGTGGATATGTAGTTTTTTTATAATTTCCTAATACATTTTAATATTCACTCAGATGGCACTGTCATCTGTCGGCAGTATAATAATTCACATATAAAATAAAATATGACATTATCGCCAAATATCATATAGCTATGGAAATAAAAAAAAAAAAACAGAAGAAAATATCAATTAAGATCATACTATTTGAATATTTATTTCTGAATTATAACAATGTAGACACAATGATTACAACAATTAACATCAATAACACTGAACTGCGAAAATAAGATCTTGTTTTATTTCCATGGATAGGATATCTGATTTTTGAAGAAAAATGTTTTTTTGTATATATCTAGTGCAACAGATATTCTATTGTATTAAATAAAGATTTTTTAGAAGTAAATATTAATTTTATATGTAAATTTTTGCTCCAAAATATACAGGACAACAAATTTTCGCACAATTGAATCCCCATGTTAAACTTCTATATGTTTCATCTTGTCGGTCTGTATTATTGTAAATATATTGTTTAAATGTAAGAATGTTAAATCATATTCTAAGATGGCAAATTTTAACAGCTCGATCGGCTTTTGTTTTTTGTCAAAATTTAGATTTTTTTGAGAGAAGAGATCTTTGATATCTGAGAAAAATGTTAACGTTTAGCACTATTCGTGAATTGTGTGTACAAGTAAACAACTAATATATATATATATATATATATATATATATATATATATATATATATATATATATATATATATACAGGTGTCCCATAACTTTAGGTACATATTAGAAGGGCATATAGTTCTTAATGTCCTGATTACGGAACAAAAAGAAATTTTTCAAAATTCAATAATTAGTTTTTGAGGTTTTTGAAGGAAACAGTTTTGGGACACTGGTTGAATAGGTTGTGTGTTTTTTTCATTACATACACATCTCCCAAACTTAATTGGTGTGACAAAGCTTTAAGTAATTGCATAAATTAATTTCATTGTTAAATTATTTTGTTATAGTTATAACTAATTTCACTATTCCAAATATTATAGTATCCAGGGGTACAAAAAATGTTCTCCTTAAGTGAACTACCCTTAATTATAGGAATTTTGAAAAAATTCTTTTTGTTCCGTAATCAGGACATTAAGAACTATATGCCCTTCTAATATGTACCTGAAGTTATGGGATACCCTGTATATATATATATATATATATATATATATATATATATATATATATAAGCCCTAGGGGAAACTCGAAGGTTAGAGTAGCTTTCTATAGTTCACGGTATGATAAAGAGAACT
>OY720455.1:42177969-42182969 GCA_963082715.1 Harpalus rubripes | reverse complement strand
CCAATATGACTTATTATACATCAAAACGGACTGCTTTTTACCTATCTATGACTTGAAACGATTATCATATTTTTTAAATCACGCATTTGCGACTTAATAAGCCGTTTTACATCCTAATACTAACAGGTCAAGCCCCCCAAAATTCATCACGACGATCGGGAAATTTTTAGACAAAGCTACAACTGAAACGGTTTCAGCGATTTGGATGGAATTTGCTTTAAATAGTAGAGAATAAAACAACTTAGTGCCTTTGATATGTCTCTTATTTTTACTGTGCATGGTTTTTGTGGAAAAAATTATTAACTAGTCAAAATTCTTACATTAAAACAATAGATCAAAGTTCTCTGTACTGATGTCAAATGTACAAAATCAGAGAATACAGGCTAATTATTTGAATTGAGTATGCGTGAAAATTTTTAAGAAGACAGTCTGAAAAAGTTTTATGTCATTTTGAAACCATTTTAAATACATTTATTGTATTTGATTATTTTAAATAAAAATTATGTATTTTTGTACCTCTCTGCTTATTATTATTATTTATTATTTATTATTATTATTATTATCAGATATAATTTTTTATGTTCTTTTATTATTATTATTATTATTATTATTATTATTATTATTATTATTATTATTATTATTATTATTATTATTATTACTATTATTATTATTATTATTATTATTATTATTTTAATAAATATTTACCTATATCTGACTTCATTCATTTCATATTAATTACGTATTTTATAACAAAATTACATTTTTTTACAATAAAATTAATTTATTATTATTTTTTATCTTTATTTATCATATTACATAGTTTTAAACAATATTATACAATTTTGTATGAATAAAATTTAAACTGTTCCACACATTTTGGAATATATCGCCAATATGACTTATTATACATTAAAACGGACTGCTTTTTACCTATCTATGACTTGAAACGATTATCATATTTTTTAAATCACGCATTTGCGACTTAATAAGCCGTTTTACATCCTAATACTAACAGGTCAAGCCCCCCAAAATTCATCACGACGATCGGGAAATTTTTAGACAAAGCTACAACTGAAACGGTTTCAGCGATTTGGATGGAATTTGCTTTAAATAGTAGAGAATAAATCAACTTAGTGCCTTTGATATGTCTCTTATTTTTACTGTGCATAGTTTTTGTGGAAAAAATTATTAACTGGTCAAAATTCTTACATTAAAACAATAGATCAAAGTTCTCTGTACTGATGTCAAATGTACAAAATCAGAGAATACAGGCTAATTATTTGAATTGAGTATGCGTGAAAATTTTTAGGAAGACAGTCTGAAAAAGTTTTATATCATTTTGAAACCATTTTAAATACATTTATTGTATTTGATTATTTTAAATAAAAATTATGTATTTTTGTACCTCTCTGCTTATTATTATTATTATTTATTATTTATTATTATTATTATTATTATTATTATTATCAGATATAATTTTTTATGTTCTTTTATTATTATTATTATTATTATTACTATTATTATTATTATTATTTTAATAAATATTTACCTATATCTGACTTCATTCATTTCATATTAATTACGTATCTTATAACAAAATTACATTTTTTTTACAATAAAATTAATTTATTATTATTTTTTATCTTTATTTATCATATTACATAGTTTTAAACAATATTATACAATTTTGTATGAATAAAATTTAAACTGTTCCACACATTTTGGAATATATCGCCAATATGACTTATTATACATCAAAACGGACTGCTTTTTACCTATCTATGACTTGAAACGATTATCATATTTTTTAAATCACGCATTTGCGACTTAATAAGCCGTTTTACATCCTAATACTAACAGGTCAAGCCCCCCAAAATTCATCACAACGATCGGGAAATTTTTAGACAAAGCTACAACTGAAACGGTTTCAGCGATTTGGATGGAATTTGCTTTAAATAGTAGAGAATAAATCAACTTAGTGCCTTTGATATGTCTCTTATTTTTACTGTGCATGGTTTTTGTGGAAAAAATTATTAACTGGTCAAAATTCTTACATTAAAACAATAGATCAAAGTTCTCTGTACTGATGTCAAATGTACAAAATCAGAGAATACAGGCTAATTATTTGAATTGAGTATGCGTGAAAATTTTTAAGAAGACAGTCTGAAAAAGTTTTATATCATTTTGAAACCATTTTAAATACATTTATTGTATTTGATTATTTTAAATAAAAATTATGTATTTTTGTACCTCTCTGCTTATTATTATTATTTATTATTTATTATTATTATTATTATTATCAGATATAATTTTTTATGTTCTTTTATTATTATTATTATTATTACTATTATTATTATTATTATTATTATTATTATTATTTTAATAAATATTTACCTATATCTGACTTCATTCATTTCATATTAATTACGTATTTTATAACAAAATT
The DNA here is from genome assembly GCA_963082715.1 of Harpalus rubripes. NCBI lineage: Eukaryota > Metazoa > Arthropoda > Insecta > Coleoptera > Carabidae > Harpalus > Harpalus rubripes. The sequence continues at coordinate 42,180,523 of OY720455.1, read as the reverse complement.
ACATTTTTTTTACAATAAAATTAATTTATTATTATTTTTTATCTTTATTTATCATATTACATAGTTTTAAACAATATTATACAATTTTGTATGAATAAAATTTAAACTGTTCCACACATTTTGGAATATATCGCCAATATGACTTATTATACATCAAAACGGACTGCTTTTTACCTATCTATGACTTGAAACGATTATCATATTTTTTAAATCACGCATTTGCGACTTAATAAGCCGTTTTACATCCTAATACTAACAGGTCAAGCCCCCCAAAATTCATCACGACGATCGGGAAATTTTTAGACAAAGCTACAACTGAAACGGTTTCAGCGATTTGGATGGAATTTGCTTTAAATAATAGAGAATAAATCAACTTAGTGCCTTTGATATGTATCTTATTTTTACTGTGCATAGTTTTTGTGGAAAAAATTATTAACTGGTCAAAATTCTTACATTAAAACAATAGATCAAAGTTCTCTGTACTGATGTCAAATGTACAAAATCAGAGAATACAGGCTAATTATTTGAATTGAGTATGCGTGAAAATTTTTAAGAAGACAGTCTGAAAAAGTTTTGTCATTTTGAAACCATTTTAAATACATTTATTGTATTTGATTATTTTAAATAAAAATTATGTATTTTTGTACCTCTCTGCTTATTATTATTATTTATTATTTATTATTATTATTATTATTATTATTATTATTATTATCAGATATAATTTTTTATGTTCTTTTATTATTATTATTATTATTATTATTATTATTATTATTATTATTATTATTACTATTATTATTATTATTATTATTTTAATAAATATTTACCTATATCTGACTTCATTCATTTCATATTAATTACGTATTTTATAACAAAATTACATTTTTTTTACAATAAAATTAATTTATTATTATTTTTTATCTTTATTTATCATATTACATAGTTTTAAACAATATTATACAATTTTGTATGAATAAAATTTAAACTGTTCCACACATTTTGGAATATATCGCCAATATGACTTATTATACATCAAAACGGACTGCTTTTTACCTATCTATGACTTGAAACGATTATCATATTTTTTAAATCACGCATTTGCGACTTAATAAGCCGTTTTACATCCTAATACTAACAGGTCAAGCCCCCCAAAATTCATCACGACGATCGGGAAATTTTTAGACAAAGCTACAACTGAAACGGTTTCAGCGATTTGGATGGAATTTGCTTTAAATAGTAGAGAATAAATCAACTTAGTGCCTTTGATATGTCTCTTATTTTTACTGTGCATGGTTTTTGTGGAAAAAATTATTAACTGGTCAAAATTCTTACATTAAAACAATAGATCAAAGTTCTCTGTACTGATGTCAAATGTACAAAATCAGAGAATACAGGCTAATTATTTGAATTGAGTATGCGTGAAAATTTTTAAGAAGACAGTCTGAAAAAGTTTTATGTCATTTTGAAACCATTTTAAATACATTTATTGTATTTGATTATTTTAAATAAAAATTATGTATTTTTGTACCTCTCTGCTTATTATTATTATTTATTATTTAATATTATTATTATTATCAGATATAATTTTTTATGTTCTTTTATTATTATTATTATTATTATTACTATTATTATTATTATTATTATTTTAATAAATATTTACCTATATCTGACTTCATTCATTTCATATTAATTACGTATTTTATAACAAAATTACATTTTTTTACAATAAAATTAATTTATTATTATTTTTTATCTTTATTTATCATATTACATAGTTTTAAACAATATTATACAATTTTGTATGAATAAAATTTAAACTGTTCCACACATTTTGGAATATATCGCCAATATGACTTATTATACATCAAAACGGACTGCTTTTTACCTATCTATGACTTGAAACGATTATCATATTTTTTAAATCACGCATTTGCGACTTAATAAGCCGTTTTACATCCTAATACTAACAGGTCAAGCCCCCCAAAATTCATCACGACGATCGGGAAATTTTTAGACAAAGCTACAACTGAAACGGTTTCAGCGATTTGGATGGAATTTGCTTTAAATAGTAGAGAATAAATCAACTTAGTGCCTTTGATATGTCTCTTATTTTTACTGTGCATAGTTTTTGTGGAAAAAATTATTAACTGGTCAAAATTCTTACATTAAAACAATAGATCAAAGTTCTCTGTACTGATGTCAAATGTACAAAATCAGAGAATACAGGCTAATTATTTGAATTGAGTATGCGTGAAAATTTTTAAGAAGACAGTCTGAAAAAGTTTTATGTCATTTTGAAACCATTTTAAATACATTTATTGTATTTGATTATTTTAAATAAAAATTATGTATTTTTGTACCTCTCTGCTTATTATTATTATTTATTATTTATTATTATTATTATTATCAGATATAATTTTTTATGTTCTTTTATTATTATTATTATTATTATTATTATTATTATTATTACTATTATTATTATTATTATTATTTTAATAAATATTTACCTATATCTGACTTCATTCATTTCATATTAATTACGTATCTTATAACAAAA
>OY720455.1:41845469-42165469 GCA_963082715.1 Harpalus rubripes | reverse complement strand
AACAGATATTCTATTGTATTAAATAAAGATTTTTTAGAAGTAAATATTAATTTTATATGTAAATTTTTGTTCCAAAATATACAGGACAACAAATTTTCGCACAATTGAATCCCCATGTTAAACTTCTATATGTTTCATCTTGTCGGTCTGTATTATTGTAAATATATTGTTTAAATGTAAGAATGTTAAATCATATTCTAAGATGGCAAATTTTAATAGCTCGATCGGCTTTTGTTTTTTGTCAAAATTTAGATTTTTTTGAGAGAAGAGATCTTTGATATCTGAGAAAAATGTTAACGTTTAGCACTATTCGTGAATTGTGTGTACAAGTAAACAACTAATATATATATATATATATATATATATATATATATATATATATATATATATATATATATATATACAGGGTGTCCCATAACTTTAGGTACATATTAGAAGGGCATATAGTTCTTAATGTCCTGATTACGGAACAAAAAGAATTTTTTCAAAATTCAATAATTAGTTTTTGAGGTTTTTGAAGGAAACAGTTTTGGGACACTGGTTGAATAGGTTGTGTGTTTTTTTCATTACATGCACATCTCCCAAACTTAATTGGTGTGACAAAGCTTTACGTAATTGCATAAATTAATTTCATTGTTAAATTATTTTATGTTATAGTTATAACTAATTTCACTATTCCAAATATTATAGTATCCAGGGGTACAAAAAATGTTCTTCTTAAGTGAACTACCCTTAATTATAGGAATTTTGAAAAAATTCTTTTTGTTCCGTAATCAGGACATTAAGAACTATATGCCCTTCTAATATGTACCTGCAGTTATGGGACACCCTGTATATATATATATATATAAATATATATATATATATATATATATATATATATATATATATAAAAGCCCTAGGGGAAACTCGAAGGTTAGAGTAGCTTTCTATAGTTCACGGTATGATAAAGAGAACTGAAAGAAATTATAATCTGGAAAAATCTGAAACATATTTTGCATAATTTGTCAAGTTGTAAAAGTTGTAATACTGTAAAGTCGACCAATTACGTACCAGCTAAATCTGAATATCAATTTATTCTAGAGAACAATATTTTTCGGTTGTCATAAATGACGTTTAATTTGCAAAAAGTTGAATATCACTTAGATATTTAGATATGCATGTTACTTTCACTAATCAAAGTATACAACATGCATTTGATTTACACAGAAGTCCGCCAAACAGTTGCCATTAGTAAAAAATGTCTTATCCATTTTCTGTCTCTGACTTCAAACCTTCAAAAATGACAAGTGTTGTCTTCACTCAAACTACTCTAATTTTGAAATATTTGTTCAAAAAAATAATTTTTATTAGTCCATCTAGATCTAGTTTTACAACTACAACACCAACAAGAACATTAGAAAAGAAATTATTGCAGATTACGACAGTTTGAGTCGGCAGTATGAGTAGGCAGTTTAACCGGGCAGTTTGGGTGTGCTGTTTGCGTGGGCAGTTTGGTTGAACAGGTTCCGTGGGCAGTATGGATAGGTAGTTTGAGTGGGCAGTTTGGGTGGGCAGTATGAATAGATAGTTTGAATGGGTTTGGGATGAGCAGTTTGGGTAGGCAGTTTCAGTGGGCAGTTTTGGTGGGCATGCTGCGTGAGCAGTTTGGGTGAGCATGTAGCTGGGGCTGTTTGGGTGGCCAGGTTGCAGGGGCAAACGAGAAAAAAAATGGTTTTACATTGTGCGTAGACAGGTTGGATGCACGTAAAGACTATTATAAAACACTGTCGGCGGAGCCCTAGGGGAAGCTCGGCGTAGCCGAGTTTTCGCTAGTCCGTAATACTAAAAGGTTAGATTCACTATCTCACTATAGTTTCTTTAATCACGACGATCGCCCAACTTTAGACAAGGCTACAGCTTAAACGGTGCGACCGATTTTCATGAAATTTGTACCAAGTTGTAGGAAATGATTGGCTTCAGGGCCCTTCTAATGGGACGAATTACTGTAGGATGCATAATTTTCGTGTAAAAAATTATTAAACGTAAAATTAAACAATGGATCGTAGAATACATGTACAAATTTAGAAGATAAAAATAATGTCATGTGTAAAATTTGGCATGATGTCAATGTCAATAATGACAAATTATGAATGTCGTATGGGTTGTCGACCATTTCAATGCTAAATATAAATAAATATATTGTGTAAAATTGAAGAAAAGAATATGAATTAAACGAGGTAGGTATACGTAATGAATTTAAGCAATATTTATTGTTAATTTAGATTTTATTTTGTAAATAGATTTTACGAAATGTCAGAAGTTACTAAAAACTACAAAAACGTTGATAAAGACTAGAAGAGTTTCACAATCGAACGAAGAATACATGTGTAAAATTAAAAAAATAAATACTGTCTTCTGTCACATTTGATATGTTAATGACAAATTTGAACTACAGAAAATAATCGGTTTAAAATTGAAGAAAAGAATGTGAGAATTAAACGACGTAAGGTACGCTTAGAATGTAAGATATGTTTATTCTTATTTTATAATTTATTTTGTAAATAGATTGTTGAAAATGTTCGAAGTTATTAAACGACGAAATGGACGAGAAATGTAGGAAAAACATCAACGACAAGAAAGACTGGGAGGACAGTGTACAGTGTACAAAGAGAATGTCAAGGATTGTTTTCTGTGCCGGTCAGTGTATTAATCTAAAATATGTTTATATTTTATTTTGTAAATAGATTTTACAAAACTGACAAAAAGAAACTGGTAGTATTTGGGTTGGCAGTCCAGCGTGTTTTATTCGCACGGCTTTACCCGTATGTTCTAAACCTAAACCGTACACAAATAACGGAGTGTGTGGGGCTCTTTAAGGCAGATTGCAGGGGCAGTTTGTAAAGAAATCTGCTCCCTGGAATAATGTTCTTCCTGGATTAACAAATTTAACAGAGTCGCAATATAAATGAATTTATTAAGAATATAAAATGACAACTAATATTTATTTTTACGTGTCAATTACAATATATGAAAAACTCATATTTCGTATCTATAACAACATATTTTTATATGTGATTACTTGATTCTAACATCCTCACTTAATCAAATATCAAAATATTTTATGGCATTTCTTCAAGTCCCAATTTTTCCACGCAGAACAGATGCTTCGGTTTGGGTAGTGACTTCGTTAGTACATCAGCTGTCATTTCACTAGTCGGCAAATAATTCATAGAAATTTCTTTCTTCTCCGCTAGTTCTCTCACATAATGATATTTTATGGATATATGTTTCGTTCGATTATGAAACATTGGATTGTATACTAATTTATTAGCTCCTTGATTATCATTATGGATTACTATGGTTTCACAATCTTGGTAAATTTCTTTAAATAATCCTTTTACGAAGACTGCTTCTTTCGCTGCTTCACATAACGCCATATACTCAGCTTCGGTTGTACTTAATGCAACACTTTGCTGTTTCTTGGACTGCCAACTAAAAGCTGCCCCTGCAAATGTTAAAATATATCCCGTATATGAATGACGATCTTCTATATTGCTACCCCAATCTGCATCAGCGAAACCTTCTATGGGTTTCTTCGATTTCCTGAAAGTTAAACAGTATTTTATTGTTCCTTTCAGATATCTTAATACATTTTTCGCTGCCATCCAATGTACCTTACTGTGGCAATTATTAAACTGGCTTAAGTAACTGGTAGAAAATGAAATATCTGGTCTCGTGCAAACAGATAAATACATTAGGGCTCCAATCAATTCTTGATACGGAAATTTTTCACTTTGTGAACTTCCTTTTTCTAATTTTAAATTAGGTGTTAAAGGAGTACTCACCGGTTTTGAATCAGTCATTCCAAATTTCGTTAAAATTTTCTCTATATAATGACTCTGATCTAGTGAGATTTTTTCACCTTTTCTGTCTCTTGTTATTTTTATACCTAAGCATTCTTTTATTTCTCCAAGATCTTTCATTTTAAAATTCTTAAATCATCCACGTGTAATGCAATAATCAATAATTGGTCTTTATTGTTTCTTGTATAAACACATGAATCATATTTACTTCTTTTAAAATTGATTTTTAATAAAAAATTGTGTATTTTGGTATTCCATGACCGTGCTGATTGTTTTAGGCCATATAAAGCTTTTTTTAATTTACATACCTTGTTTTCATGCCCTTTTGATATGAATCCAGGTGGCTGCTCCATATATATTTCTTCCTGCTGATTTCCATTCAGAAAAGCTGTTGTTATATCCATATGATCTATTTCTAAATCCAATTCTACGGCTAATCCGAATAATAATCTGACTGTAGAAATTCTTACAACTGGAGCAAATGTTTCGAAATAATCTTCTCCATATTTCTGCGAGAAACCTTTCGCTACCAATCTTGCTTTATACCTTTGTACTTTTCCATCAGCATCCATTTTTAGTTTGAATACCCATTTACATTTAACTACATTCTTTCCTTGAGGACGAGTTACAAGATCCCAAGTATTATTGTCAGATAAAGCTTGTAATTCTTCTTTCATTGCAATTTCCCATAAATCTTTGTCTGATCTTGATAATGCATCTCTAATATCCACAGGATCCACAAAATTTTTGGCTAAAAATGTAGATATGTTATCATTTTTCTTACTTTTTCTTTCTCTCAAATCATATCTCTTTTCTTGTACTTCATTTTCAATATTTTCTTGTTGTATTTCTTTTTCTATTATTTCATTTTCAATCTTTTCTTCAGATTCTCCTATTAAATCATTGTCATCACATTTTGTTTCCGATATTATTTTTATTTCCTGTATATCATGATTTTCTTTAGAAACATTATTTTCAATTACATTTTGAGAACTAGAAATATTATCACCTTCTTTATTTTCAATAAAAATAACATCTCTCGCTTTAATTATTTTATGAGGATTGTTGATGTCTATTAAACGATATCCCTTGGATGTTTCGCAATATCCTACCATTATATACTGACATGATTTTTTGTCAAACTTCTTTCTTTTTTCCTTTGGAATATGCACTTGAGCTTGGCATCCAAATATTCTTAAATGCGACAAATCTATTTTCTCATTGGTCCAAATTTCTTCAGGAACTGCATTTTGTAGCGCCGCTGTAGGTGACCTATTCTTTAAATAAATAGCTGTATTTAATGCTTCTGCCCAATATCGTTTGCTAATATTTGCATCAAACAATAGGCATCTGGCTTTTTCAACTATTGTTCGAATAGTTCGTTCCGCTACACCATTCTGCTGGGGTGTATACGGAATTGTTGTTTGGTGAACTATTCCATGAATTTTCAAGAAATTTTCAAATTCTTGATTGACAAATTCGGTCCCATTATCACTTCTTAAACATTTTATTTTCTTGCCTGTTTGGTTTTCTACTAAAGACTTAAATTCTTTAAATTTATGAAATACATCGCTTTTTCTTCTTAGCATGTATCCAAAAGTTTTTCTACTAAAATCATCTACAAAAATTAAACAATATTTAGCTCCTCCCCATGACATTTCCTCCATAGGACCAGCTACGTCTGAGTGTACAAGATCTAGTACGTCTTGTGCTCTACTTGTTTTATTCTTTGTAGGAAATTTTTGTACCGCCTGTTTACCTTCAATGCATCTTACACACGGTTCATTACTTTCTTCAGCAAACTTCATTCCACTAACTATTTCTTTTAGTTTCCTCATTCCTCTTCTGTTTAAATGTCCTAATCGTCTATGCCAAAGCATATGATTAGATACCGTTGCAGTTAAAACTCTCGTTTGCTCATTATTATTTCCTTGAGCAATATATAAACCATTTTTCAAAATTCCTTTAAATTCAACTGAACCACTTGCTCTATATGTTGATTTATCATACACCTTACATTGTGATTTATCAAAAACAACAATATAACCTTTTTCAGTCATTTTGTGTACAGAGAGTAAATTCGCAGATAAATTTGGTACATACATTACATTTTTTATAGTCTTTTCGCTTTGTCCAAAATTTATTTTCACTTCTCCGATACCATTAGATAATAGTTTCTCCCCATTGGCTAAAGATATGTCATTGTCTGATTGGTTATAATTCTTCATCCAGTCTTTCTTCATTGACATATGTGATGTAGCACCAGAGTCTATTATCCAATCAGTTGTTGAAGCCATTGCCATCAAAGCAGATGAAGTACTCAACAATGTTTGATTGTTGTATTTCTTCTTGCCCATCTTGTGATATACTTGATTATTTGTATTTTTGTTTTGAGGACAATCTGACATTTTATGTCCAACTTTTCCACAAGAATAACATTTAAACTTTTTCTTGGGATTACCTTTATGAAAATTTCTTGAATTTGAATGCAAAACTGCTTCACATTCATTATGTTGACTTTGAGACTTTTTTCTTGAATCTTCTTCTATAAGTTTTGATTTGACTTCTTCTGCAGAAAGTTTCTTATTATTATAAGTTAAAGCCATCACTAAAGGTTCATATTCTGAGCTAAGACCATTTAACATTACAAACGCAATAAAGTCATCTTCAATTTTTACGTCAATATCTGCTAATTTATGAACAGTTGACATGATATCACTGACGTATTCTTCCATAGAATTAAAATCTTCACGCTTTGTACGAAATAAATGTCTTTGCAGATCAAATTTCCTATTCATATCTTTCGCTTCAAATGCTTTTTGTAGATTACTCCAAGCTTCTTTAGCTGTTTTGGCATGATACACATGTACATAACATGTTGGCTTTATACATAAACTTATTTTTGCTAATGCCCTGTTATCACTTTCTGGACTTATGGCGACATCATTATTCACACCATTTTCTACTGTTTCCCACAAACCATCTAGCATTAAACTCATCTTCATGGCAAATTTCCATGATGCATAATTTGCTTGTCCCTCCAACTTTTCTATATTAGGTAGTGACGAGGAGAAAGACTGAACAGTAGTTGTAATATTAGGTGAATTAGGCATAATGATACCAAAAATAACAAAACGATATAACAAAACGATGAACAAATACTCTACTCTACAAAAGGTTTTATAATTAATAAAATGTTAGGCAAAATTCTGGGCCCATAACCTAAAGAAATCTGCTCCCTGGAATAATGTTCTTCCTGGATTAACAAATTTAACAGAGTCGCAATATAAATGAATTTATTAAGAATATAAAATGACAACTAATATTTATTTTTACATGTCAATTACAATATATGAAAAACTCATATTTCGTATCTATAACAACATATTTTTATATGTGATTACTTGATTCTAACAGTTTGGGCTAGCAGTTTGGGTTGCGTGGGTGGTTTGGTTGGACATGTTGCGTGGGCAGTTTCGGTGGACACGTTGCGTGGGTAGTTTGTGTCAGCATGTTACGTGGGCAGTTTGGGTGGGCATGTTGCGTGGGTAGTTTGGGTGGGCATGTTGCGTGGGTAATTTGGGTGGGCATGTTGCGTGGGCAGTTTGGGTGGGCATGTTAGGTGGGCAGTTTGGGTGGGCATGTTGCGTGGGCAGTTTGGGTGGGCATGTTGCGTGGGCATGTTGCGTGGGCAGTTTGAGTGGGCATCTTGCGTGGGCAGTTTGGGTGGGTATGTTGCGTGGGCATTATAAACCACTATCGGCGGAGCCCTAGGGAAAACTCGGCGAAGCCGAGGTTACGCTAGTCCTAATACTAAAAGATTAGATTCACTATCTCACTATAGATTCTTTAATCACGACGATCGCCCAACTTTAGACAAGGCTACAGCTTAAACGGTACGACCGATTTTCATGAAAGTTGTAACAAACTGTAGGAAATGATTGGCTTCAGGGTCCTTCTAATGGGACGAATTTCTGTAGGATGTATAGTTTTCTTGTAAAAAATTATTAAACGTAAAATGAAACAGTGGATCGTAGAATACATGTAAAAATTTAGAAGATAAAAATGCTGTCATGTGTAACATTTGGCATGATGTCAATGTCAATAATGACAAATTATAAATGCCGTAGGGTTGTCGACCATTTTAATCCTAAATATAAATAAATGTATTTTGTAAAATTGAAGAAAAGAATATGAATTAAACGAGGTAGGTATACGTAATGAATTTAAGCAATATTTATTGTTAATTTAGATTTTATTTTGTAAATAGGTTTTACGAAATGTCAGAAGTTACTAAAAACTACGAAAACGTTGATAAAGACTAGAAGAGTTTCACAATCGAACGAAGAATACATTTATAAAATTAAAAAGATAAATACGGTCTTCTGTCACATTTGAAATGTTAATGACAAATTTAAATTACAGAAAATAGTCAGTTTAAAATTGAAGAAAAGAATGTGAGAATTAAACGACGTAAGGTACGCTATGAATGTAAGATATATTTATTCTTATTTTATAATTTATTTTGTAAATAAATTGTTGAAAATATTCGAGGTTATTAAACGACGAAATGGACGAGAAATGTAGGAAAAGCATCAACGACAAGAAAGACTGGGAGGACAAAGTGTACAGTGTGCAGAGAGAATGTCAAGGATTGTTTTCTGTGCCAGTCAGTGTATTAATTTAAGATATGTTTATTTATATTTTATTTTGTGAATAGATTTTACAAAACTGACAAAAAGAAACTGGTAGTATTTGGGTTGGCAGTCCAGCGTGTTTTATTCGCACGGCTTTACCCGTATGTTCTAACCCTAAACCGTACACAAATAACGGAGTGTGCGGGGCAGTTTGGGTGGGCATGTTGCGTGGGTAGTTTGGGTGGGCATGTTGCGTGGGTAGTTTGGGTGGGCATGTTGCGTGGGCAGTTTGGGTGGGCATGTTGCGTGGGTAGTTTGGGTGGGCATGTTGCGTGGGCATGTTGCGTAGGTAATTTGGGTGGGCATGTTGCGTGGGCAGTTTGGGTGGGCATGTTTCATGGGCAGTTTGGGTGGGCATTTGCGTAAACAGTTTGGGTGGGCATGTTGCGTGGGAAGTTTGGATGGGCATGTGGCGTGGGCAGTTTGGATGGGCATGTTGCGTGGGCAGTTTGGGTGAGCATGTTGCGTGGGCAGTTTGGGTGGGCATGTTGCGTGGGCAGTTTGGGTGGGCATGTTGCGTGGGCTGTTTGGGTGGGCATATTGCGTGGGCAGTTTGGGTGGGCATGTTGCGTGGGCAATTTGGGTGGGCATGTTGCGTGGGCATCATAAACCACTATCTGCGGAGCCCTAGGGAAAACTCGGCGAAGCCGAGGTTACGCTAGTCCTAATACTAAACGATCAGATTCACTTTCGCACTATAGATTCTTTAATCACGACGATCGCCCAACTTTAGACAAGGCTACAGCTTAAACGGTGCTACCGATTTTCATGAAAGTTGTAACAAACTGTAGGAAATGATTGGCTTCAGGGCCCTTCTAATAAGACGAATTTCTGTAGGATGCATAGTTTTCGAGTAAAAAATTATTAAACGTAAATTGAAACTACCGATCGAAGATTACATGTAAAAATTTAGAAGATAAAAATGCTGTCTTGTGTGAAATTTGGCATGATGTCAATGTCAATAATGACAAATTATGAATGTCGTATGGGTTGTTGACCTATTCAATGTTAAATATAAATAAATATTTTGTGTAAAATTGAAGAAGAATATGAATTAAACGCGGTAGGTATACGTAATGAATTTAAGCAATATTTATTGTTAATTTAGATTTTATTTTGTAAATAGATTTTACGAAATGTCACAAGTTACTAAAAACTACGAAAACGTTGATAAAGACTAGAAGAGTTTCACAATCGAACGAAGAATAGGTACATGTATAAAATTAAAAAGGTAAATACTGTCTTCTGTCACATTTGAAATGTTAATGACAAATTTAAACTACAGAAAATAATCGGTTTAAAATTGAAGAAAAGAATGTGAGAATTAAACGACGTAAGGTACGCTATGAATGTAAGATATGTTTATTCTTATTTTATAATTTGTTTTGTTAATAGATTGTTGAAAATATTCGAGATTATTAAACGACGAAATGGACGAGAAATGTAGGAAAAGCATCAACGACAAGAAAGACTGGGAGGACAAAATGTACAGTGTACAGAGAGAATGTCAAGGATTGTTTTCTGTGCCGGTCAGTGTATTAATTTAAGATATGTTTATTTATATTTTATTTTGTAAATAGATTTTACAAAACTGACAAAAAGAAACTGCTAGTATTTCTAAACCTAAACCGTACACAAATAACGGAGTGTGTGGGGCTCTTTAGGGCAGATTGCGTGGGTAGTTTGGGTGGGCATGTTGCGTGGGCAGTTTGGGTGGGCATGTTGCGTGGGTAGTTTGGGTGGGCATGTTGCGTGGGTATTTTGGGTGGGCATGTTGCGTGGGTAGTTTGGGTGGGCATGTTCCGTGGGTAGTTTGGGTGGGCATGTTGCGTGGGTAGTTTGGGTGGGCATGTTGCGTGGGTAGTTTGGGTGGGCATGTTGCGTGGGCAATTTGGGTGGGCATGTTGCGTGGGTAGTTTGGGTGGGCATGTTGCGTGGGCAGTTTGCGTGGGCATGTTGCGTAGGTAGTTTGGGTGGGCATGTTGCGTGGGTAATTTGGGTGGGCATGTTGCGTGGGTAGTTTCGGTGGGTAGTTTGGGTGGGCATGTTGCGTGGGTAGTTTGAGTGGGCATGTTGCGTGGGCAAATGGACGAGAAATGTAGGAAAAGCATCAACGACAAGAAAGACAGGGAGGACAAAGTGTACAGTGTACAGTGTACAGAGAGAATGTCAAGGATTGTTTTCTGTGCCAGTCAGTGTATTAATTTAAGATATGTTTATTTATATTTTATTTTGTAAATAGATTTTACAAAACTAACAAAAAGAAACTGGTAGTATTTCTAAACCTAAACCGTACACAAATAACGGAGTTTGTGGGGCTCTTTAGGGCAGATTGCGTGGGTAGTTTGGGTGGGCATGTTGCGTGGGCAGTTTGGGTGGGCATGTTGCGTGGGTAGTTTGGGTGGGCATGTTGCGTGGTTAGTTTGGGTGGGCATGTTGCGTGGGTAGTTTGGGTGGGCATGTTGCGTGGGTAGTTTGGGTGGGCATGTTGCGTGGGTAGTTTGGGTGGGCATGTTGCGTGGGTAGTTTGGGTGGGCATGTTGCGTGGGCAGTTTGCGTGGGCATGTTGCGTGGGTAATTTGGGTGGGCATGTTGCGTGGGCAATTTGGGTGGGCATGTTGCGTGGGCAGTTTGAGTGGGCATGTTGCGTGGGCATCATAAACCACTATCGGCGGAGCCCTATGGAAAACTCGGCGAAGCCGAGGTTACGCTAGTCCTAATACTAAACGATCAGATTCACTATCTATAGTTCTATATATATATATATATATATATATATATATATATATATATATATATATATATATATATTTGAATTCATCACGACGATCGCCAAATTTTAGACAAGGCTACACCTTAAACGGTGCGATCGATTTTCGTGAAATTTGTGCCAAATTGTAGGAAATGATTGGCTTCAGGGCCCTTCTAATGGGACGAATTTCTGTAGGATGCATAGTTTTCGAATAAAAAATTATTAAAGATTGAAAATTGGGACAGAAACAATATTTTTCACAGTAACGATCACAGTTTTCCTTGAAAATTTAAGACGAAGAACGCCATGTTTGACATATCATTTTAAACCTTTAAATGGAAATATTTATGAAATGGAGACAATTTGAAAGAAGTTTAATTCATAATCATAAATTTTGAGAATAGGCAACTATATCCGCACAGGTAAAAAGGGCCTAAACCATTTTAATTAAAAATTATAAAATTTGACGGTTCATATGTACTTGGACAGTGTTGCCAAATATTTCATAAGTAACTAGGTAAAAAACAAATATTCCTAACTAGACTAATGTGAAGTCTGTACACAAGTGTATTTTCTATACCGAAGATAATAATAATTAGTAAAATATAGTAAACAGTGTACGTAGAAATTAGTTTTTAAGTTAAAACAGCTGTAAATTTATGCATGAGTGAGTTTAATAAACTATTTTAATTCAGCCAAGTGTCAGGGCCAGGTAACCTAAGTGTGGACACGACAAACGCGGGACAATGTATTAGACTTACTTGCAAAGATTATGTATTAAAGGTAAGTGATCATTGTGTAACTTACTGAATAGCGATATAATATTTAAATAATTCATGTGGTTAACAACAATTAAAATGTTTTCTTTAAAATGTGGTTTAAAAACAAAGTACATTTCTTATTTATCATGTAAAATATCTTGATTACAACAATGCTTTATACCAATATAATCACAACTCAGCATTTATACAGAATATGTGTTGAATACAACAATACTATAGGAGTTCATTCATATTTCAACCTCATACATCATCATTTTTGTGTTAATTTGAGGATATTTCAAACAGTTCAAGAGTTATGAGCCCCTAAAAGTCCATGTACTCTTGATTAGTTTGGGCTAAAAATTTGAGATTCAAAATGATTCATTCACACGATTTCTGTTGCAAAAAGAGTGTTTATTCTTACGAAAATGAATTTTAGAGCGTTGATTTGTATATTTCTGGTATAAAAGTGGTTAAATATCGGATTAAAAACACCTCACGCCCGGGTTAAATATATGGGTGAATTATGTGTATATTTAAAATTTGGTAGCTAGAACTTTATTTTTTACTTTTACTTTCCCCATTTTGAAATTATGAATTTTTAAAAATAGGGCTATCATTGAAAATCAAATATCTGTATTGACTAACAAAAATATCAACTGTTACTTTGAAAGAGGCGGTTAAAAATATTCATAAACCAAAAACAGGGAAAGTTATTCCAAATCTGTTTAAACGAATACACAGGGGAATGATTGAAGTATATTTGAGACAAATTTAATGGATTGGATAAAGGATACAAATTTGTAAACGGAATAAATATTAATGAAATATAAATTATATATTATATTTCTACCGCTTAGCCGTTTGTTCAAAAAGTACTATGTTTTGGTATAAAAATCATCTGGGGTCTGCTTTTGTAACTTGGAAAACTTCTGTAGATAGAAATCTATCTGATTTCATTTAATAAACAAACAAGAAAACAGTGAACTTAGCGAGCGACGTTCGGAATCGGATAAATATTACCAAAACAGCAAGCAACCAAATTAACCATGTTTCAACCATATGTGTCCCCAACAACATCTATACAAAACCATTCAGTTTACCAAAACCATATCCTTCAAATGCTCAACTCTACTAACCACAGCATACCGAATATTCACAAAAGTAATCTTTCCAAAATACCGCCCATGGTCTATTTAAATACTCAACATAAATTTAGAAAAAACAAATAATTTAATAATAAAAATTACTTTAAAACAAACCAAAAATACCATAACGACAACCAATTTATACAGACTCCTCAAAAATAAATAACAAAGTGGGTACAGCATTCGTAACTCAGGACCTAATTGCATAAAAGTGACATTAGTCAATTAATTTTTACACTGTCAATAAAAAATTGTAAACTTTAAATAAAACTACAGGAGAAATTGTTGCCCAATTTTCAATAAGTAGCTAAGTACAATACAAATATTCCTTACTGAATTAATGTGAAGTTAGCCCATTAATTCCGTACTGCCCTTAAAAATATAGTAAATTTTAAATATAACTAATTAAAAACCAAATATTCCTAATCATAAATGATGAGAATAGGAAATTATTTCTCACAAGTAAAAAAGGCCTATTACATTATAATTAAAAACAATTTTTGACGATACATATGTACATGGAAAGTGTTGCCACATATGCCATAAGTAACTAGGTAAAAAACAAATATTCCTAACTAGACTAATGTGAAGTCCGTTCACAAGTGTTGCCAAAGATACATAAGTAACTAATTAAAAAACAAATATTCCTAACTACATCAATGTGATGTTAGTTCATTAATTTTCATTCTGCCACTAAAAAAGTAGTAAATTTTAAATGAAACTACAGGAGAAATTGTTGCCAAATTTTCCATAAGTAACTAAGTAAAAAACAAATATTTCTAATTGCATAAATGTGACATTATGCTCTGTTCCATTTAAGCCATTCAGTAGATGGCACTGCCAACAGCGCAAATCTGAAGTAGCCGAAATTACATTGGATAAACTTGTCTCTTGTCTCCAATTTCAGCCAATCAGAGATGTCAAAACTATTCCCTATGCTCCGCAATACTGAATGGCTTAAATGGAACAAGGAATAGTCAATTAATTTTTATACCGTGCCTAAAAAATTGTAAATTTTAAATAATAACGTATAATTATTAAATATCTACATATTTTAGAGATATTGAACAATAATTTAACAAATTTTCCATCCCGCATAATGTGGAAAAAAATGATCGAAGATGAAAAGCCAGTGGTCGACAAAAAAATTTGAAATTTGCGATGAAAGTAATGTTTAAATATTTTGTGCACCACACTATTTTTAATAAAATTAGTATAGGAGATAAATACTGTATCTGGAGTAGATTTTTGAAGTCGGAAATGAGATATTTTAGCCGTGTCCGAGGTAATTTACAATAAAACACAAATTTTATGACTTTCTATTATTATTATTTTAGGTATCCCTTTGCTGTACATAATATAAGTTAAGATATAAACAGCTGTATTCTTAACCGAGTTCGAGAAGTCAAATACTTGTATTAGAAGATGGAAAAAGCGCGGGAAACTATTATTTAACAGCGCTGTAGGATAATATAAAAAGTTAATGTTCAGTAGTCTACACGTACATGTCTGCATATTTTTTAGTTGTACCTATTATCAATAAACGAGGAATGGACAAAATAATGCAATTTTCGTAACAAGTGATGACACGATACCTGCTAAAAGACGAAGCAAGCAAATAACATAATTTTTCAATAATCTGTGTTGATTGCAACAGTTAAATGTTGCTTTTTATGCTAATTATAAAATAAATAGATGTATTTTATATTTTTTGCTCCATTTAAATGGTAATTAATTAATATTGACAGTTTAACTTTACAAATATTGTCAGTCAGTGAATGAGTGGTTGATTTTTTATAAACTATAGACTGGGGTTAGATAGTAGTTAGATAGAACTATCGAAAATTCGATTTTCAATTATGAAAACCAAAAAATAATAAACTGTAGTTATGTAAATTAATATATGAATCAAATATAAAAAATATATAAAATAATTACGTATAATTAAAAATATTTGCATTAGATATTTTTATAGATATTTCTCAAAGGTGCACCAGAAAGAGAAGGTGGTATATTTGGATCAATAATGCAGAATTAATGGATTAAAATACAACTGATTTGTATACTATCGATATATAACCGATTAGTAATATGAAATTTAAATTATCCGTGTTGATTACAACAACCAAATGCTTCCATTAAAATGTTTTGGCTTGAAAATGTATTAGCAATCTTGATATATGTAACTAAATAATTACTTACAGATAAATATCGCTAACTATATTATCTTGTAATAAATTATTTACATCTATACTCATCTATCTGTTTACTTACAAATAATACTTCAACGAAACGTTTACAATAAGGATAATTTGATTAAATCGGTAATGATTTAATCAAATAAATATGAATAAGATTGGCGCGAAATTTTAAAATATATTCGATATTTAATTCTCTGGGCATCATTGCGGTCATATAATTACACATCACTTGATTGGAATCCGTTTTGTTTTGTGGTTTACAATTTTCTTATTGTACTCAGAGAAATAGAGGTGGGGAGAATGATCTTGTAACCTGCGCGAGAATACAAGAATTGAAGGACGCAATTTTGCAGAAATCGAGGCGGCAATTTTAAATGTATAATTAACAAAATAATTGTGAAATAAATTTATTTGCATTCAACATACTTTTGCAGGAATAGAATTTCAGTACAATATAATTATGAAATAATGTAGAAAAATTTATTGATATGTTAACATACATACATATGAAATAATTCGTAGCAACTACTGGTGGTGAAATAATATTAATTTATTTAATTTCAGTACAATATAATTATGAAATAATGTAGAAAAATTGACTGATATGTTAACATACATACACTAAAAAAAAAATACATTAAAATTGAATAAATTACAGGTCAATTCAAAAAAATTTACTCTTGAAAAAGCGTCGAAAAAATTATATTTTAATTCAAAAACAGAATTGCTTTTGATAGGTATTTTTACTTTTAAATCAAAAGATTACCTACTTTGTTTCTACTGCAATTATAGCTATCGATATGAAAGTAATTCGCTTCAGAGTAAAAGTATAGTTATTTGTTCGTAAAATAAGCTACTTTTGAAACGATGTCGCGAAATATTTAAATCAAAAAATAGTACTGTCAACTGAAGAGATATTTTTTCAATGCGAAATTGTTAATAATTTTATTTTATTTGTACCTTATTATTGAAATGAATATATTATTTATCATTTTGAAAGTAGGATATTTTCAAATGAAAATTGAGGTTTTCAATTAAAAAAATATAAAAATTAAATTCATATTATATATTGATTTTATTTACTTATATAATAACATCAGAAAATTATACAAACTTACAAACTATACAAAGAAAACTATATTTTGTAAAACAAGAAAAAAAAACATGTTTAATTGTGTACTTGTGCTTTTTCTTTGATAAAGTTGTATTTGAAGTAACGTATCTTCCCGTAGGCACCAATATGGTATTTAATAATACTGCTAGAGCAAAATTCTGGGTATCTGAAAAAGGTAAATATGAGAAAAATACTTTAAAAAAATAGTTTATTCTTACTCTCATCGCTTTCTTCTTTTGCTTCAATAAAAGACGCTTTGTAATGGGGGTCGTGTATATTTCTTTCAAAATAATTAAGTATTTTTTTCTTAAATTCGTTCCATTTCTTAAATAAACAAGTATCTTTATCGGGATATACTGAAGAAAACTCTATATTTATCTACAAAAATAAAAATTCAACAAAGTTTTCAAATTAAATAACACAGGTTTTACCAGTCTTGGCCCATGAATACTTTTAATAATTTTCCAATCTTTCAAATATTCTGCATTTGTCGCATATTTTTTGGATCTCCTATATTCAAACGTGTACTGCCATTTTTCAAGAACTTCTTCATAAGGCTCTGAATTAAATTCAAGCCATTTTCTAGCATTTTCACATAAAAGTTGGCCGAATTCTTGATGACTGCTTGAACTTGAAGACGATGCAGTGGGCAAATTCTGTTTTTTACTTCGTTTTGGACTTTTAGTTTTGTATCTGTGGCGCGTATTTATATAACGAGAATATAAGACTCCACTTTGTCGTTATTTCTTTTCGCCAGGACAATAAAAATATTTCTGTAAATATTTAAATAAAATGTACTATTAACATTTAAAGATATGTATAGTTATTTAATCAACTAGTGTGTTAATAAGAGCGATTAATAATAGGGCTGTTGCAAGAAATTTTATATGACTTCTAAGTACTAAATTTTAAAAGATATTGTTCTTTAACGAGCCTCAAATTTGAAAATATCACGAAATATCCATTAGATATTTTACAATTAATTATTGAAATGTGTGTAATATTTTGAAAAAGTCACGTGATCTGAAACGGATTGTGAAGTCAGAGTACATACAGTTTAACATGTGACAAACTATCGCCTACTTTTATTTATATAAATAACGTAAACTGTTTTCCTATTGGCTATAATTATTTTCGAAAATAACAATATATTAATATTATTTTTTATATTACTATGAAAAATATTGCATAAACTATCATTTAAAATACTTTTTAAAAAATGTGAAACCGGCTCATTGAGATATTTTAACACGTGAGCATAGTCAACGCTTTAATTGTCGAGATTATTAACCGCACATTAACACACGAGTTGATTACAATATTTTTCAGTTGATCACATTTTATTAATTTGAAGAATATATAATTTCATTCAAAGACCATATTTTTAGGTTAATAACGTTAACGTTTGATAGTTCTTGGACAGTTCAGTCAGCATACATACTTATATCATTGCTGGATTATAGTAACGTTTGACAATTCGTTGTTAGGTTACGTTTGTTGAATGCATAAAATCGTCTGCTAATAGAAAATCATGTATTAACAGGGGTCATTAAAGAATAATTTTCTAAAATGGGTCATTTATAGAAAATTTTAAATCATGCATTAATAAACGATCAACGGAAAAATATACTTACCGGATTTTCATTCGGAAAGCACTAGCATATTTCATGAGAAATTCATTCAAAATCTTTTTTTCTTAATATTTTGTCATGAAGAACTGTGTAGTCGATTATAATTCTAGCAATTTTATTGCGATCTGCTTCTCCTTTTAAAACTTTTGTTTCTAACAAATATTCCGCAAAGCTATCCCTTCTTAAGATATCATTTACATTTATCTGAAACAGTAATATAAAATTAAAACGGTCACATATAGTTATTTATTTTACTATTATAATTATACATACAATATTTTCCTCGGTATTATTAACAGACGATGAAATATTTACTGAATTGTTTAGCCATTGTTGAATTCTTGTAGAATTAGTTAATGTGTCCGTATTCGTACCTTCTCCAAACTAATATGTAAAAGGAAATTTTTGTACGATATTAAATTATAGGAGTAATAAGTATAATGTTATTAAAAAATGCTTACTGTGATAGCTCTCCAATGCTGTTATTCTCTTCTAAGTTTTACTCTTAATCCAAAATTTGTGTCCGGTATTAATTCTTTTAAATCGAATTCATTTAAATATCTTAAAGTATCAAGAGTGATTTGCTTCCCTGCAATAATATAGAAACAACATAATAGTTATTTATGATAAGTATTAAAAGTGACATTTTATTTTGTGAGAAGGAAGTTTGGAATATGACGCGAAGCGGAGTGATCCAAACCTTCGAACAAAATAAAATCACATTTACCACGTATATCATACACTATTTTTTCTACAAACACTATTTTTTAATTTATATTTGTATTTCTAATAATATTTTGACATTCACTTTTAACACTAGTGTCAAAAGTAACAATGATCTGTAACTTTTAACACTGGTGTCATAAAATGACATGTTTAATCCTAAAAACAAACATTAAAAAGCCCACTTTTAATAGATTTATAGAAAAAATATTTTTAGGTTCATGTTTTTCAGAAAGTAAAGATTATCGTACCCTTTAAATAATTGTAAGCATCCTCAACCTTGTAATCCTTTTGCAAATTGTATAGATCTGTTTCACCACTTTCATTGTTACTAGAGTTATTAGCATTGACACTAACTTCAACGGCACTACAATTTAAGTTCTCGGTAGAATTGTCCAAATTATGCAAAGTAGTTTCACTTATTTCATTGCTTACAACGGCATCGATACCTTGCAATGCGCTAAAATTATTAAATACCGGATAACCAAGATTGTAAATGTTTTCCATCTTTAGTTTAATTAATAAATAACTAACTCAGTACATGTATTCCGAGTACCTAATATGAGCAACGCTTCGTTTCAAACGAAATACCAAAGATGAACTAAACTTGACAAGAACTAACTTGTTTGCACAAAAATGACAACTTAACATTTGATCTGAAAATATATTTTTTTAAATTTAAATACCTTATATTTGAATTGATGTTAGGCCTTTTAATTCAAAAGTAACTACTTTCACATTAAAATTACAAATAAATCGTCGTTCAGTTTGAAATCTATACTTTCAGTTTGAGAATATTGTACTTTACATTTAAAAGAGCTAATTATAAAACAAAAAATTAGGTTTTTGAAGTAAAAAAGGTTGCTTTTATATCAAGAAAACACATATTTCACATGAAATACATTTTTCATAGTGAGAGTTCATAATTGTTGAATTAAAGTTTTTACGTATATTCAAATCAAGTGCATATTTCAAAAGTGTAAATTCGAGGGTACTTTTAAATTAATCGATGTTTTATTCAATTTTGCAGCATATTCTTTTGATTTTAAGGATCTTTCAAAATAAAACAGAATGTTTTTGTTTTTAAAACATTTTTTATTTTGGGTGTACATATTAAATAATACGTAGCAACTACTGGTGGTGAAATAATATTAATTTATTTAATTTCAGTAGAATATAATTATGAAATAATGTAGAAAAATTTACTGATATGTTAATATACATACATATTAAATAATACGTAGCAACTACTGGTGGTGAAATAATATTAATTTATTTAATTCTCTCCTTACTAATTTCCTTTGTATAACCTCTGTATATCTTTTTGAGAGATTAAAAAACCTAATTCTAGTATAACAATAAATGATGTCTTTTACTAAAGTAAAACCATGATTTTGCTCTATCAGTGTGTCTTTCAAAAAATATACATGTAGATAAGGAAAAAGATCGTAAATGTCTGTATAAAATAATTGTGCTACGGCTGTAACAAAGTAAGTAAAACTTACTGTTAAAGTCGTATTTAAGGATACATTTGTTTCAGAAGTATTCATACTAATTGGTACTGCGTCCGTTTTTAAATACACTTTCGAACCTTTTACAATATCTTCTGGACGAAAATGTCGCGAACAAATTACTTTATTTTTTGACCATGTCCAAGTATTTTCATCTTTTCCGCAGACCTTCAACCATGATTTTTGCAATTCTCCTCTCGGAAAACTAAAGAAATTAACAATCTATTAAAAAATTTGTTTACAACTCAATTTGGTTTACTACTTACATGTAAAAATAAATTCCTTTTGGCTTAAATCTTGTATTATTAGAACATCCTGGCATTGCACACGACGACATATTAAAAAATGTAACGTTTCAAACAACACAAAAACAAAAAGATTATGCTGACCGCGTGCTTACAAAACAAGTTGACAGTTTTATCTGCAAAATGGCTACCTCCAGTTTGTACATCGAAAATTGGATGCGCAGTCGTCGAAGGGCTTTCCCCCACCTCTATTTCTCTGATTGTACTCTGTTCAAAAACACATATTATTTGCATTTGTGATTGTAATTTTACATATTGTATTCATAAAACATTATGGCGAACGTAAGTTTAACTAATAATGTTAAAACTGATAATTGTATAATACATTTCATATATTTATAGATTTTTTAAAATTATCAATGTATGGGAGATAGTAATTTTGTTAGATTTCTTTCTAACGTAAAAAATATGAGACCAACGAAGAATGGTAATATTTGAATATACTTATACATTTTTTACTTGTTTTATGGTTATTTTATAATTTTAGAATATGGTGTAAATATGTATGATCTCTAAGTCAGTGGACAAAGAATATGCTCTCTCAATGCAAGAATAAAAACAAAGGCCACGTATAAAAATGTTCTTATTATGATAGGAACGAATGATGTTGAAAATGTAATCGATATTAAAAAGTAACATACTTCTCGGGCTTTGCAGCCGCGAATCAATTTAAATTTAAACTCGTACAACACGATTTGAAGATATTTCAAACAGTGCAAGAGTTTCGGCCAAAAATGTGAGGTTAAAATGGTTCAAATGGCGACTAAAATTCACGCGAATCCCTCAAGCGGACGATATTTGCAAGTCTTGAAAATGGTATTCTGTTATTCAACTTTACAGTAAATATATATAGTGCATTGGATTCCTTGTCGGTTTCTTCTTTGTCTTTTTGTTTTAAAGTACATGTAAATTACTTTGCAATATGAACAAAGAACGATAAAATATTAAGAACATCAATTGCTACGTTTATAGCTGTCAGTCTCGGGGTAGTAAGAAATTATCTGTACCAAAAATTGGTGAGAGGAAGAGTGACATCCAAAATAAATTTGGTAAAATGAAATCTATCGACAAAAGAGAGGGCTGGATTAGGAAAATACGAACTGGAAAACATGTGACGAATCATAAGATGATATCAAAAATGAAAAGTATTGTACTATATCCTGACTAATTCATGATTAAAATAAATACACTTTTCACTTTATGTGTAGCATTCAATATATTTCTTACACTTGTAATTAAAACAATTTGAAACATATTTGACATTAGTTCTATTTTAATTTTCTTAACTAAGTAAAGTAAATACATAATTATTTAATATCCATGAATAATACATGGCTCTATTTTACTATCTTGTACAAAATATTAAGACAGCTGCAATATGTTTGCACTGGCCACATGATGGCTAGCTATACAAAAGCATTTTATAAATAATCAATTGTAAATTTAAAGTTCTTCTAATCTCATGAGGATGTGACCTTAGAGCACTTGTTTAATCACAGCTCAATTTTTTTTTTAGTCTTTAGCTTTATTTTCATTAACGCCACATAAAAATAACAACCCACGATTCAATAATTCTCTCCCTTCTATAAAACTTCGGGAAGAATTTGTTGCCTCCAAGTAAGTAAAAATTTCCTTCGAAATAAGTCTAAGATAACTTTCTTCGAATGTCATTATAATTCACACAAAATTATTACTAACACTATTTATAAAAAGTGTAATGAATTTGTTAGTATATTTCAAAACGAATGTTGGTTATACAATGTTTTTGTAAGCGATCTTATAGCACAATATCATTTTCAGAGCACGTATATGCTACAACATTAGCGCCGTCATCGGTAGCTTTAGTCGCCAATATCACGATTTCGGTTACTGATTGAAGGTTTATTCTTGTAAAAATAAACTTTAAAGGGTTAATTTGTGTATTTCCTGTACAAAATTGGTTAGAAACTCCTCTAACCCGGGGTTCAAAATTTATAGATTATTGGTAAAAAAGTGAAATTAAAAATCGGTAAATATCTCGATTTTGGTTAAAGATAATTCTTGCAAAAATGAACTCTATAGGGTCGATTTAATATATTAACAATTTAAAAGTGGAAAAGGCTTTGGGGATTACGAAAAATAAGTTTAAAATTTTAAAAAATTGCTTCAAAAATATTCATTTTATTTTGCTCACAACACCTCAACGGTATAAATTATAATCAAATTAATACGAAATTTTTCTACGGGGTTTAAAATATATATTAACACATTTCCAAAACTTAAAATCGTCTGGACAAAGTTTTATTTAAATATTACTAAGATGACGACCGTTACAAATTTTTCGCAACTCTTTCAAAACATCAAAGCTTTTATTTGGTTATGAATTCGGCTGAAATTTACAGAAAACACATAAAATTTACTGAAATTCATTTATTTATAATTAAAATTTGACGAAAATATTGGGTGGGCAGTTGGGGTGGGCATGCTGCGTGAGCAGTTTGGGTGGACCGGTTGCGTGGGCAGTTTGAGTGGGAATGTTGCATGGGCAGTTGGGCTAGGCATGTCGCGTGAGCAATTTGGGTGGGCATGCTGCGATGTAGTTTAAGTGGGCAGCTTTGGTGGTGACAGGATTCAAACACTTTGAAAGACTGTTAGCGTTAGCACTTTGAATTTAAAGTGTGCCTAGATAAGTTAGATCTACGTATAGACTATTCTAAAACACTATTGGCGGAGCCCTAGGGGAACCTCGGCGTAGCCGAGATTTCGCTAGTAACTATACTAAAAATGAACAAGCAGAAGACTCACGTCATCGACCTGAAAAAACCTTATAAAATGAAATATAACTTATAGAAATTATTGGGTGTTATTTATTTTTAAAAAAAGAGGGAATAAAAAATACTAGTATTAAGAAACGTATATATTAATGAACTTTACCTTCATATCAAAGTCAATCCTTATTCCTTTTAGGAAATATAAAATTATTTGAAATAATTGTAGTTAATTTTCGTATCATAACGGTAGCACTACTGACAATGTCCATGTTTACATTGAATTTAAAATCGATCAAATATCGATCATGTCCCTGTCACTTGATTGACAGGTGATTGTCTACTCATCTCATCCAGGCACAAGTGACTTGAATTAATATAAATGATTGCAAATATCAAAGTAGTTATGTATTATTGTTTTGTAAAAAATATATAGAACTGTCAATTTGCTGACAATACAATACAATATATCAAGCTTTTGGCATGATTGCAGATGAATTATTGTGTAATATTTATTAAGACAAACCAATAATATTCAGGGCCTGACTTAGGTCGTCTTAGCTCTAACCAAATCAAAGCGCTATAAAAACTAATAAAATGAGGAAATTGTGTACCCCCAAAATCTGTGTGCTTTTTAGGCTGCAGCTTAATCAGCCTGTCCGGTAATTGGGCACTGCAGTAATACTGTAGCACAATACACAAATACTTAACGCAGAAGAAACTGTTGGAATTAAACTTCAAAAACTATAATAAACAGAATAGAGACGAGATCTCTAAAATGGTTCGGTCACTTAATGAGGATAGAGGAAAATAGCTGGCCAAAGCGTATATTTCAGTGGATACCACCAGGGAAGAAGGAGAGAGGACGACCAATCTTGGAGAGGAGTGATGAAACAGCGGAACCTGAAAGAAGATCTAGCGTATGACCGGGAAACTTGGCGTCGGGATTTGGGAAGGCAGCATCTAGCAATATAATATGTATTGTATAATAATAATAAAAATAATAATAATAATAATAATTTATTTGTTAAAAGGCATTGTCTATACAAAGAATTGGTAAACTTAATATATTTACATTACAAAGAATATTTTGCAGATTTATTTTACATATTCATTGCGAAAGATCGTAATTTCAAGGAAGTTAATACATAGTTATAGATATCGTACATTTTGGTAGCATTATGATGGTTCAATAGTTGTAGATGGAAATTCTCTTCATTCGGGGATTGCAGATACTTTTCTAAGAAGGCGGATCGGATTGAGTCATATAGTGGGCAGCTAATCAGGAAGTGGTATAAGCTGTCGTTTTCTAACCTATTGCAAATAGAACATATATTAGTGTTATCAAATTTATGAGCTAGCCCATTCGAATACAATTGTGTTGTTTCTCGCGTCGATGATACTCGTAGTTGACTGTAGATCTTGACGACTTTGAAATTTATTTTTTCTTCCCGCAGGTAGTCTGGGTTATCTACATCTTTGTATATTTTGCTGTATGTCGAGTTCAAAATCCTGATTTGATCTTCTGATCTTTGTAATAGTTTCATTTTGTTTATCAGTTCTTCCGAATTTTCTTCAAAAGTAACGGATTTTTGTTCGTTCCAAATATTTAGGGCCTGTATTTTTCGAACATTTCCTTAACTTGAGTTATCCAATTGTATTTAGGTATGTTTCTGATACTTTGGTCTAGATAGAGGAGTTTGTCGTAACACAACTTTGGATATCTTTTTGGGTTCATTAATAATAATTTCTTGCAATACCCTAGTATTAGTTTGAAGATTGGTGTTTCCAATTTTGGTTGGTTGATTTCCGAGCGAACTATATAGTTGGGTGTTTTCTGTGGCCAGTTATATATGCTTTTAAAGAAGCCAACTTGTACTTTATCTAATTCGTTTGTGTATCGTAAGCTGTAGATTTCTGCACCGTATAGAAGTGTTGGGAGTACTACTGTGGTATATGGTTTTATTCTAGAGTCCCAAGATGTCAGTTCGCAGTTCTAAAAAGACCCGAGCTTGAGAAGGGCAATCCCAGATATGTGTACTCGTTGGTTATTTCAATTTTCCTGTTTTGGCAAACAAAGTTGTGTGAGGTTGATTTGGGACGTCCTCTGAAGAATTTCATAATTTTAGTTTTTTTATCGTTAATTTTCAAATCATTGTTGATACAGTAACTCTCTAGGCAGTTTAATTTTCTTTGTACATCTTTAGGGGAGTTGCATAAAATTACTAGATCGTCTGCATATAATAACATGAGGATATCAGTGGTTTGATTTATATATACACATTCGGAGCCCTGGTTTTTGAAGTACTCTTCAATATCAGCAATAAATAGACAATATAATGTAGGACTTAGTGAGTCTCCTTGGAGAACTCCTTGTGTTACATTAATTGGGTTTGAAAGTTGTCCGTTAACATTTAAGATAATATTTGAATTTCTATATATGTTTTCCATTAACCTTATAATTTTGCCGCTAACTCCTAGATGGAATAATTTGTTCCACAATTTTGTATGGTTTATCGAGTCAAACGCTCGTTTAAAATTCACAAAGATCGCGTAAGTGTCGCGTTTTTCTATTATTCTTGTTTGTATGATTGCGTTTAACGTGAATAAATTATCCAGACATGAGCGTTTTTTCCTAAAACCCGCTTGTGCTTCAGGAAAGATCTCGAAGCTTTCAGCCCAAGTTTCGAGCCTCCAACTGATAATTTTTGTTAATAGTTTTAGTATTGTGTTTGACATTGCCAAGCCTCTATAGTTAAACGGGTTATTTTTGTCCTCTTTCTTGTGTACTAAAATTAGGTTACTTTTAGTCAGTTCCGGTAGTACTTCTTCTGTGTTCATACAATTATTTAAGAAATTTTGTAAGATAAAGAGTGAGTTGTTATTCAGTGTTTTTAGGATCTCATTTGGGATGAGATCAGGTCCTGGAGTTTTATTATTTTTGAGACAGTTTAATGCTCGTCGTATTTCATTGCTATTAATTTCGGTGTGTAAGAAGGGATCTAACACACTTATGTAATTTATGTTCAGTACTTCACGAGGTTGAAATATTTCTTTATAGAATTGTTCCCATGTATTTATATTTATTGGGTTGGGGTTTCTACTTTTAGCTTTTTGCTGTTTGTATAATCTCCAGAATTGTTTTCTGTCTTGTATGTTATTAATTGTTTCTTTTATTTTTGTCATGTATACCTTTTTCTGCTTGTCGATAATATTCTTGTATATTTTTTTGTCTTTTAAGTATTTATTTATATAAGAATCATCCGATCTGTTTTTTAAGAATTTAGCGTAGCTTCGTCTCATAGCTTGCTTGGCTGTTTTACACTCAATGTTATACCATGATTTATTTATGTTTTGCTTATTTAGTGGCTTGACTGTGTGCGTCAAACCTAGTTCTTCCGATATTTCGTAGCATGCGTTTATAAATTTATTATATACTTCTGCCCAGTTGTTGATTTGGGAGTTTATTGTTTCCGTTGCTGCTGTTTCTATTTTTTCTTCAAATTGTTTTGCTTTGTCTATTCTCCATCGTATACGTTGTTGTGAAGGGGGGGGGGGGAGTAGGCTCACAGGTGGGTTGGAGATAATTTTGTTTAGTGTATTTTCCATTCAGTTCCAGTTTTAATTTACAGGGCATGTGATCGGAGATATGTATTTCTTTCTCAACTTGGAAATCATTTACTTGGCTGATACAGGGGACATTGACCCAGATGAAATCAATGATGCTTTGGCCGTTTTTGCTTAGATACGTAAATTGGGCTGGTGTGTCGCTTTTGGTTCTACCATTTAGGACTATAAATCCCTGAGTTTCCATTGTCTCAACGAGCTTTCTACCTTTGCCGTCTACTTTGTTGTTGGACGTCCGTTCACATGTGATTTGTGTTTCTTCAAATACTTGTTCTTCTCCTTGGTTCAGATTCCCAATATGTGCGTTGAAGTCGCCACCTACGATAATTGGTATGTCGGGGTAAGTTTCGTTGATATCTCCTATAAAGTCGGAGAGCATATCTAATGTAATATTATATTCATAACTTGGAGAGAAGTAGACAGAGATTATTATGAAGACATCCGTGCTGTGTGAAAATATTAGTTTTCCCGCAATCCAGTCGGCCGATTTATTTATAATTGTCATGGAGCATGTATTTTGATTACAATAGATTGCTAAACCACCTATCGCTCTGCCTCTGCTTGCATCTCTTATTGCTTCACTGTAGTGATGTGTAAATTCATTTAGGTATTCAGGTTTTTGTGGTTCTTTATCATTTATCCATGTTTCATTGACGCAGAGTATATCTACTGTTTGTAGATGCTGTATTTCTGATATAGTTAATCTTGAGTGATTTTTGTACCCTTGCATGTTCCAGAATATAAGCGATATCGTTTCAGTGGGTCTTTGTGCTAATGTTTTTTTGTTTTGTATTCCTGTTGTTTTTGTGGGTTTTGTTGTTTCCAAGTTTTTTGCTACTGATTTGGTGCGCATTCTTGTTTGTATCAGATCGTTTATTTTTGGTTGTACGGATTTAGTTTTGTTCTTTTCATGTGCTTTTGGTGTTTTGAAAGCGTCTGGTTGTTCTTCCCCATAGGTTTCATTTAGAATGTTTGCTCTTTCATTAAGTGTTATCGTTTTACCTGTTTCGTTTTCCTCGAGTTCCTGGCTATTTCCTTGGGACGTGACTGTGTCTTTGTCAACTTTGAAATCCTTGGCGGTATATTTCTCTCCGTTTATGAAGAGTTTGTTTTGTATAAGAAGGGCTTTATGCCCTTTTTTGCGTGCTTCCAAGAGATGTGGTTTTAAAAATTTCCTGTCTTGTAATACTTCAAAAGAATAATCTTCTTCAACATATATTTTGTGTTTTTTAAGCCCTTTCGCTTTTCGTAGAATGTCTCCTTTGATTCTTTTTGTGTTGAATTCAATTAGTACTGGTCTGGTTTTTCTACTTTCAAACTTTGCAAGTCTTTTTATTGATTCGATATTATTTATATTTATGTTTGGAAGTGTTAAGTCTTTTGTTAGTATATTTAGCATTATTTGTTCCAGTTTCTCATTTTGGTTTTCCTTGACACCAAAAAATATTAGGTTTCTTTCTTTGATTTTATTTTCCAAGTATTCTATTTTTTTGTCTCTTGCTACAATCATCTGTTCAAGCTCTTCGAAATTTATTTTATTTTCTTGCAGTATTTTTAAGGCCATATTGTCTAATTTCTCATTAATGGGTGCAAGAAATTTACTTATTTCTTCAATTGTTGCCATTATTAGTAATATTTTATCTTTTTTGATTTTTATTAACAATCACACAGTTGGGAACACTGGTTTCGTCGAGCTGTGCGACCGCCACTTGACTTTAAGATTATGACCTTGGTTATTAAAAAGAAATAATCACACTTTTTATTTAAAATTATATTTATATTTATTGTATTTTTTAACACTAGTTATAAAAACAAATATTATACTTCATTGAAGATAGTTTTTAAGAAGTGAAATAGAACTATATTTAATTCTTACTACTTTAAACTGTAGCACTTTTTCACACACTTTTTACTTGAAATTATATTTATAATTTTTGAATTTTTAACTCTGAATGAAAGGACGGATATTATACTTTATTGAGGATAGTTTCTAAGAAGTTAAATAGATTAATATACTAATTTTTATCAGTTTAAACTGTATCACTTTTTCATACACACTTT
Organism: Harpalus rubripes; assembly: GCA_963082715.1. Classification (NCBI taxonomy): domain Eukaryota; kingdom Metazoa; phylum Arthropoda; class Insecta; order Coleoptera; family Carabidae; genus Harpalus; species Harpalus rubripes. The sequence goes on along the minus strand of OY720455.1, from coordinate 42,136,346 downwards.
TTACTTGAAATTGTATTTATATTTTTTGAATTTTTTAACACTGATTGTAAAGACGGATATTATACTTCGTTGACGATAGTTTTTAAGTAGTTAAATAGAGTAATATACTAATTTTTTACTAGTTTAAACTTTAGCATTTTTTTTACACACACTTTTCGGTTGACGGCAATGTTACCAATCGCAATATAATATGTATTGTATTGATTATGGTGAAATATGTTGAGTACATACATATATGTACTTTAAATTGTACATAATTAAATTCAAATATATGTAATAAATAAATAAAAATAAATATATAAAAGGAAATGATTATTTTCAAAAATAGTATAGTTTTGTTATTAATTATTTTAATGACTTAGATGCATGTATTGTATACAGTAAGTTATGCAACACGCATTACATTTCCTAGAATAAATTAGTACTGTATGTATACGTAGTAATAAGTGACGTCATTATCTAGTAATATTTATTGATGACGTGAGTCTTCTGCTTGTTCATTTTTACTATAGCACACTTGGGTTCTAATAAATGTGGTATTGTATGACCTAATTTTTTTAACAACCCATTTAAAAATTAGGGTACGGTAAATTGTGCAAAAAACATGTTCTGTTTTCACAAACGATATGTAATATAATTGGCTACTTGTACACATAACCAAGAAGAAAGATAATTAGGGCCTTGAATTTTATTATTGAAATCTATCTTTCGATCTTTCAATAATCCTTATCTAAATTAACTTAATCGATATGAATTTACTTTATGTGAAAATAATTAATTATTCGTACATATTGAATATAAAAAGATCCATTTTCAATTAATTGGGAAATGACATAAAACCAGGAGAAAATGTTGAAAATATCATAATAGAGTTAATAATAAATTACGCCTCAATAACTTCTCTGCATACTTAATCGACAGCCTCAAAAGATTGGGTAAATTTAATTCCAACAGAAGGAGACACATTAATTGAACATCTAAAAAATATATACTTTAAAATGTAAAGTACGAAAAAGTTTCTAACATCTATATTAAGAAACACTACATCCCCAAAGTTGTTCAAAAACGAAAAAAGTTTAAGCCATATATGTCTAAGGCAAAAAAGAAGAGTATGAATTAATCTATTTCAGAATACTTTATACAGGGTATTCATTTTAAAGGGGCCACCATTGCTATCTCGGGAACTATTAGAGCTACAAAGACGGTTAAATGGGCAAAAAATTTATAATTCAGAAGAAAAATGTTTTTTTTTTTGGACTAGTCGTTCTCAAAATACGGGACCTAACTTTTTTATTTTAAAGGAGAACATATATTTTTTATTTGCTTATTCGTTAGAGAATTTAATTCTGAATTTAGTGATATATTATTTTTATTCCATTACAATGTTTTTTTTTTAGAAAAATGCATGTAAAGTTTTATATTAATTTGATTAAAATATGGTTATAATAAGAGGGTCAGGAATGGAGAAAACGAATACGTGGTAATTTTTTTTGCATACAAGTAGAATACCATGAAAGAAATACGTGAATATTTTGACATTTATGATCAATTACAAGAACAACACACTCACTTCTTTGATCAGGGCATAAAAGAATATTCTTGATGTAATTCGTCTATTTATTATGGATGTTGTAATATGTAATATTAATGTTAAAAGCAGAAATTCACATGGTTCGTAATTTTCGTGTATACTCTTTTCCGAACTAGTGCAACTGATTCTATTGAGAGCCTGGTATATTTTAATGAAGAATCAGCTTCATGTATTGTAAATATAAGATGCTAAAATCACTCACTGATATCGCGATATCTAAAAATTTTCTTCTTTCCAATCATCCATGTTCTCTAACTCTTTAATCGCAATTTCCATATGTAGTGCATCTTGTAATATTTAAATAATATTATAAAATATAATACAAAACTAAATATTATAAAATGGTTTACAGAAATCACACATATTATGAGAAAAATTATATTTTCTGTTACAGTACTTTCGCTGGTATTTTGACTTTTTTGAATTAGTCACATCAGTTATAGCATTTTAGTTAATTTCTTTATTCATTTTAATATACTATGATGTAGAATATACATATACAACAGCAAAAACCCGGAATAAAATTGTAAATTATATTAATTTCTTGAAATGTCAAAAATGATTGCGTGGCACGGTGTAGTATCTGTAGGTGAGTGCACGATATGCGTTGTCATGGCTAAGTAACTGGGAAACAAAATGGCGCTAACGCAACCTGTTACCATTTGAAAGGTGGTTGACAGTTGATGTGCCGCAGTGTGCCGGTCGTCGTTACAGGTTAAAATTAGTTCACGTTTAAATAGAAAATGTTTTGCTACAGGTTGCACAACAGGGTATGGATCAAATAAAGAAAAATATAGTCTTTTTAAGGTGCCAAAATGTGCGATTTTGCGGCAGCCAGTTATGCTATAACCATAGAAACAGGTACTAAGACAAAGAAAATTCTGATTGAAAGATGTCAGTGTCAAGTGCATTTGACATATGTTTGTTTTATAATTTTACTGGAAATATAGAAACCTTTTCTATGGTATTTGACAAAAGATAAAAGGTAATGAATTGGAAATATATAATATTATGCGTTATATATGAATAATTTAATATTTTTGCAGGCCTATTCAGAAACAAAAAATTAAATAGTGTTTAAGCTAAACACTGTTTAATTTTGACATTTAGTTAATTATTGTATTCAGACACTACTTTTTTTAGACAGTGTTTAATATTTAAACTGTCTTAATTTAGACAGTGTTTATCCTTAGTAACCCTGTTTAAACGCATTTTATTCACAATCGGTTAGTAATATTTGCGTTGCTAACCTAACAAACAGTTGGGAAGTGAGTCATTGTTTACCTTCACTCCCCAGCTAGCCGGTAATTTACCATTCCCGGCTAGCTAACGTCACTTTTCCAGCTACCTAATGTCAATGTCACTGTTATTTTGATACTTACTTTGCTGACATCTAGCGGTGGATGAATAAAACAGAATAAAATAACCGTTTTAAATATTTTATTAATATTTAATTACAAGTTTATTGTCATAACATCACAAAATGTTTATATATGTTAAGAATATGTACAATTTAACGTTGGTGTATATATTTGCGCCATTTTACGTTGCGCCACTCTGCCGAACTGTGCCGCTGTAGTGACAGCACGCACTTTAGAATTCTATCATAGAAAACAGGCGAATGCGATTTTACGTTTACAAATCTTGGTAGCATGCACTTTAGAATTCTATATTCGCTTTTTATTTTGGGAATTTTCGGGTTTTATACTATCAAAATAGGAAATATTATGACAGTTGTATATAATAAATATATAAATTGGCTTTGAATTGAATTGTGACAAAATAATGACGTTAGTTTAATATTTTCGCCTCAAGTCGTACGCTTGCAAGCGAATATTTTGAGGCACGCATGCTACCAAATTTACGCTTCATGGCGAAAAGCGAAAACAAATGCCTCATTTGATAGATTCTGAAGTGCGTGCTGTCACTACAGGTCTTAGTTTCCTTTTTCACGCCGACGCTGACATACTTTTGCTTGAGTCCTCGTCGCACCTACAAGTACGCTTATGTTAATAAACGTTTGTTTGTTATAACTTTTAGTGTTTTCTATCGACCAGCCCTAAATTTACAACAATATATATTGTCAATCTTTTGAAATCTGAAAGAAATTAATATTTGGTATTACACAACGAACGAATCAACACCTGTGCAGATAGAGTAACATTTTGGTTACAAAACTAATCGTGTTGGTTACCTTTTGAATTAGAAGTTACATTATTTATATTAATAGTAACATTTGAATTGTCTTGACTATTAACGGTAAGATTTAAGCCATGTTTAAGTTGTTTAAAATTATATTGTTGTGTTTCTGTAGAATTTGACGAGTAAGAAGCCGCAGATGTATCTGGACATATATAACCTCCAATTTCTGACGATGATGATAGCATACTAGCAATTTTTAACTGTCCATCTAAAGAGTTCTTTACATAACCATCGGCTACGGCACTTGACTTCCATCCTCCCAATCTTTTTAACTGTAGAACATCCCTACCAGTGTTTGCAAGCAAAGTAGCTGCCGTGCGTAAAAGTATTGTTATTTAATTTTAAATAAGTTCTTTGGAAAATTTCCAACAGCATTGTGCCCAAATGGTTGCATTGTCATTTTGCAGAATCTCACTTGGAGAAAAAATCCTTCATTGTTTATATTGATGCGAAGATCATTATAATGATTAACTATCTATATACAATCTGGCTTAGTTATGAAAAGGAACGAGGGCGGTGGGTTTTTGTGTCAGAAATCACTGTCACTATTCTATTTTTTTTTAAATGAATGTCTCCGATTTTCGTCTTAACTAATTCATCGCACCTACAGGCACCAGAATTTCCAATAATGAAAGCAGCCTAAAACATTAATATATCATTACACTCTAATTATGTAATATGCACAAATAACAAAATGACAATTTTACCTTTTGAGGAAGATATTCTTGCGGCGAATTACTTAAAAATCTGTCAATATCTTCTTGGGATAAAACGCTTGACTTTTTAGCCTGATAACCAATATTCTGTTTCTTCAGAAATGCTGCCAATCTAGTAAATTTACTTATGTCAATATTATGTCGAAGATTTAACGTTGTTCGCAACATTGAATATGTTGCCCACAATGTAGATGCTTTCTTTTCTTGAACTAAGTCGCCAAAATATGCAAAGAGGACCGTTTCGGAGTTAGTCATTTGAACATGTTTAGTAACACACCAATTGCTATATACGTCATAAGCCTTTTGGTATCGTGATTTGCTTTTTTCTGGAAGCAAACCTTGAATTGTTTTTTCTGCAGCTTTTCGCAGTTCTTTAGGAATACAGCTTGATTCACAAGAAGACATATTCACCGTGATTTTCAAGGAGGAACGTGATATTCAAAATTCAAAACAGAAAACAACAAAATCAATAAACATTTTGTCATATTACCCTAGCAAATAGATAATGTTTAAATCTAAATTATTATTGATTGTGAATAAAATAGCATACAAACCTCGGCGAAAAGTTTCATTCCTGCCTCGAGCTATAGCTAACCTCGACGCTTCGCGCCTCAGTAAGCTATATTAGCTCTCGGCAGTAATAAGAAACTTTCTTCCTCGGTATGTAATATACTATTACTCATTCATACATACTTTTTCATTGTAGTCACCGTAACTAAACAGCAATTTAAACGTGCAAATTTAAACTAGGTGTTGGGGTAGTTTATATTTTTCAAACTGAGCGGAATTGACGAGGTTTTCGATATTATTGAAGAAGTTATGGAACTGAATGAATATAAACTTACGTGATCGTTATTTTAGACTTTTACCGGTAGTTTTACACAATATAGTTAAATTAATAAATGAAGAAGAGGACTGGAATGATGGTGACCACTCAGAACAATCAAATTTAAGAGACGATATTTTTAGAACACAATATAATAATTTAAACTTTAATTAATGTTATAAATAAATGTAATTTAAAGATTTATTAATTATTATTGTATTTCTTCCGTTACATATTATTAAAAATAAAAGTTGTAACATTTGTCTTTCGTAAACTGATCTTTTAAAAATTCAAATTTGCCAGTCAATGTCTGTTGATTTTTTCGCAACCGGTTCTTTTCTTTTTAGAGGAAATTTAGATATATTAATTCTCAGCATTAACTTTTCTTTTTGTTGATATCTCCCCACATTTTTATCTTCAACAACTAAAAATGATCGTCCAACTTCCAATTTTCTAACCGTTTTCTATTTTAGCTTGTATCCATTTCTAATTCTTTTTCATTGAAATTTGCAAATTCTCTTCAAATTATCTTTAATATTAGTTTCGTATTTAATTGCAATATGTATCTGTTCAATTATCACAGCAGTATGATAGATATAATAATTAAATTTGCGTCCCAATTCGTATTTTTACTTTCTTAATATTTTAAACAGTGTTTATTTTAAACGATGTTGAAATATTTAGTTACCGTGTTTCTAAATGAACAAAATTATAATCTACGTTGATTATGTTAAACAGTGTTTAAGTTACACACTATTTAAATTTCTGTTTCTGAATAGTAAAAACCGGGTCGCAACAAAACCTGACATCTAGCACACTGTATGAACAAGCCCTGTTAGTTAGCTATTATTCGTAATGCATTGGGATACGTCGTGCACTCACCTAAAGAATACTGCACCGTGTTGCGTGTCAAAGAACATCAAAGTAGCCGTTAGAGGCGCACAGCGCTATACTTTATCTACATCTGTCAATTTTACGGATTATAAATATATAATAAATATACTCTATGTGGTTATGCCACAGACGTTGATGTTTCGCTGAAAACTGCAATAATATATCAAATGTATATATATATATATATATATATATATATATATATATATATATATATATATATATATATATATATATACAGGTGTAAATGAAATAAGTGCATTAAATTTAACCAGTAATGTAACTCGATGAGAGGAACAATATTTCTTAATAACTTTATTTTCTAAGTCTTTTAGATTTTGAGTTAAAATTCTTTAAAGATTTGCTGTATATTTCGTTACCCGTCCATGGAGAATAAATGGCTGCTGCCGAATTCAAGTGGGATACAAACAGCTCAAAATTTGCCGGTTGTCGACTACACTCACAGTCACAGTAATTAATAAACGAATCAAGAGAAATAACATTATTATTAATTAATACGTAATAGCACAATTTTTAAAATAAATAAATTTAAATTTTGGATAACAAAATTATAAAGTTGTGTATGAAACCAGGATTTTAATCACCTGTGAATAGTTTGAATAGAAGACAAGGAGGGATTACGTAACGAGAGGAAGAGCAAAAGCATTGTTATTAGGTTATGAGATGATTATTTATCGCCGACAAATAATAATAGTTTAAATACGTTATTCAAAAAATGTAAGTACAAACTTTTGTCCATTTAAAAGAGGTACATGCGTGCCAATAATTAGTCGTCCACTTATAACTCGCGCCCAAACAATTTTCAATGAAAATTTTTACAGCATTTTCGTCTGTCGAGATGTGTATTGTGCATAATAAATACACCTTCCCAAGTAAATTCAGTCCATTAATGAACATTATGAGCAATTCCCAAAATTGAAGTCTGTTATGTGCTGAAAACATAGAACTTTTTGGACATGTTATGGATATAACTGTTGCTTTTTTAAAAATTGTCATATGTGACACTCCGTATTGTGATGTGATAAAGTGTACAAGATTAACAAATGTGCGAATATTAAGAACAGAATGATTTGGAAACACTCCGTGTAAATGCGTTGGCAACTCCATGACACTATCTTTATGTCAACCGTGATGTCAAGTAAAATGTAGTACAGATACGAGTAAAAAAATAAATAAATAAACCATAGGTAAGTAATTACAATTTCTGTGTACACGCATTTTGACAGAATTTTACCTTATAAACAAGTTTATTACTAATGTCAAAATTTAATTGGAACAATTGACAGGACTGTCAAATGCTAAAACAAAATTTTTCATAGCTATTGCTACTGCATTCAATTATCACAAAAATATTTGGAACGACTCGTCAATTTACGGGGTGGTAAAAATGCTAAAAAAATATGCGATTTCCAGAAAAAGTTATTAAGAAATATTGTTGCTTTCGACGAGTTATATTACTGGTTAAATTTAATGCACTTATTTCATTTACACCCTGTATGAGTGACATGTGGCGTGTGTTTCTCAGTTTATACTAGTTTTTGATCAGTTTATAGTGAACAATTAATACTACAATTATAATCAAACTGTGAATTTAGTGCTGTAGATGTGATACTTATAGGTGCGTGAAGTTAGAGGTACCACTTTCAAATAACGATATGATTGATATGCTATAATTTAGTGCTAATTTATTGCTAATTATTGCCGTATAACACAAATTTATTGCTATTGTTGTTATGAAGATAATAACTAATTTACAAGTGTACCTCCAAGTTCACGCTGGAGGTACCACATTAATAAACCACAAAAACTAGTACGCAGTAATTTAGTGCTAATTTATTGCTAATTATTGCCGTATAACACAAATTTATTGCTATTGTTGTTATGAAGATAATAACTAATTTATAAGTGTACCTCCAAGTTCACGCTGGAGGTACCACATTAATAAACCACAAAAACTAGTACGCAGTAATTTAGTGCTAATTTATTGCTAATTATTGCCGTATAACACAAAATTTATTGCTATTGTTGTTATGAAGATAATAACTAATTTATAAGTGTACCTCCAAGTTCACGCTGGAGGTACCACATTAATAAACCACAAAAACAAGTACGTAGTAATTTAGTGCTAATTTATTGCTAATTATTGCCGTATAACACAAATTTATTGCTATTGTTGTTATGAAGATAATAACTAATTTATAATTGTAGGTCCAAGTTCACGCTGGAGGTACCACATTAATAAACCACAAAAAATAGTATGCAGTAATTTAGTGTTAATTTATTGCGAATTATTGCCGTATAATACAAATTTATTGCTATTGTTGTTGTGGAGGTAATTAATTATGTTTAGGACAGAGCCATTAAACATTTATTAGTTAAATAGATTTTAAAAAATTCCCCCCTACACAATGTACAGCAAATAGAATATTGTACCAAGAGACTGAATTTTGTTGCCATTCTAATAAACCCAGTAGCAGAGAATATCTAGGTCCAGGAATGTTCATCATCTGGACGTTTAACGCACGTACAGCCCTGTCTCGCACGCAGGCCACCAGTCTCTGGAAAAATCCCACCAGCGTCGTCAAATACCACCCAGCAATAGTGATTTGAGAATTTGAACCAACTCTTCATGAAAGATTGGAATCAGAGTGAACCTAGCAGCCGATTCGCAGCAGCCGATTCGAATGAAACATATTTTGGACAACCCTACCACGGTCGAAACATGCACAATGCAGAGATAAAGACAGTAATATAAGAACATAACATACTGAATATTATTTAACAAATATTAACATGTAAATATTTTAAAAAAATATAGAACAAAGTATATATTCAATGTTTTCATAAATAAATAATAGAAAATAATTTAAAATATTAAACAACATAAAGATCAAATATAGTGAGACTCAAAACTAAAATGCTCTTTATCGCTATAATAAAGGCCGTGGGAAAACCATATTAACCACAGTTATTATTGTGAACCCCTGAATACAAAAATGTAAAAATTATTAAAATATTTGGGGGATAACGGTTAATAATATAAGATTAAACTCGGAAGCAACGAGAATTATTCTTGTTTCAAAGTTTTATTAAAAAAAATTACTAGATGCTGTGACAAAACCATATTACTACCAGTCAGTACTACACACTCCCTGTATACAAAAATGTATTTTTTTTTAAATATTCAGGAATGAGAGTTATTAATATAAGTTTAAACTCTGGAGCAGCGAGAATTTGTCTGGTTTCATAGTTTTTATTAAAAAAAAATTACTAGAAACTGTGACAGAACCATATTACTACCAGTTATTACTACACATCCCGTGAATACAAAAATGTAAAAACTATTGAAATATTCAGGGGATGAGGGTTGATAATATAAGTTTAAAGTCATCCCCTCAATTTCAGAATATTTCAATAATATTTACATTTTTGTATTCAGGGGGTGTGTAGTAATAACTGGTAGTAATATGGTTCTGTCACCGCTTCTAGTAATTTTTATAAAAAAAAAACTTTGAAACAAAACAAATTTTTTCTGCTTCTGATTTTAAACTCATATTATTAACCCTCATCCCCTGAATATTTAACAATAATTTTTATATTTTTGTATTCAGGGGTTGTGTAGTAATAACTGGTAGTAATGGTTCTGTCACAGCTTCTTGTATTTTTTTTAAATAAAAATTTTGTAACAAGACAAATTTTTGCTCCTCCACAGTTTAAACTTATATTATTAACCCTCATCCCGGGAATATATAAAAAAATACATTTTTGTATTCAGAGGGTATGTAGTACTGACTGGTAGTAATATGGTTTTGTCATAGCTTCTAGTAATTTTTTTTTTAAATAAAAACTTTGAAACAAGAATAATTCTCGTTGCTTCTGAGTTTAATATTATATTATTAACCGTTATACCCCGAATATTTTAATAATTTTTACATTTTTGTATTCCGGGACTTTGCAATAATAACTTTGGTTAATATGGTTCTCCCACGTTTATTATAGTGATAAAGAGCATTTTACTTTTGTGTTTCACTATAATTGATCTTTATGTTGTTTAATATTTTAAATTGTTGTTTTCTATTATTTATTTATATAAACATTGAATGTATACTTTGTTCTATTTTTTTTTATATTTACATGTTAATATTTGTTAAATAATATTCAGTATGTTATGTTCTTATATTACTGTCTTCATCTCTGCATTGTGCATGTTTCGTCCGTGGTAGGGTTGTCCAAAATATTTTTCATTCGAATCGGCTGCTCGGTTCAGTCTGATAAGATTGGTTCCCTACCTCTGTTGGGGATGTCACACATCAACAGGACAAGATATTTACTCTATTGGTATTGTTGCAATAATTATTCACTGGTTCGTGTGTAAATCTTTTTGTTATATGTTATGTATTGTTCTGTATCTGTAAATAATTAGTGTAATATAATATAACTATTTTTTTATTAACTTTACACCGCCTAATTATTTGCGCATCCTGAGAAAACGCTGCGACACAATTATCTCCATCATTAGCAAATTATTTATTGCTAATTATTGCCTTATAATAAGTTTAAGTAATAACTTATAAGAAAAATTATGAAGATGTTTAGACCGTTAGAGTGCAATAAGTTTACAAGTCCGAGGGCCTCTGGCTCTGTTCCGTGGACTTGTTAATCGCCAGAGGGCTGTAATCAAGGGCGTAGCCCGAATTTTGACGAGGGAGGGACGTAGCAACTGAGTCAAATATTGAAACATTTATTTATTAGAAATTATCTTTTATAAATCATACAATATAAATATTTAAAAATAAGTCTACTAAGATCATAGACTAATATCATTGTACAGTGATATTAGTCTATGCTAAGATATAATTTTCTTAAAATAGACATCATGCAATGCGAAAGTCTGACCGTTTATTCCCTGTGACAATGGGGGGGGGGGTACAAGCGCTCCACTATGTCCCACCGTACCTACGCCTATGGCTGTAAACAACAAATAATGCCAGTGATGCATACAATAAAATTTTTGAATTGTCTCCCTAGGGCATTATATTACCAGATATCTTGTCCCTTATCCATAACAGTAATAAACTATAATGTAGGTACTAGTAAGACATAAAAAATTTAATGGCAGAATTACCCAAAAGAGTATAGTTATCGACCCTGAACTAATTGTTTTTTTTTTGAATTTCTTAAATAATTATAGTTGTTGGTAGGCATGGTATTACTACATGATGCCGGTATCTTAACCAATATTTGTTGTCGTCTGAATATTCTTTCGGTGGATAAGTAAAGAAGATCAATTCCAGCATTACTTATATGTCAACCTCTAATCAATTTATTTTTGTTAAAAATTATCTTTGACAGGCCTCCTGTGCTATTTTAGTTTTTCGAATGACTAATGTGCATCATGACACACTGTACCATAAATACTCGTAACTATTTACATATTTTTTTATGTAACTATATACATTCAAATTTACCGCCATTAAATTTTAATCTCGAATCTACAGTCCGTACCTGTGACAACAGTGGCCTACGCCTCCACGGTTGTTAGGTTGGCAATAATGGAAAATACAATAAATGCGTTCTTATTTCCATAAGATTTACATTATTTTGTTTGATAGTAAACAATTTAATGAAATTTAATAATAATTATTCGACTACACTTCTAAGCAGAAGCACCATAACACAATATTACAAAACAAAAACCATTTGGTAACAGTTGGTAAAACTGTATATAACACAACATAACGTTTCGTAGAGTTATTATATTATACTTATAATTTAATTAAATTCAATAATGTTTGCACTTTTCATTCTACAACTAGGTTTTATTATTTTGAAATAAAGAAATTATATAAAATACATATTTTAAGTGATTGAATAGTTATTTTCTTTCATTGTTTTGTAAAATTTTACAGTAGGAGTGCGCGCGTATTAGCGTCATGCATCAGTTTAATTCGGCACAAAGCTTGTCAATGTATTCTATTTATCAGGGGCGGATCTAGTCTAAGAGTTTAGGGGGGGGGGGGTAATTATGAAATTTTCAAAAAAAATCACAAATGTTTTATTTAATATGACCACCGTAATATACTAAGAAGCAAAAAATAATGTATAATAATGCAATGTTAAGTTTAAATAATATAAAATTATTTAATTTTATAAATTAATCATTTCACAGTTATAGGTACACTTACGAGCGAAAAGTTGAGATCAATTTGAAATTATGATGTATTTCAAACTGATCTCAATTTATGTCACTTGAAGTCATATAGCCCTGTACATTTCCCGCCTTGTACTTTGTGACTGTGTACAAATCTATACCATGAAGTTGTTGCACATCATTGAATTCGAATTTAGCGCGTTATCTCATCTCGAAGTACACTTCGAAAATAAAATTTATTTTATTCCTTTTGATAATAGTTAAGTATTAAGAACGGTAAGGACGAATCTATTTTTGTCTGAGATCGGTAATTCTTTAATATTCGTAATGCTTATAACATTTTTTGCACGATCGACGCACAAAATTAAAAAAAAAAATAGAATTGAAAATTAATTTGACACATTAAAAAATTTTAGTTGTCATTTTGAAAGTAAGCTTCGGTTGTTGTTTTTATTTACTTACCGTTCGGTAATATATAGCCTAGTGTCTTGGAAACCCTATCGGTAAACATTAAAAAAAGCCCATCGTACAAAAAACGTAAACTTTTCCTAAAACATAATGCAAATGTTACACATGTTTAAATTAAAATACATTTTGTTTTTGAAGTGTAATTCGGGATGTAGTGAACGCGTCAAGTTTGAATTCCTTGATACGCAGCAACTTCATGGTATAGATTTGTACACAGTGACAAAAGTACAAGGCGAGAAATGTATGGACCAATATAACCTCAAGGGACGATATAAGCCAAGAAATGTACAGAGTGATATGTGCACATTTAGGAATTTGTATGCATTCCCATTTAAAATAATAATACTTCATAATAAAAACAATATATTTTCAATTTTCTTAGGGGGGATAATTACCCTCTTTATTACCACCATAGATCCGCCAGTGCTATTTATTAAAGAGATAAACTTAAAAGACGCACGCTGAAGGTGCATTCATAAATAGAAATTACTGTTTGTTTTATAGCTAAGCTTTAACAAATTTCTGTTTAACTAATTTGTGAATAAAAAATGACAGTTTGATGTGCTGCCGACATAAATTAAATAAAATTTACCATAATTAAAGAAAATATTTATTATAATTATTGAAAATATAATTTACATTAAATATTGTTTGTACTTTTCATTGTTCGTCTGGCTTTTATTCAGGGTTGTGCCTGTAATCTATGCTATGTAAAATACGTCTTTGTCTACGCGTAGACAATGATGTTTTTACGTTTGTATATTGTCTACGCGCATGTAGACTATTGGGACCCGCAGGATGGTATGCAACATTATCGGTATTTTGGGGAACTAAATTAATGGCGGCCAGTAGGACATGTCAAATATATAAACGTCAAGAACCATCGTTTAGTTAAAAAGAAAAAGAAGTTCTCACGCTTTAATTTTATAATTTATTTTGAAAATGTTCGAAAAATAAGCGAATTAAAGAAAATAAACATAATGTACATAGATAAGTGCTGTATTAAAGGGTGTACGAGTACCACAAAAATTCAAAACATATTCCATAATTTTTGGAAAGAAGAAAAACATGATTGATTGAAATTATGGAAAAGAGCTTTAAATATATCGGAAAGTTTCAATCTTGTAAATATCACTGTTCCGTGCATCTCATAAATAATTATATTACAATTTTGCTGGTATGTAGTTTTAAGAGAATTATTGACAGTTTTTATAAATAAAATTTATAGTTTCATTGATTTTACAAATTTTTGTCCTTGCAGACTGCATTTCCAAGTCAGAATTGTCATAAGTCGAGTTAGTAATTAATCACGAATTAATGAATTGATGTCCCTCAACTATGTTTCTAGTTGAAGGATATGACCAAACAAACTTAAAAATTGTGTTGATTTGAAATGTTATTAAAATTTTGGGTCAGAAAGCGCTTATTCAAAATGCAAACAAACTTGACAGGTCCTACTGGCCGCCATGACAATTGCGCTTACAAGGCCGTCAACGGATTCTGCGGGTCCCAATAATAATTATTTTACTTTTTGCTTAAAAATATATTACTATTACCGATTAATTTGCAAGGTATTTTTAAATGAGCCATTGGAAGTAGAACGATGTCATTTTATTGAAATTGTGAAGCAAGTTTAATTTTACTATTTATAAACTGGTAATTCTTTTCTTTACAAAACAGCAATAAATTTATGCCGTACGGCAATAGTTAGTAATAGTACTAGTTTTTATGATTTAATAATGTAATACCTCGACATGAAGGTACACTTATAAATTATTAAATATCTCCATAATTACAATAGCAATATATTTGTATTATACGGCGATAATTAGCAATAAATTAGCACTAAAGTTACTGCGTACAAGTTTTTGTGGTTTATTAATGTGGTATATCCAGTGTGAATTTGGAGGTACACTTATAATTTAGTTGTTATCTCCATAACAGGAATAGATAAATTTGTGTTATACGGCAATAATTAGCAATAAATTAGCACTAAATTACTACTAGTTTTTGTGGTTTATTAATGTGGTACTTCCATTGTGAACTTGGAGGCACACTTATAAATTAGTTATTATCTTCTTAACAACAATAGCAATAAATTTGTGTTATACGGCAATAATTAGCAATAAATTAGCACTAAATTACTGCGTACTAGTTTTTGTGGTTTATTAATGTGGTACCTCCAGCGTGAACTTGGAGGTACACTTATAAATTACTTATTATCTTCATAACAACAATAGCAATAAATTTGTGTTATACGGCAATAATTAGCAATAAATTAGCACTAAATTACTGCGTACTTGTATTTGTGGTTTATTAATATGGTACATCCAGCGTGAACTTGGAGGTACACTTATAAATTAGTTATTATCTTTATAACAACAATAGCAATAAATTTCTGTTATTCGGCAATAATTAGCAATAAATTAGCACTAAATTACTGCGTACTTGTTTTTGTGGTTTATTAATGTGGTACCTCCAGCGTGAACTTGGAGGTACACTTATAAATTACTTATTATCTTCATAACAACAATAGCAATATATTTGTATTATACGGCGATAATTAGCAATAAATTAGCACTAAAGTTACTGCGTACAAGTTTTTGTGGTTTATTAATGTGGTACATCCAGTGTGAATTTGGAGGTACACTTATAATTTAGTTGTTATCTCCATAACAGGAATAGATAAATTTGTGTTATACGGCAATAATTAGCAATAAATTAGCACTAAATTACTACTAGTTTTTGTGGTTTATTAATGTGGTACTTCCATTGTGAACTTGGAGGCACACTTATAAATTAGTTATTATCTTCTTAACAACAATAGCAATAAATTTGTGTTATACGGCAATAATTAGCAATAAATTAGCACTAAATTACTGCGTACTAGTTTTTGTGGTTTATTAATGTGGTACCTCCAGCGTGAACTTGGAGGTACACTTATAAATTACTTATTATCTTCATAACAACAATAGCAATAAATTTGTGTTATACGGCAATAATTAGCAATAAATTAGCACTAAATTACTGCGTACTTGTATTTGTGGTTTATTAATGTGGTACATCCAGCGTGAACTTGGAGGTACACTTATAAATTAGTTATTATCTTTATAACAACAATAGCAATAAATTTCTGTTATTCGGCAATAATTAGCAATAAATTAGCACTAAATTACTGCGTACTTGTTTTTGTGGTTTATTAATGTGGTACCTCCAGCGTGAACTTGGAGGTACACTTATAAATTACTTATTATCTTCATAACAACAATAGCAATAAATTTGTGTTATACGGCAATAATTAGCAATAAATTAGCACTAAATTACTGCGTACTTGTTTTTGTGGTTTATTAATGTGGTACCTCCAGCGTGAACTTGGAGGTACACTTAAAAATTAGTTATTATCTTCATAACAACAATAGCAATAAATTTGTGTTATACGGCAATAATTAGCAATGAATTAGCACTAAATTATAGCATATAAATCATATCGTTATTTGAAAGTGGTACCTCTAACTTCACGCACCTGATACTTATGTTGTAATTATTCAGTAAGTGCAGCATTATTAAGATTTTAAACAATATTAGTATATCACAGACCATTCCTGTTTTTTCGACATAAATAAGTTTTAACAAGTTATTTTTTAATCTCTGTCGGTCATTGACTAAATAAACAGTTTAACAGAGGTGAAACCTCTACCTGTACGGAAAAATGGTTGCATACATCTGCAGCTGTTGCGAAACCCAAACTGATTCAAAATAAACTTTAAATTGCTGTGTGCGTGTGTAAAAACATATTTAAATACAGTTGTGTGGAACTATCATCAAAAGAACATAAATCTATAATGGAGAATATCCAAATTGCATGGACCTGCACTAATTGCATTCAGTTAGGGTGTGACATCAACGCTCTTCGCGAAGTTATTGCTAATCTTCAAAAAGACCTCGTAGAAATAAAAAATCAACAACTAAATTTAAAAATTGATAGTCCGATTATAGAAGACATAATATCGGAAATAACTGACCGCGAGAAAAGCAAGAATAATATAACTATTTTTGGACTTACCGAACTCTCATCTAATGAAGATAAAGATTCTCGTATTGCTAAATAAAAAAGTGTAATAAGCGAAATTTTCCAAACGGTCAACAAAGATGTTAATCTATACAACATTTCGCGTTTCCGTGTCGGCCAATATAACTCAAACAAAATCCGTCCTATTATAACACAATTTGAAAAAAACAAATCGGTACATGATATAATTAAAAATTCCAGAAAACTAAAAAAATCAGCAAAATAGAAAAATATTACTATATCATTCGATAGCACGAAAAGACAAATCGATTATTATAAAACAGTAAAAAATGATCTTGAATCTCGCTTAAAAATGGCGAAACTAATTTAGTTATTAAATATATAAACAATGTTCCTAAAATAATTCATTTAAACATATAATGCCAACAGTCAATCTATTTCGTATACTAATCGTCCTAATAAATTTATAAACATATACTATCAAAACGTGCGAGGTTTAAATTCTAAACTAAATTCAGTCTACTGTAATACAATGGACAGCGACCATGACATTCTTTGTCTCACCGAGACCTGGGTACATCAACAAACTGGCGACAACGAGCTTCTTTCAAATAGCTACAGAGTGTTTCGATGTGTTAGGAGGTTTGAGCAGCTCGGTCTTTCAACAGGCGGAGGAGTACTCTTAGCAGTAAAAAGCCACTTCCAAATACATGAATTGAATTTTGATTATATTACCTTTTCAGTAAAATTAAAATAAACTTTAAAACAGAACCAAATTTTCCTCTAGAGAACGTAAAAAAAATTAATTTTAAAATATGTAATTTTCCACTCTTATACTTTGATTTAATCAATATAGATTGGTCTGATACTATATCAAGTAATAAGGTAAATGAAGCAAATAATGCTTTTTACAGAACCTTAAATGAATGCACCAGTCGTCATGTCCCTCTTTATAACACAAGGATACAAACTAAAACATTTCCTTCCTGGTTCACCATTAATATAAAACTTTTAATTAAAGTGAAAAATAGGATCAGAGGAAAACTTACAATCTGTCGTAATAATTCACACAAAAAAGAATTTCAACGTTTACGCAAATTAATTAAATATGAAATCAAACTTGCTTATAAAAATATATTATTAATATTGAAAACAACATCCAAATGGATTCCAATAATTTTTGGTTATTTATAAATACCAAGCGCGGCACTTCCCGAATACCTGGATCTGTTAAACTTAACGATGTGACGTACGACAGCCCCCATTCTATAGTAGAAGCGTTTAAAAGCTATTTTCAAAGTGTGTACTCTACTTCAAATCAGTTCAACAATACGTCTATTAACATTCCTATTTCTGAGAATTATCAATGCATATGGGGTCTCGTGGCCGCGTGCCAGAGTGTCTGGTCGCCTATCTGGGGAACCGGGTTTGATCCTGACCGACACCGAATATTTCAAATTTTAAATGGCACATAATTGACCCCTATGGTACGCTCTTCACGCCAGCAATGAGTGCCCGTGAGGTAACGCCTGGTAAACGCCCGCACGGTACAAATATGCCATCATTACCGAATTGTGTGTACAAAGCAGATTGGCACACCCAGCAATGGGTAATATGCCGTGATGATATATTTATTTATTTTTATTTATCAATGCATAACCTTAACAAATATAAATGTAAATAAATGTCAAGTAATAACTTTCACTCGCAAAAAATTTAAAGAACTATTCGAATATAAAATTAATGAGGCAAAAATTACTAGAGTAGACTGAGTAAAAGACCTTGGTATTCTTTTTGATCATTTTTTTCAATTTAACCTTCATATAGACGCTACCGTCAATAGTGCAAATAGAGCTCTAGGCTTCATAATACGTACCACTAAAATTTTTGGAAATATAAATGTTGTGATATTGCTTTTCAATAGTTATGTAAGATTGAAGTTGGAGTATGGTGCTATCATTTGGTATCCATTATATAATAATGCCATAAAACAAATCGAATCAGTTCAATAGTATATTAAAGAACGTGTTTTATAAGACATGTTTTTTTCGCACGCGTCAAAATTTAGAAAACGAGCGTTAGCGAGTTTTCTAATTGACAAGTGCGAAAGAAAGTCTTATAAAATGAGTTCTTTATACTATTTTTTATATTTTGCGCCTTCTACAAACTAAAATATTTTAAAAAACTGTTAACATTAAACCGAGTTGATTTAGGGAAATTTGTAAGTGAAATGTTGTAGTTGGTAACATTGAATTGACCACATTCAATTATTATTTGAAAGTTCATGTCATTTCAATATTTACGAACAAATTTAAGTGAATTTAGTGTAATCATGGAAGATGAAATCAGTTGCACTCCGCCTGAGCTACGTAATATAGCTCAGACTACAGTAAATAATCTACTTCCTAAAAAATCGCGCGAGATTTATGAGAAAGAATTTGCAAATTTTGACACATGGTGTAAAGAAAATAATGTCAAAGGCGTAACAGAGAATGTTTTGATTGCTTATTTTGAAATGCAAAGTAAGACGAAAATATGTATTATTATTATTATATTCATTAAATAAAGTGATTTATTAAGTAAAAGAAATTTTGAGGTTATATTGAAATTTCTTATCTTCCAGCTTTGACGTTTGACAATTTAACCCTTTCAGCCTCAGTGTACAGGAAATTTTTATTTTTTCTTATATTTGAACTAAAACTTGCTTTAAAATTAATTAAAAATAATTTTCTATCGTTCAAAGGTTCAATCTACTAATTTTTAGTACTACTAGGTCCATCTATGTGGACTAATTCGAACATTATATTAACATTTACTTACTCAATTTGTGATTATATTTGTACATTTTCATGTAAATAATCTTCACTAAATAAAAAAATAATAATATCGACATATTATTAAAATGAATTGTCAATTAACTAAAAATAAATTAGGTAAAATGGGTTAAAGAAACGTCATCTAGTACCAACCGTCTAAAACAAAAAATTGAGTATCGAAATAAAGGTCATTACGATACGCAATTGCGTATCGTAATGACTTCATTATGAACGCAAAATATAAAAAAAATATTTTTAAAAGTTTTGTCGTTTAGATGTTTCAATGCTTATCCAGAACGTGGTACTGATTACAATTTTCTCCTAAATGAATTTGAATTTGAGTCTCTTGAAACCAGGCGTATAAAGTATTCTTAAGTCTCTCTATATAAACTACTAAATAATAGGATACATTGTGCTCTCTTATTAAGTAAAGTCAATTTTCTGGTACCTAGAGAACATTTTAGGCATGTACACTCGTTTCATTACAATACTAGTAAAACTAATATGCTAGAAAAATCTCCAATCTATGTAATGTTGAAAAATTGTAACAATTTACCACATGTCCCTTGCTACTTTTATTGACTATCTTAATATGTAATTAGTTATTAGCTAATACTTTATACCTAGCTTTTAAATTACTACAGTGTTTCTACATTTATAATTGTTTATCTTTCGTCCTGTAATTGGTCATAAGACTGTTGGGCAATTAATATATATTATTATTATTATTCTTATTATTATTATTATTATTATTATTATTATTATTATTATTATTATTAAATGTCAGGTGTTGATATCACATGTTGACATGAGTAACTACTGATTTTCTTATTAATGAGTTAAATTAATTATAAAGCTGCTGTATGCTGGATAAGTGAAAGTTCAGAAAAAAAAATATATCACACTGCGGCTATAGGTTCGCCTCGCCCGGCACCCTTACACCGAAAGGTACAAAAAGGGTGACAGATTATATTATGTTATGTTATGTAAGTTAAATTAAGTATTATATTTCAAATTTATCAAATAATATATATCTACAGAGTTTATAAATGTAACAATAATGTAATACAATACAAAAAATCTTTCCATGATGGAATATGAAATATTTCAGATTCTACTGGTGTAATATGAGTAGTATATTTTGTATTTAGAGTTGGCTGTATAATATATTTGCAAGTCAATAGTTATAGATAAAATAATTTCTTAGCCGAGGGCACAGTTGAAATTGATGCTTGTTGATATATTTCAAAATTTTATTCAGGATTTTACTTTCATGACCCATAGCCCTAACAAATTTTATAGTGTAAAACCCATTTCGTCATGTTTTTTAAAAAGAAGTTTTCCTGTAATATGGGTGTCCAGCTGTCACAGTGGTATAAATTAGTAAATGGCTTGAAATACGAGGGGAATTTTCTATGCACGTCAGAAGGTGAGGCGCAATGATTTATTGTTATTTGAAATTGAAATATTACATCGATGTAAACCGAAACATATCCACTGCACCGAAATAATAGAATTATAGCATAGCTGCATTCATGCTAACATTCAAACAAATCTATAATATGACTTGTTTATTTCTCAAACCAGACAAGGTGTGAATACTGACGTATGTAATGTGTACTGAATGACAAAAGTTTGGTATATTTTGTGAAATATTCATATAGATTTATGTATGTGATGAATTCCCACAGCCTGTGTACAGAACAAGAATAGAAAATACATCTGTTTCAGTATCATTTTATTTGAGTTTTACGAGAAAGTTTGTCAGATTATAATTTACGAGAGATATATAATTTATATTTGTTTGCGTTGGCAAACTACTCAGACATGTGTATGAAATTTCTTTTAGCTCAATAATTTCTGAATTATTACTGTGATCAAGGCAGCCATAATACTATAAAACTTAAATGTGAATAATTTTCAATTAGTGACGTGCTATTATTTTCGTCATCTCAGTTAACTTTAGCTAAATGTTGAAACAACTCTTACATCTTGTAATTTCTGTAGTACCTACTAGGTTTCTAGAAGCAACCGAGCCACTGCGATTCTGGTAAAATAGTTAGCCATTTCCGTTAGTATGGCACCACTGCACAACTGTGCCACAATAGAGGTGTGTTATAAATTATTGGGGGTAACACTGATGACTATGAAACAAAATGCGATTGTTGTTAAGTTGTGAAGAGATAGTTCAGTAGTTTGTTGAGTAGAGTCCATTCGCTGTAAGAATATGCCAGACACGTTATGAATACGCCATTACTTTGTGGCTGTGCAGCAATCAAAATTACCGCCTCCCCTTAGCAACGATTAACTTTACATAGTAACGGGAGTTAAGTCTATTCCATTGCGTCATTTTACACATTTGACGAAAACAAATAGCTGAGCTATCTGTCGAATTAATTTAACGTTCGTGAATTGATAGCCTTGCAGAGAGAATGTGTCAGTTCGGAAGAATAGAGTTTGGCGTATCTGTGTTATGCAGACAAGGAAGAAGTGTGTGAACTTCTTTTGAATCTATAGTTGTCAAAATTTTGTTTGACATTTTTAATATCATCTATATTCTTCTGCATTTTAAACCCCGGAGACTGTAATTTAACAAATGTACCATCTAATGCAGCAATCATATGCGGTATATTCCTTTCAGTTCGAAGTTTGCCAGCGTCGAATGTCAGGATCTTTATAATAATTTTTCCTATTCACTGTTTGAGATCAAATACGATTTCCAATATGAAATAATAAATAGAAAACAGTTTGTTATCATAATCGGAATTTGTCAAAAACTTTCTTCATGTATGTGGTTATGTCGCTGTCTGATGGTGTGTGATCGATTTCTCTGGTTATTTATTAATTCATAGTTCAAAATTTTATCATAAGCATCAAAAATATTTAATACACCCATTTTGTTAATAAATCTGCACTATGTGGAAATGTAATGAACTTACGAGTAAAGTTTATTCGCTACCCATCTACCAAATAATTTATTCCGCGAATAACAGACCTTATTTTTTCGAATAAATTTATCTGTAAATGAAAAGAAAACAAAAATATTTATCCGAAAGATAAATTTATCTAAATCTTTGTTCGCTAGTGAAAATACCGGCTCTAATGTAATTTCCTTTAAACTTTATACACTTAGTACAACGGTTATAAAGTCTTGGTCTGCAAACAGTCTTCTATAACACTTATTACTTTATTTGAACAAAATTTGTGTTCTATCAAATGTTTTTCAGTTTTGGTAATAGGTAATAGTTTTATGATAGTAAATCAAGGGTTTATGGAGGATGATCAGTCACTTCAAAGCCTAAATCGTTTATTTTTTGCAGAGCAACCGCGAATTGTGAGCAGGCTCATACTTTCGCAAAAGCACCATTCCTTTGTTTAAACACCTTTCCTTGGCATTTTCAACAATTTTTTATGTAAAGATTTCTATAAAAAGTATCTCATCCTAGTCAAAAAAAAAAGAAAAAATGGAAACAAGAGTTTTTCTTACTGATTTCTGCATGCGAAATTTATTGGACCTAGAGGAGCACGGTAAGCAAGTTTTTTTCATAGTTATCATTGGAGCCAAAATTTAGATGAATCTTCAATACAACAACAAATCAATTTGGATATTCTGAATTGTCGTTTTTTGGTCGGCGTTCAGACATTTCGGGTAGGGATCCATTTATTTGATAATTTTCTTATTCTTATCAGAATGGACAATGTGGAAAACACTTTCGTATGAAATATCCAGTCTTTGCTATATGCTATAGGTTTCAGCCTAAGATGATGTTGATTTAATTCGTAGTCTAGTTCTACATAATTTACACATTTAAATTTTATTTTGCAGATATAATGACATATTTCCAATTTATTTGTAAATTGTTAAATTAATCATAAAACAAAACTAAATTCTATTATCTATAACTCTAGATAAAATAATAAGAATAATACAACCTTTTTAGTTTATGTTCTGTATTTCTGTAATTCATACCCGACGTTTCGGCAGCATATAATGCTTCCTAATTCAGGGAAAATACATAAATAAATAATAACAAAACATTAGCAATAAGTATAAATCTCTATGGCTTCTCTAATTAACCTGTTGTTGAGGCGAGCAGGTCTTGCAATAATTTTTGTTTCTTCGAATTTTATTTGGTGTAATTTTTCCAGGGTATGCTCTGCAACAGACGATTTTCTAGGCTGGTTTAATCTGATCGATCACTGATGTTTATTCAATCTTGTAGAAATAGTTCAACCACTCTGGCCAATGTATGCTTTCCCACAGACACAAGGAATCTGACAAATCCTTGAAGACTGAAAAAGGATTACGTCTTTCACTTGTCTCAACATGTCGAATTTTAACAAATAAACAAAACGAAATCTTCATGTTCATCTTACGGAGAATTCCACCAATCTTGTCAGTGACATTTTTTACATAAGGAAGAGAAGCAGACATTACGTTCCTTTCATTTCTTTGTTAGCTGGTCTTTTCGGTTTCAGACATTTTTCAATTGACGAAATAGAAAATCCATTTTTCACAAAAATATTCTTAATTTCTTTCATTTCTTCCGCTAATTTGCCAGTATTACAAATATCTAAAGCTCTTCTCATTAGACATTTAATAGTGCATTACTTCTGAGATGGATGATGATAATATGATATCGCATTAATATATTGGTTAGTGTGTGTTGGCTTCCTGTAGACTGAATGTAGTAAAGAACCTTCTTCTGTTCTTTCCAGTAATACATCCAGGAAGAGAATAATGCAATTTTCTTTGACTTTTACGGTGAACTTAATATATTCATGGATGTTGTTCAAATGGAACACTCTATATTTTATTATTTGGTTTTGTTGTTTTTCTATTTATTTATTTATTAATATACAATGTTCAACAGACTGACGCCTAATAATTATAGAACAGGGAAATACAAAAATAGAACAATATAAAAATAAATTTAATAACATAATAATGTAGGTAGGTGTAAATGCAAATATGAAAGTGCGAGCAACTAAATCATATGCTAGGTCGATTCCGATGCTACTAATTTATAGCTATTAACATACCTAAGAATGTTATGCACATCATAACTGCCGCAGATGTAAGTTTGAAATCCGAGCTCGTAGAGCAAGGATTTTAAAACATCTAAGGCTTGTTATGATTAATAACATCCGTGGTTTGTTCAAAAGTTTATCGGTTTCAGAAAATTAATACATTATTGGTAAATATCATTTTTTGAAATTCTCTCATTACTGCTACTTTCAGATTGCTATGGTTAACAGAACAATTATTTTGACATATGTCAATATGACAAATATTCAAATTATGTGCTGTATTCCTCATGTTTATTACTTTAGAATAAAGTAAACCGTATTTAGAACGATAGGCTAACGTTATTTGTATGTATAAATGAAGAGCATTATATTTTCATTTTATTTTATTTTCATTTTGTAGACCGTTGTTGACAAGGCAGTATGGTAATAATATTACCATACAAATACAGTTATTACTTAGTTACCAGCCTACTTTTGTACATGTAAATAATGGAATAATATCCTGAAACCGGTAAAGTTCATATACAAATTTATTATGAAAAATGTCTACTGAGGGATGGAGATTGTTATACAAAGAACACATAATATAAATAGGAGATTTGTAAAATCTATTAGTATGTGGAGCAGGAAGATAAAAAGGAGTTAGCCCATTTATTAACTTATACAAATGAATTAAAGCTATTTTGTGTCTACGAACATGCAATGTATCAAAATTAAATATTTGCAGTAATATATTATATGGAAAACTACGATATGTGTAATAATTCATTATTTTGTAATATAAATACTTCAAAAATATTTTCTGAATACTTTCAATGCAAGTGATTTGATTTTCATAAAAAGGATACCAAATTAAGGCACAATAATTCAATTTAGAGCGGAGAAAAGCAAAATATAATGTTCAAATAGGTTGCAAGTTGGCGAAATCTCGCGGATTTCTCATAATAAATCCTAAAGAACGTAAACATGCAGAGCGAAGTTCTGCAACGTAAAAATTAAATGTTAATTTGGGATCAAATCTAATACCCAAATCAGTAGTTTCATTGACATGTTGTAAATTTGTATTATTAATATTGTAATTAAATTGTAAAGCTTGTGTTTTCCGAGTAAAATACATTATTTCACATTTTTTAACGTTTAAATGCAGTTTATTTGTCAGACACCAATTAAAAATAGTGTTTAAATTTGCTTGTATTTCTGAACAATTACTGATATCATCAATTGTGCGAAATATTTTCAAATCATCTGCAAACAATAGTTTATCATTATGTATGAGGTCCGCAATATCATTGATAAAAATAAGGAATAAGAGAGACCCTAAATTAGACCCTTGAGGTACTCCTGAGGTGGAAATAAAATTGGACGAGTTAAAGCCATTAATTCGTACTGACAGTGACCTACTAGTAAGGTAGGAGAGTAAATAGTTTTACCGGTTTCAGGATATTGTTCCATTGTTTACATGTACAAAACTAGGCTAATAACTAAGTAATAACTATATCTGTATGGTTATATTATTACTATTAATATTAATGCGATTAGGTAATAAAAATTTATTCATATAATTTTTTTGCAAGAAGAACTATTAATACCTATTTGCATTAATATAAATAATAAATAGTTCTATTTTCTGGCTAATGCCTTTGAATATATAATACCAATAAGAATGGCAACGCAATGTATTTACTTCAGAATCTGAGATTGATGCACGCCATCCTATCTCAAAATGTGAACTATTTTCAGGGTGTTGTATATTTAGGTCGGTAGATGGACATTAGGTGATGTTGCATTTTAATTACGAGAGTAGGGGAGAATTTGAATTTTATAGAGCACAACCAGCGCGCGCAATATTAAGCACGATTACGAGTAGATACCATAGTTCTTTTCATATATACACATTTATAAACTCATGACAAATAATATAATATTACTTTAGTCAAAGGAATACAATTTAATTTTAACAAATTTAAAAATCGAATATAGAACAAAAATTTGATCTATATAAATTTTAAAATATAATTTTTATCGAATTAAAGATTATAATATTACGAAATTATCTAAATTCGATTATAGGGAATGAAATAAAAATCACGTGCAGTGAATGTGTGACAAAAATTAAAATAGCTTACCTTTATTTATCTTAAATATATTTCAGATGCCATATAACACCAATTTTAGGTCCCGCTGTGAAAAACACTGAAGCTCAATCATAAAAAAGAGTTAATAAAAAAATTAAATAAAACTAATATGTTTGCCTTGGAAATACGTTATTTCATTTATTCAATTATGATACAAAAAAGAGTAAAACAGCAAATAATTTATTACAATTAAATATTAAACTATTGCAAATAATTATTAATGTGAAAGGAAAATTTTCTTAGGTTTGACTATATATAAAATTAATAATTAAATATTATTGTAAATATGAAAAAATAATATGTATTACAAGTAAGTATATAATATACAACTTATATTATTTTTACACAAATATACAAATAATAATAAAATTATATTATATTATAATATTTAATTTTAACAAAATAAAAAACTAATCTATTAGCAAGCTGTGCATGACAATCGTCGTTGACAAACGTTATGTCGTATATTTATAAATTATAAACGAGCCTTATATTCTGTCATTTGTGTCGTGAAAAATATATATCTGATGAAGACTGTGATGAGTGTTATCTTCGTGCCTGATGTTATTTTCAATATATTATTAGTTTTAGAGTGATTTAAAATTCTGTGAGAGTGATTTTTTTTTAATTCACTGGCAAATAAACACTTATTTATAGTTATTGCTATGGAGTTAATAATGGCAG
Organism: Harpalus rubripes; assembly: GCA_963082715.1. Classification (NCBI taxonomy): domain Eukaryota; kingdom Metazoa; phylum Arthropoda; class Insecta; order Coleoptera; family Carabidae; genus Harpalus; species Harpalus rubripes. Next base: position 42,108,781 of record OY720455.1, on the reverse strand, counting down.
TTTAAAACGTCAAAAGTGAATAAAAAAATTATTTGTAATGAAAACATTTTTTAATGTATTACATTTTCTTGTGTATGTTTTCTCAGTTTTAGCATATTTTAAAGTCCTAAATTCTGCTAATAACATTTTATATAATTTTGATTTAATTAATAAATTTATAATAAACATGTTATGATCAAAACATTAATCTTCTTCAGAAATCTATGAGGAGTAATCTTTATTTAGGTTTTTTATAACGTCGGAACGTAAATTACTTTTAAATTGCTTTATGTTTATGATATGTATAAAATTTATTAATTGTTCTTAATACACCAACGACTATATCTAGAAATTCTTTTTTTGGTCTTACGAAATACCGTATTCTAATATTAACAATGAGTTAACAGTTTGTATATTTGAAATAAATTGTGAAAAATTGTCAGCCACCGGGATTCGAACCCGAGACCCCTATCTTGCCGAGACAGTGCTCTTACCAACTAAGCTATTGGCTGCTCTCCTCTCGATGGCTGAACAATCTTTCACTTCTAAAGTCGTATAACTGCTGAGGATATTATTATTCGCCACATGATTAGATGTAGGGTTGCCAAGCTACCACTGCATTTAAACATCTAGTGAACGATGTCATAATTTACTCAAGGCCGTACCAGACCAAATTCTAATATTAACAATGAGTTAACAGTTTGTATATTTGAAATAAATTGTGAAAAATTGTCAGCCACCGGGATTCGAACCCGAGACCCCGGCAAGATAGGGGTCTCGGGTCCGGTGGCTGACAATTTTTCACAATTTATTTCATCATAAAATACCTTATCATTACAAGTAATATAAAAATAAAATCATCTCTTTAGGCTCAATGATTTGCACACCACAGCTATTTTAAGAAAGACGCGCCAATGAAGTATACAACCCTCAATACACAGAGCCTATGCAACCTTTCCGGGTGGCTACATTTCTTAATCGGTTGACTATTGTCCAAGCAACATATAAACTAAAAGCTTTACTCCAATTGACGTAACAATGGTCTGTCTTGCATAGGGCGGCTTGGCTCACTTACGCGTCTCCTTAGAAACTTCCGTGTCGGTGAGCCTCTGAAAGTGACAGACACGCTACTAAGCCCTATATCGCTAGCTCTTTGAACGAGCTACAATTTTTATTCGGGTTATTTTCTAGTATGACGTAGCGTTCTTGCGCAATCGGCCAAGGAAACCAAAATTTTCTTCAAAAAAACACAATGTGCTAAATTAAAGAAGAAATTGTATACGTTATATGTAACCAAAAATTTTTTTGCACTGCAGTATTAAAGACCTTTCCATTGTTATTATTATTAGAAAAATTTAAGTCTGAAGATCCAATGGCTTGCGAACCACGGCGACTTAAAGAAAACTGCGTCAGTGAGGTATACAACCCGCAATAACTTTTACCTCCGGGATATTTCCGGGTGGCTACATCTCTTAATCGGTAGGGTATAGTCCCAGTAACATATGACCCAAACGGCTTGCTTGCATCACAAAATTCAGAGTGAACTTCTTTAACATCCGGACTATAGCAGCCGAATAGCCGAAATCGCGATTAAACTAGCGATGCGCGAGAGACGAGATGAGAAATACAAAATATGAAATCTCGTCTACGATTAAGTACTTTTTTTGCGTTTCTTTTTGCGAATTTTCGTTAGTAGAACACAAACGAACTGTCCAAATTAAAACGTTACGGCAAAACAACCTATGTAAGTGCGCGCGTTGTTCTCTCGTACGATAAAATATCGCTCGACAATTTCACGGCGTAAAGTCGCAGTGCGCTGCTTACGGCCTAGTCAAGGGTTTGCTGAATCGTTGAACTGTCGGATTGTGGGAGAGTACCGAGCTATGCGCCCACACCACTCTTATCGGATTTCTTATTGGGTTAGGGTGTTGGGAGTTTTGCACGTCTTGCGTGCCGCCTTCTTGGTGTGGTTTGTTTGATTTACGTCGACAGGATCAACTTCGGTCGCTTGTGCCGTAGTGGTTCGTCGGTCTCGTACTCGCAGAGTCGCTTTACTCCTGCGTTTGGATGGTTGGCAAGTTGGCCGTAGAACTTGGATGCTCTGTTTCTGACGAACTCCTTGATTGTGGAGATCTGTAGGTCATGGCGGATCGATTTGTTCCTCACAAACCAAGGAGCGTCTACAACCATTCATAGTCTTGTTTTGGAGCAGTTTGTTGATATGACTTTTTGCAGCATATCCCCAAACTGTTATGCCGTACATCATTGCCGGGCGTATAATTGATTTGAATATTTTCAGCTTGTTACCGGCTGAGAGTTGGCTGCGCCTGTTCAGCATCTGGATAACGCTGCTGTCAGTGCTTTTGTTTTCTGGGCGTTGGCTTCCACATGATAGTACCATGTTAAACTTTTGTCTAATATTAGACCGAGGTATTTCGTCTTTTTCTTCCACGGGATGGTCCTCTCGAACATGGAGATGTCGCCGGCTGGTTCAAAGTGCCGTTTTGTGAATAGCACTGCAGTGCTTTTTTCTGCGTTTACATTGATTCGCCATTTGTCAAACCAATCTTCCAGCTCTTATACGGCTGTTTGGAGTCTTGTAGTTATTAGCTGAGGATTTCTTGATTTGAAAAGCACTGCGGTGTCATCGGCATATTGTATTGGCGACAGGAGCGATCCTTGTGGAAGACCGGCAGTGATTGGACGCTCGGAACATCTTTCCGAGCCGATTTTTACTCTGAAACAGCGGCGGTGGGTCTATGATTTGATCATATGTATGAGCAAGAGTGAGATTTTATTCTCCAGCAATTTATGCAGCAAGCCCTGGTGCCAAAACTTGTCAAAGGCTTTGGCTACGTCCAAAAAAACTGCACCCGTGGCTTGTTTATTATTAAACCCCTCGGTGACGAATTTTACAACTCGTAGCAGTTGATGTTCCGTTAAGTGGTGTGGTCAGAAGCCGTGCTGGTGGTCCGGTATGATGCCGAGGTCATCCACTTCTTCCTGGAGGCGTTGAAGTATTATTTTCTCTAGCACTTTGTCCATAGTGCAGAGAAGACTTATCGGTCGGTAGTTCTGTGGAAACTGTGGGTCTTGCTTTGGTTTGCGGATGACGCAGATGTCTGCTTTCTTCCAGTCTCTGGGAAAGTTAATTATGTTGGTCAGCGCAACCATTCCTTTCTTTGGGAGTAGAGAGAGCTTGTTCGATACTGTGTCGTGGCCTGGAGATTTATTTTTGTTTAATCCGCGCAAGACGTCCCAAACTTCCCTCGGGCAGCTTGGTCTTATAGCGGCTCCGGTGTTTTTGCTCAGCCCTTTCCGAACACTGCGGTTCATCCGACCGACAAAATTTATGTCGCAGTGCTCATAGTTGAGTGAGCAATGCTTTTCGAGATTGTCTGCTATTGCCTCTGCCTTGGCAGTATCTGTGTATATCAGACCTTGTTCGCCGTGGATTGGAGGCATCCTGGTCTTGTCCTTACGTAGAGTTTTGGTCATTCTCCACAGACTGGTTCTCAGTGTAGAGTTCCGAGAGCTTGACGTCCCTCGGTGTTGTCGAAGTCGCTGTTTAACTTCAGCTGCAAGTAGGTTGCTAGCGACCCGATCTTCTGGTCTAGAATAGCGTTGCCACTGACGTCTGGCCTGGTTTTTCTCCCGTGCGTTGCTAATATTCGCCGAGGCATTGGCGATAGTAGCAGTAAGCCATGCTACGGCTTCTTCTATATCATTAATAGATTAGATTGATGGAAGCGGGCCGATGAGTCTGTCGAATTCGTCGGCAAATAGGTCTTACCGTTTGTTGATGATGGTGGTTTGTTTAGCATTTGGCACTCCGTTGCCCAAGACCGAAATGTGGTTTGAGGTGAGATCATTTATAGCTTCGATGGAATACGGTGCGGAAACATCCCTCATTATCGCGATGTCGAGCACATCACTATTTCCGCCGTTGTCCGGAAAGTGAGTGTGTTCGACGGGACCAATTACGGTTATGTCGTTATTTTGACTGAAGTTCGGCAGTTTGCGACCATTTCTGTTCGCCTTTCTGCTGTTCCAGGCTGGATTTTTGCAGTTGAAGTCACCTGCAATTATTACCGGACCCGGTTGCTCCAAAAGTGCAGCGACGTCTTCCTCCAAAAGGCGCGCTGGCGGATTATAGATGGCAACGAGCCGTAGTGCCGGGTTGCAAGCAGTGGTGACAGTAATTGATACTACCTCTGCGTGTTCCAGTTCTGGAGTGTGGACTTCATAGTGTTCAATGGTGTTTTTGATGTAAATGGCGACTTTGCCACCACTAGCGTATCTCCTATCTCGCCGATAGAAACCAAAACTACATATTTTCGGGTTGTTGGAGGCCCGAAGATGAGTTTCATTAACTAGAATAACATCTATGTTATACCGGAATATGAATTCCTCTAGGCAGTCGCGTTTGTGGACCATGTTGTTCGCGTTTCAGAACGCGATCCTCAAGAAATCTGGCTTTCTGTGTCTTCTATTCATTGCTGAGCATTTTAAGACAGAGGGTAGAGCCTTAGCTGAGATTATGAGCAACTCCAGTGCCAAGTTTGCAGTGGCGAGTTCCGTAAATGGTTTAAGTTCTTCAAATTTTTGACTGATTTTAATGAGCCAGCTGATACCTTCGGGCAATGAAGGCACTGCGGTATGTTTATCAGCTGGATCTTGAGCTATGGGTGCCTGGCCTTGTTTGCCGGCTGTGCGTGGAATAGACTTGTCTGATTTAGTAACCGGGTCTACAGCTGGAGCGGATGTGCCTGGTTTAGCGGCTGGGTCCTTGGCTGTAGCGGGTGGAGCAGCTGGTGGTGCCGGTGTGGGCGGTGTGGCTGGTAGGAGTCTTCCTTTTGTGCAGGCGGAGAATGAGGTTCCTTGTCCTACATGGTTTGATTGGAACGGTTTTGGGAGCTTTTTGGATCGCTCCATAGCTTCCTTGTAAGTTTTACATCCCTTATAATTTGCGTTGTGGCCTCCGCAGTTGCAGCAGTATGGGTCCCCGTGTTGCTTATCTTCACAGATGGAGATATCGTGTGGGCCGCTGCATCTCACACAGCGTTCGCTGCCGCTGCATTTGTCGCTGATGTGGTTGTAGCGTTGGCTGATTCCAACCTGTGGTCGCTTGGATTCGACTGTGATTCGGAGGTGGAGGAGAGATACTAACTGGAAAATCTCTTTGCTGGTGGCTGACTTCTTTAATTTTACATGAACGAGTGGTAGAGGTTTCTTTGTACGAGCAGGTGATTCTGCGTACTACTTCGGGCGGAAGGTTTAATAGAAATAGTTCCTCCTTGATCTCGCCCTCGGTAATGGTTTCCGGGATTCCTCTAATAATAACGTGTAGAAGTTTGTTCTCTAGCAGTTGGTACGAATAATGCTCAATTTTTGCTTTTTAACAAGACAATAGCTGTCCTGAATTCCTTTGGAGTAGCGAATTGGATGCGCATGCCGTCTTTAATGTTGACGGCTTTCTTGATATCCATTCCTTGGTTTTTAAGGCTTTGGCGAGTCTTACATAGTTATCTTTAGAGTGTAGAACTATGGGCGGAATGCGTAGTGTTTTCGGCGCAGGAGTAGCAGGCTCATGCGACTGTTCCATAGGCTTAGTCCCACTTGCGCGATGCAGCGGGTCGAACCTATTTCCAATCGCAAGAACTGCAGGGCTGCTCTCGATACGGACCTTCATAGTCTTCCTGGCTGGCTCGAAGTTATCATCATCGGACTCGGAGTCTTCGGGAGCGAGACTCCTACTCACTTTTTGGACGGGGGCGTTGTCCGTTGTTGTGTTATTCTTGGCAGCGATGGCGCCACTAGTGCTTTCTCCAGCTTGGGAGGGCGTGGTTTGAGAGGACGCGCCGGCTTGGCGTCACTCGTGCGCTTTCCGTGGGTTGGATTTTCATTCAGTTTGGGACGTTTACTTGTGGATGCTAGGATATGTTCTAGCAGCTGACTATTCTCCGTTTGTAGTTGGGGAAGTTTGGTGTGGTCCTTGTTCGAATCGTCTTTCTCTAACTTCTCTATTTGGGTAGAGAGTTTGGCTAGACGATTAGTTGTGGGCGCCATTTTTGAGAACGAGTGTTGGATAAAGGCACTTAAGTTCGGATGTGTCCTTGTTTTACAACACTGCACTTGTTCACAAGCACTTGTATCACATTTGAAAAAGTTTTTAAGTACACTATTGCAGAATTACGTCACTTACAACACGGAGTAACAGCGAAACATAATCGACAAGTCGAGCACAACTACAAGTCACTGACGGTCACAACACGGGGGCCGAGCACATCGATTACAAGAAGTGTCTGTTTTAATCAAACATGTAGAGTTAAACACTACACCATAACTCGCAAAATGAGATTACAATTCCCTAAACCTGTATTCCTGTGCCGGGAACACGACAGTTGCACAAGGAAAACTGTCCCTTAGCCAGAGTTAGATAACTATGCAGATGTCAGAGGACCTACTTGCTCGAGAGCTTGAGAGACAACTACTGACACTGACACTGGCACTAAACTAGTCCAAGGGTTCGTGTTTATGTGCTGTCAGTTACATTTGGTAACAATGTTATAACACTTCATTGTAGTTCCACTGTCTACCAGTAGGGGCAGGCGTTGCTAACATCTAAATAACGACAGAGAGAGAGATAGAAATAAGGATGCGGTTTACTCATCTACATTGCCATACTTCTAGTAAGTATTATTATATATTCAAAGCTAATGCAAACTACCATCCATTATTGCAATTGTTTCTTCTTAAAAACATAATTTCCATATCATACTAGATTTAATTTTATTAAATTAAGACAAAAATGGTGAATATCATCGAAATTGTTGGTTTTAAGGCATATGATACCCTTAATAACATATAAAGATAACACAAAGAGAAAAACACAACTAAATAATTAAATATAGATTTTTCCTTTTGAAAATGACGAGTTATAGTCAACATCCTGTGTAATTATATTTTTAAAAAATTATATGAGAACATAGAGTATAGTTACAGTTGTATAGAAAAAAAACTTAATTTTTACTATTAAAATAACTTTAATACGCCTTTATAAAGCAATGCGTGTATTAGGTCTTTTTTACAGAAAAACCGAAATAACTTGGCAACGCCGCAGAAAACTAAAACAAAATTCATATGGCTCTATAGGAGAATAAAATACAATTCAAAATAATATATGAAAATATGTAGGTTGTTCCATTTGAAAAAAGAAAAATAATTCTCGCTGAACCGTAATATAACACCCAGTATATATGAAAATAATTTTACTTTATGCTCCTTGAGTAATCGAATAAATTCTATATAAAAATTTATGCTGTATTTCTAACTACAACGGAGTTATCGCAGGCGGTCATTTCAAAAACTCATCCTGTATATGCATATTACGACTTTTATATTAATTATTTGACATTGATACATGGGGTTATTATAATTTTGTTTTATTTTTTATTTAATTTTTGTGCAGATTGTAGAACTAATGTGCGAGTGTGCAAAGGACGGAATACCCCCATGTTGCTATCACTCTCGGCCTGTTTTGTTACTATACGAATCTCGTATTATTGAGGTCAGTGTTGCTACAGTATATTGTGAACTACCATGGAGAGAAGATGATGTGTACTATTGGCAATAATTTTAAATAGGAAAAAATTAAATACGGGAAAAATCCCAGAAAAAAAGACGTTTCTGGGCCCATCCTTTCTTTCGCGTAAGATATGGAGATGATGCTTCCTTTTTTGCCTCGATCTTTATAATCTTGTACAGATTTATTTCGGATGCAGTCTTTGTGCTTTCAATTCAATGAGATACATGGGATCATTACGTGTGCTTCATCTACTTGGCCATCTTTCACAAGTAACTAATTGCAACTTGCAACACTGGGTAAATTGAAATGAACATTTTATGGTAAGTCGTGTAAAAACATTCATAAACTTGTATTGGTCTGTAAAATTGCGGCAATAGAATATGGTGCGATGTACGTAGAATACATTGCGTGCACACACCATATAGCATCGGCGTTACCATACTAATTAATGTATCGTAGCCGTGTGAAAACAGCTGACTTAAAAATACGCAATTTTTATGTAAAACGATATCGCGACTGTTTATCGCCCGCGATATATAGCACTATGTAAAAACGCCCTATATTCATTATTACCAAAATCCAGTACGATTAAAAATCATTCTTGGCTGCACCATGGCCGTACACTGCTGCACGGCTACACCATATCCGTTTAGCGAACAAGCACGCCTTGTTATGTGAGCAGTATAATAATTATTAAATGCGCGCACTGCGTTGCGGCCGTGCTTTTTCGCTAAACGGACCTGAATTTTTATTCGGAACTTGACTTTTTGACTAGTTAATCAAAAATGAATGTTAAATTGTTTATTTATAGTTTCGACTTTAACATTTCTGTAATAGAAGTAATAGGTACCTACTCGTATTATATTAAAAAATAATATTTGATGTGTTCTATAATAGAAATAAGATGTACTCGCATCATATTAAAAAATAAAATTTGATGTTTCATTTTTAAATAATTAATAGCAGTATTTAACAATTAATTTCCTGTGTTCCGGACGACTAGCATATGCTCGTAATATTATCCTACCTGAAAGTGATATTTCAAATATCATGTATCTAAATTTTGAACAAAAATGAAGATTTTAGAACAATAAATAAAAACATCTGTCATTTGCCGCATAAAAACTTTCCCCGACATCCATATATTTCGAAGTATTTTGACAAATTGCCGATAGATAATTTTCCAAAAAAGATGCGGACAAAATCTATACTACTTAGGGTGGATTGCATGAAAGTGGGTTAACCCTCGAAATACGTGAACCTAGGGTTACATATACAACCAGATAGTTTTCAGCCTAGTTGACAACTAACCTTGCGGCAAAAAATAACTCACTGATTTGCACGAGTTAACCCGCGAATAGCAAATTGCATATGGCCCACAGTTGTCATTTCACGCGACATATTTAACACAAAACATAAAATTACTTGTTTTGTATAAAATATGACGCATGAAATGACAACTGTCACCCATATGCAATTTTTAACCCGAGGTTAGCTGTCAAATAGGCTGGAAACTCTATGTTTGTGTATATAACCCTGGGTTAGGGTACCTCGAGGTTTTAACCCACTTTCATGCAATCTACCTTTAATGGGTTAGCCAATTGTAAGCTTTGGATGCGTTCCAATTAAAATACATATTAAATAAATATAAAACATTCCCGATAGGTACATTATATCTTTATCTCTTTTTCGCCAATATGTTTTGATATGAATTATTTTTTATATTTGATTTAATATTTACAGCAAAACCTGAACGTTGAATTATAAGATTCGATTTTAGTTAGTAAATGGATTTGTAGAATTTTAATTAAATACCACAGTTTTCCATTTGATTGAAAATCTAAAAACAATATAGATTAATAAATGTGTACTCGTATGAGTTCAATAGACCCTATTGAACTCATACGGAGGACCCCTCCACCATAACAGAAAATTGAGTAAAATGTTAGTTATTGAACGTAGATAAGAAAAAATCAGGATTAAGACGAAAAAAGTTTTTAAAAAGTTATTAGTTTTTGAAATATTTGATGATTTAAGCATCTAAACATCTACGTTATAATTATTACTATCTTTCTCGCGCAGCCTACTGCAGAAATGGGTGAGAGAAAGATAACTATAGGTTCCGTTAAAAATCAAATGCAGTTGAATTAAAAACAATTATGACTTTTTAATACTGCGAATTTCTTCAAAATTAAACGAACTTTAATTTAAAATAATAAAAAACATTAGAGTGGAGGACTCTTTCTTGGCATGCAAGTTAATGCACAGGTTTTGTAGGTTTCTTCATTCACCATCAATTCAATTAGATGAAAATAGGGTTTATTTTCATCTAATTAAATTGATGGAAGAATAAAGGAAGCTACAAAACTTGTGCATTAACTTGCAAACCAAGTCTTCTTGACTCCTAGTGATTGATTAATAATACAAAACTTTTACGCGGAAGCCCTGGCTCTAATCTAATATACATATCGCAGTACACATGCATGTCATGTTATAGATATTAAATAAACATATACAGTGTGATTGATTTTGGTTGCAGTGCAACATATGAAAAACTTTTTTATTACATATTAATCTGACATTAATTTCTGTTTTTTAATGTTTAAAATACAAATGTTATTCGGAGAAGTTAGTTACTACTTAAAATTAGACTCAAAATAAAACAATTTCAACGATAGTCAATTGTACCTACTTCAAAATAAAAAATGATACTAAATAAAATAAATAAATAAATATAAGTATATCATCCCAGCTTATTACCCATTGCTGGGTGTGCCAATCTGCTTTGTACACATATGTCGGTAATGATTTAATATTGCACCAAGCAGGCGTTTACCAGGCGTCACCTCACGGACACTCATTACTGGCGTGGAGAGTACACCACAAAGGTCAATTTTGTGCTATTTAAAAATCGAAATATTTGGCGTCGGATGGGATCGAACCAGGTTCCCCAGATTCGCGACCTGATTATAAGCAATGTTAATGTTAAAAAGAATTATAATGTTAATTTAGATTTGTTTTACGTACACATGTATAAAAACTCTCGTGTAGCCAACACAATACCTGTCGCCATTTACAGCCCGAGTTACAAAAAAGATTAAGTTAATCCTTATTTTTAGATTAGAGAATTTTAGTCTCATTTTGAAAGTTTATTTCTTAAAATATATTTTAATCTAATCCAAGTAATTACCTTTTTTTAAACCCCTCAACAGAATTAAATCCTAATTACACAGTGTCATGGTATAATTATGCCATATAACATTTTTGCTCTATATTCCTATTCCTATCTTTTACGTACCTTTCTTCAACTTAAATTTGGATATTCCCTCGTCGAATCTTATTGTTATTCTTTCAATCCTTTATATGTCTGTGTATCTTCCAATTGTTATAACTTCTTTAGTTAGTATTCAGTCCAATAAATCTTCTTTGCAACTTCATTCTCCTTTTTATTGTTTGTGTTAAGTTTTTCATTAGTTCCCAAATTGTGTATCTCTCATGTAAAATATGTTTCACTTCATTTTAGCTCTTTTAGTCATATTTCTGTTATTTAGCATCTTCAAATATCTTGTTCTTCCAGCGACCTTGCAGATTGTTGACATTCGTTTGACAAGTTTTAGCATTCGGCAGGCAGCGGCGCGCGCTACTATTTTTGAGACGTATTTCTTCTTTATGTTATCGTTTCTTCTTCATGTTACTTGTTTTGTTTACTTTGGCGCTATATGTTTTCCGGTGGATTTTTGATGACCGGAAAACAAGACCTTCAGTCAAAAAGACTCTGACATGGAACGTGGTCCGGGTTAGACGTGAGTCTCTGGTACGAAATGTGCTTTTCGGGAAAGATGATATATCTTTAACCATCGTAGTGGCATGTGGCCGGTACGACGTGATTTAGTTTTGACCGGGTTAAGTAGTGCTCGATTATCGTTTTAGAATCAATATTTTTGGATTCGTTTGTTAGATTTTCGGAGTGAGTTGTTCTGTGATATTTGTGGCTAAGAGTGAATATGCACCCAGACGCGGTTGTACATTGTTGGATACATCTTGGCGTCGAGTTGGGACGAATTCGCATATTGGCGGAATACTTCTAGTCACGGGCACATAAAAAGATTTCATTGTTGGCGATATCTTTCACCGGTTTATCCGGATTGGTGCAGTATCACATGGGAAGTCATCGCTCCTTGGATTTGAGACACTACCGTCATCAACACATTGTTGGGCATCCCGTATCCTGTGGAGAGCCACCCCGTCGTCACCGTTGCCCTACGGCATAGCCCATATTTCCCCGAAGACCCACTTGAGCTAAGTTACCTTTTTGTTTACCATCGTTCTTCCCTAACTGTTGTGTTTATTGTTGCGAAGAACTTGTCCAATTGTATCTTTATTGTTGCCTGAGAGGACTATCGTTTCAATATAATTAATTTTGGCGCTTAATTGTTGTTAATTATGTAATTATTACTGTTGTACGTAATATTGATAATTAGAAAGTTTAACTATGATATAGCGTCAATTGTAGTTCAGTATTTTCGTATTTTGTGTACATTGAAGCTCAGTTTTTTTTTTAACTATTATTCGTATTATTAATATGTCATTGGAGCCATCAGCTCATTGTTGTTTTATTGTTGCAGAACTATTTTTGTGTATAGTAACATCTTTCGATATTTTAGTTTGAATTGTTGCCCGTTAGTTGCAACTTGTAATTCAGATTGAGTGCGTGTATCAACTGGCATGTCTGCCCACGTCTGAACTGATATCAATTCGGTCGCTGTAGGTGTAAATACGCTGCGCTCGAAACTGGGTTACGGGTTTAGAAGGGTTCAACAATATTTTGTACTTAATAGTTTACTTTTTTTACAACTTAGTTTTTGCTTTACATTTTGTTACATTGTTGTACAATTCTATCTACCATTTCACAATTTTTCACCGTGCCTTCTGCACGATTTTAATTAGCAGTTAATTAAATTCTATTTTATCAAGTCATTCTTTTATTTGTCAAACCTCAGTCGTTTGCAGGCAACATAAATCAGGGTAGGTATAGTAAATTTCATATCTTAATTTCGTACCGTCCTTTTCGTAATTTTAAGGTTAAAAATTACGTGGCGCCCTTATACCTTTTTATAACCATTCTTTTGGTTTTCAACCCAGCCCGGCTCCACTGTCTAAAAGCTGGCGGCCTCCCAACCGAACAACTAGGTGGAGTAACGTGATCCATTTTACCCTTTAGGGAAACTTACGTCTCAAAAATTGTAGCGCGCGCCGCTGCCTACCGAATGCTAAAACTTGTCAAACGAATGTCAACAATCTGCAAGGTCGCTGGAAGAACAAGATATTTGAAGATGCTAAATAACACAGAAATATGACTAAAAGAGCTAAGAGTTACTGAATAGAAGTGAAACATATTTTACATGAGAGATACACAATTTAGGAACTAATGAAACACTTAACACAAACAATAAAAAAGAGAATGAAGTTGCAAAGAAGATTTATTGGACAGAATACTAACTAAAGAAGTTATAACAATTGGAAGATACACAGAGATATAAAGGATTGACAGAATAACAGTAAAGATTCGACGAGGGAATATCCAAATGTAAGTTGAAGAAAGGTACGTAAAAGATAGGAATAGGAATATAGAGCAAAAATGTTATATGGCAAAATTAGACCGTAACAACAGTAGGTTCACATTCACAGACATCCATGACTTAGTGGGATTCAAACCCAGAGCCCCGAGCGCACTAATGACTTATGAGGCGTTGCTTTGAACATTGAGCCACCGGAGATATAATAAAATGAAGATTATATTTTAAATATCGAGATAGAATAGAAAATTCACTAATTCAGAAATGAGGATTAGCTTAAACATTTTTGTGAATCGTTAATTTTTATTAACATATATATATATATATATATATATATATATATATATATATATATATATATATATATATATATATATATATGTCGGAGATTGTAATATCAAAGCATGTCGTAACGATCATTTAATGAATCAAATATTACATGAATCAGTTATAATCTTTTAATTGTATTGTCGTAATCGAAACGTCAAGCATTCTTGGTCACAATGCTTGGATGGAATCAGTGTGTAGCGGCGCTCAGGAGTGAGTGCAGGTCCGCCTCGCTGAGATCATCACGTTTATATTATCGCTGTGGTTCAGAAATAGTGTTGGTCGACAGAGTTTGCCAGTGATATTACCCCGCGACATCAGAAGTGGGATTCGCCTGCGATCCACAATATTGTATGTGGGTTTGTGTTCTGTTGGTGAATTATAAAGTGAAGTGTAGGGCCAAGCAGATTAAGATGTAAAGGCCGTCTAGCAATTTTTGCAGGTTTTCATCATAGGGCATTGACCAGTAACAAGGATTCCGTCTGTGTCCCACCCAGAGAGTGGTGACGCAATTACAAGAGCTCGTTAAGTAGAACCGTGAGTAATGAGTACTGAATTTATGTTAAGCGGTCTTCCAATACTGGTAAGAGATTTTATTACAAAGCTCAAGATATCGTTGTGAGCTATGTTGGTGGCAATTGGGTAGCTGTTGTAATAAAAGCAATTCGGTCAGTTGCTTGCTGAGAAACGAGAGACGAAGTTGAGTTTGTTGTTTATGATATTGTGATGGCCGATGATCCGGATTACCGATCTCCATATATGTTATTTAAGATATTATTCATTACAGTAGGTGTTCCTGGCAGTTGTTATATTTTGATTGATGTTTTGTCATTGAGCTTGTATGACGTAATAAGTATTTCATTTTTGGTAGCTTAATTCTACTCCTTTACATCGTCTGCGACGTGACAATATTATTAAACTAAATGTAGGTCAAGTAGTCACAGATCGGGAATATCAACCAGTTTGCGATTTAGTTAGTTATTTGTGAAATAACAAACGAACTAATACAAATTCCTTAAAGCGTTTCGGTATGTCAAGAAAGATTGTAAAATGTTTTCATTGTACAAGTTTCGCAAACTAACACACGTTGAGTAGGTACACTGCAACCTTGAGGCACCTGATATATCGTTACTTACTTTTATCCAGATATGACCGATGCGGGTGCAGAACCATGGTGTACCGAAATAGAAATTAACATGAAAATTTCACTGGAGATCTTCAGGGAAGATAGTTAAAGGTGGAAATATGTTAGAAAACTATGCTAAAGATTAATATTTTATTAACTGCAGATAAAGTTTACTGAGCTACAAATTGTAGATAGATGATATTGTTATTATCATTATTAGGTTGAGGGCTTTAAGCGCTGGTGACTTTTGTCACCGCGACCAGTAAGATCTGCTGTAGCGTATTTTGGCTGAATGTCTGGAAGCCACTCCAAAGTTTTGATGAACTGAAATTTGGTATTTTATGGAACAATGACTAGTAAAGATACTTGTCATAATTCAAAGTCCCTTTTGTTGAGAGCTAATAGCAGTTTAACGTTTATCGTCGAGGGTGAAATGAATATCTCCAGGCTATGAATTATGGCTTTTCAAGTATCCACAGGAAGTGCCTAAGACTCACTTATACTACGGTACCCATTTTAGCTTTGATTCACAAGTGAAAGCAACCTGGTTATCTGACGTTAAGTAGATTGCTTCTCCTTTGAGAGCTTGTTTAAGTTTATTGAGCACACAGATTTATTGCTTGAGATATAATGAAACCGTTGTGTATGGATTCCTTTATTTGGCAGCACGGACCAAATAAAAACGATCCAGTTTCTGCTGACTCTAGTTTAGAAATATCCGTAAACCAGGAAAGAGAGTCTAATTGGAAGAGTGGCCTTACTACTGTCCACCGAAGGCGATTACCAAAAACTCTCTTGTGTAGCTTTTTGTTTTAGAAATTATGAGTGGCCTACGAGATCTCCAAGCTTGAAGTGTTTTGTCTTGCAGAGTGCAAAGACGTTGGCCCCAGTATCAATTCCATTACTGCACTTGGACAGGTATTCATAGCGCCTGTGGTATGTGATACAAAGAAAAACTATCGTTGCGCTTCCGCAAAGACGCTTGTGCTGTGTTTTGTTACATTTTGGCCGCCATACTAACGATGCATGAGTGATCATTGGTCCAAATACGGTGATGTATGGCCAGTGGTTCGTTTCTGCCTGCAATCTCTAGTTTTTGCTAGAAGGACATCGGCTTGTGTCCGAGGCTGCTACGGGATTTGTTTTGATGATTTTGTTAATATATAAATTGTGCATGTGAACTTTTGGGTATTCAGGTTTCAGGTATCTGCGTTGACGTTAAGGGTAATGTGATTGAAGTGAGAGATCGATGCATTCGATCAGTTACCGTACGATGATGCTATTTGGGAAAAATATTGTTGACAGTGGCGGGAGAGCTGTAATTATGGACGAAGTCTGTACCAGTCTGTCTCGAAATAATAAGCCAGAATGGGCGAGCATCCTGCCCAAGATCTACGAATGAGGCGATGTGTAGCACTGATAGTAAGAGAATGTATTGGATGTACCGTGTTAGCGTGAATAATATAGCGTTGTGCAGACAGTTCAAATCTGAGTGAACTTTTATCAATTGTTCATGGTATAATTTGTATGAAGTTATTCAAGTTCCTGCACGTCCATGTTCCAAAACCCTGAGTCGTTACGGATGGAACTTTCATGAATATTGAAATTTAGGTACAAATATGGTAGTGGTTTGAAATAGTCCCTGAGTCTATTCCCAGAACATACTATATGACTTTATTAAATTTCCGGTAAGCATGGTCGTAGCTATAAAACTTGGCGTTTTGGTTTTGATAAGGCTGTGGCCGATCAGGCTCCTCGTGACTGTTTTCGGGGTGTCCATGCCAGTTTTGTCAAATTGTGAATTTGTTGAATGTTTAAATTGTGGCAAGCTAGATCATCCGCAGAGGAGTTGCACAGGATGGCTGGTGCCCGGGCTGGAGCCTGCCATGGTTGCGAAGCCGACTGTTTTACCTGAAAAACAATTGAGCAATAGAAATCTGTCAGCCATTGGAAGCAGAGAAGTCTGACAAGACGGGACTTGCTTTTCAATTGTTTGTCTTAATGTTTGGGACGCCTAAGTGCAGCGTGATGGACGCTGGAACAAATTGCTTTAAAATATTTTGATCGTATCCAAGGATAAATTTAATTGAAGAAAGTTCATCGGATGATGGATATAAAGGAAGATAAAAAATTTGTTTCTACATCTCCTCTTGCAAATGTTTCAGTATATTATTTTACCTTCATCAAGTGCTACAATAAAAATATTTGACACAAATCAACAACAATCATTTCCCAGAGTATAATCAAGCAATAATAAACAACAATTTTTTTTATAAAATACCTGTGATATGTAGGCCTAACGAGAAACATTATAAAAGACAGCATCACTTGTGACAGTGTAAGATCAACTGACTAAAACTTACTAAGCTCCAATAAGAGCAAAAACCAACTTGTCAAAAAATTAAACTAAAAAACACAGCCAAAATACAGTTAGGAAAACGAAAAGAAGAACTATCTGTCTGAATTATTTAACAAATATAGAACATTTTGATAGCTTTAAGTATTATTTACATAACACATGAATCCATGTTCTAATTTTTAAGTAGAGCGGTTCATGCGTACAATAATGAACCTTCTGGAGGTTGAGACCACAATTTAGTTAGGCTAATCGAGTGGATCGTTGAAAATCCACAGGCGTGACTAAAACTTTGAAGAGCCGACAAACTTTTATAACAAAAGTGGCTAAGGAGCAATTGAGGCGTTGGTCTGGACATTGGACATTTTCGTTAAATTCTTTAGAATTATTAACCGTGATGGAATATGACATGCTACTGGATGCCTCTGTCATGGTGTTTCGGTATGCTACTGTGATACCTCTGCCGAAGATAACATGCTAACTAGGTGCCTCTGTCGTGTGGTTTTCCGAGCTGGTTAAGCGATGACGGAATAGTGTTCCATTGCTGGGTAAGCAATGACGCTGTGGTTTTCCGAGCTGGTTAAGCGATGACGGAATAGTGTTCCATTGCTGGGTAAGCAATGACGCTGTGGTTTTCCGAGCTGGTTAAGCGATGACGGAATAGTGTTCCATTGCTGGGTAAGCAATGACGGTGTGGTTTTCCGAGCTGGTTAAGCGATGACGGAAGGGTGTACCATTGCTGGGTAAGCAATGACGGTATGGTTTTCTTGCGCTGGTTAAGCGAAGATGGATTAGCGATCGATTGCTGGTTAAGCAATGATGGTCTGTCGCTGTTGGACAAGCTATAACAATGCTTGAATACTGATATTGGTAGTCATGTATTTACTGGTGAAATGTATTGTCACAGAATTATGTTTTGTTTGACGTCTTGTAAAAAAGGCGTCCATTAAATAATTTAGTGTACTATAGCTAAATTTTGAGCTTAATATAAATGTGAACAAAGTTGTAACTATTTGAGCACTTATTGGTCAGAGATAGCCGAGCGAAAATACTGTGGATAAATTCTTTGTTTTCAGATAGTTCACACGAGGACGTGTGAAACGTCAGAATGGCCGTGTCGGAGATTGTAATATCAAAGCATGTCGTAACGATCATTTAATGAATCAAATATTACATGAATCAGTTATAATCTTTTAATTGTATTGTCGTAATCGAAACGTCAAGCATTCTTGGCTACAATGCTTGGATGGAATCAGTGTGTAGCGGCGCTCAGGAGTGAGTGCAGGTCCGCCTCGCTGAGATCATCACGTTTATATTATCGCTGTGGTTCAGAAATAGTGTTGGTCGACAGAGTTTGCCAGTGATATTACCCCGCGACATATATATATACGTGTTGCGAATTCGTCACTGTTTTATTTCTAATTATAATTTTTGTAGGATGTCAGTGAAAGGGCAAGAAAGTAAAGCTCGTTCTGGATTATTACATCAAGCTTTCGGATTTATTTAATCCTTCATCAGGATGCTGTAAAATTATACATCAATGTAACAAACAGTAGTTAACATTTAAGTATAAAAACTTACAATAATGTGAAGTTTAGTTCTAAAATAGCTTCATTGAAAAATATGAAAATATAGGTGTTTTGTTACAATTTTGAATGCTGGAAACGCAAGTTTACAGTAATTATGGAGTCTTTTTTCTGGAGCACATGTTTCGTACTGCGGAGTTCTTCTCTCAACAGGTAGGAGGTTGCAGATATTTCTGTGGTGGGAGAATGGCGCTGGATTCAAAACGAGGAAGTTGAAAATAGCAAATAAATGTCACGATCAAGAACTTGTTTGAGTATTATTATTTTGTTGTTGGGTATTAATTGTATTTTTGTTTTTTATTAAATTAAATAGGTTTGTGTATATAGCGCTCAAGCCATCTATGTCTGTTTTTTTATTAATTGTGTGAGGTGTATTTAATATATGGTACATTTCTAAAAAGGTTCGTTTTTGATAATTTGTATGTTTTTCACTAGTGACATGCAATGAAAGTGCTGATGCATGGGGTTTAATTTTAGTGTCACATTTATGTGATGTTATTCTTCCGGACAACTAGCGTGATGCTTGGCCAATGTAACATGAATTACAGTCTTTACACGGGATGTTATAAATGACGTTTGACGCTTGCAATGTGGGGGTTGGGGGTTTTAACTTTAGTGAAAATATTTTTAATATTTGTGCAATTTTTATTGTCTATTTTTATAGTCATCTTTAAGAATTTTTGTTAGTTTTGGGGTCAACTCTGCAATGTACGGCAACGAGCAATATTTTATATGGTTGTTGCTATTAGTTTGGATGATATTATTGTTTGCGGGGGTTTGATTTAGACTATTGAACAGTAAGTTGTTTAGTAAGTTTTTAGGATACGCATTTTGAAGTAGTACGTCCCTCAATTTTGTCAGATTTTTCTGGTGGAGTGAAGGGTGTGAAATTTTTAGTACGCGGTGTTTTAGAACTACATTAATTTTAGTCTGTTTGGGTCGTTGAGAAAAATAATGAATATATCTTTGTGACGATATTGGTTTTATATACCAGTCTAATTTCAAGTTTCCTGTATTATCTCTAATTATTAATGTGTCTAGAAAGGGAAGACTATTATTAGTTTCCATTTCTAGTGCGAAATGTAAATGTGTCTTGTACTGATTGAACGTATGCAGAATGTGTTCAATTCCATCCGCTGGCACTGCAGTCACAATGTCGTCTACAAATTTTTTTATGAACGGAAGTTCGAAGTTTAATTTGGGTATACAAGTATCTAACAATGTATCCATTATATATTGAGCAACAATGGGGCTAATTATAGCTCCCATTGGGCTGCCTAGAATCTGTTTGTAGAACTTTTCATTGAAAACGCAGTAGGTACTGTCAAATATGAATCTTATAAGGTTTATGAATTCTGTCTGGTTTAGGGTCGTGTTTTCTGAGATGGTATCCCATTTTGCTGTTATACTGTCAATAGTAGTTTCAATTGTTATATTGCTAAATAGGGAAACAACGTCTAAACTAATGAGTATGTAATTATTCGGAATTGTAAAGTTATTTATAAAATCAGCAAATTCAAATGAGTCTTTAATATAATAATTATTATTTTTATTGTAGGATACCGTTAGAATATCAGTAAGGTATTGGGCTATTTTACTGTTAGGTGCATTGATTGATGATATGATCGGTCTAAGTGCTAGGTCGGGTTTGTGAATTTTGGGTTTGCCGTAATATTTGGGAGCTGTAGAATTATAGCTAGTAAAAGTTTTTGCAATATCAGGGTGTAAAGCTTGTTTGTTTTTCAGTTGAGAAATTAGTTGATTTGATTTTTGCTGTATAGTATTCGTTGGGTCCCGTGTAAGTGGTTTGTAAGCGTTTGGATCATTCATTATTTCCAGGGATTTTTCTTTATATGTTTTTTTGTCCATAATACATGTTACATTGCCCTTATCAGATTGTATTACTATAAGATTTGGATTTTGTTTTAGGAATTTTTTTGTAGTATTATAAAGGTGTGTGGTGTAGGAGTTGTGTTGTGTATTCTGCAGGTAATTAGTAATGACATTTGTGGCTTGTGCTCTACATACATTTTTGTTATGTTCGTCAAAATTAGCAATGATGTATTCAATATCGCTCAACAATCTCAGAACACATACCTGGTTTATTGCAGGGGCTATACAGGATTTCGGGCCAAGGCTAAGTAGTGTTTTTACTTCATTGGGTATGGTCTGAGAACTGATGTTTTTAAACCATTTCGGTTGTGTTCGCAGTTTGCTACGCTCTATTGAAATCTATTTAATTTATCTATGTTAGTTTGTTTAATTTTATAAAATTTTCTATTGAATGATATCTGTTGTTTTTGTTTGAAGTTTTTGAAAAGATATGGCGAGGTTGAGTTTAAAATATTATCTTCATACCTTTTTAGTTGTGACTAATTGTTTAAGTTGCTTGATTGTAACATCTATTTCCATTTTAAGTATTTGTTTTTTGAGCTTGTTGTACATTCTCTACTTGTTGTAGTGTTTTTCCACTGTAGTCTTGGATGCTTTGGGGATGTTGTTGGTAAAATATATAGGAAAAGTATTAATGCAAATCTATTGCATATTTGATAATCTTTAATTTTTATAATAAAATTAATCTCGAAAAAATAACATTTAAAGGTATTTTTCGAAGAATAAACTATTTTGAGCTTCTAGTAAAGTGCCATTTCCGGTTATCCGATTTTCACCGAAATCTAATAGGCTCTTTCCATTACAAAAAAAGTTTGAAATACAAGGTTTAAAAATTTTCTGATTAATAGTATTTGAATAGAGTGGAGGATACACAGACACATACACACAGACATCATCGTGAAAATGTTAAAATTAGATTCTAGGGACCTTAAAACGTGGTCATTTACCAAAATCTCGATATGCGTTTTTTAGCACAATCCCTATACCTCCCTTACCAAGGGTAGCGGGAGGTAAAAATGTCGTACACCTTAAAAATCAAGTAACAGAGTTTTTCCCTTTTTGTAATTATCTAAATACGATTTTTGAATCAACTGTCAATGGATTTGTCACTGTTATAACAATCATGTCAGATAGATTCCTGTGATACAAGTCACTCTATTGGTTCGGCTCAAAAATGATCCTCTTTTGACCAATTAAATGACTTGTATCACAAGAATCTATCCATAAAAAATTCTTTCGATAGTTCAAATTAGTATAGTTTATCTAATGTAGAGCAGGTTTTTCATTGTGCGTAAATTACTATTAAAATACTTATCAATATACTCCAGCAAATTTAAAGAACACCCAAGTATGTATTACTTGTTTTCTGTTATCTTTGACATCTTATACTCAAGTGATATTGACAAGTTAATATTCACGACCGACTCAATACAGCAAAAATTGGTGTATTGTATAGTTTGATTTACAAAAGATGACTATTCAAGGTCACTTGTCTGAAGAAAGAATAGACAGCACTTTATACAGCAGTACTTCCGCAAACATTACATGTTAGAAAGAGAAAGATTATTTGACGTATGTCTACTTAATTTATGTTGTGTGACAGTTATACGTAAATAGTTACATTACTTTCTAACACACTAGAAATAATAATGACGTATGTCGTAGAGTTACAGATATGTAATTATCTACTACACTGCCCAGTGATGTTGACATTTAAACTAAATTATTGTTTCATGGTTTATGTCAAGTCTATTTTTTTGTGCGGAACATAAATATTTAAGAAAAACATTATTTAAAATAAATATAATTTTCAAATAAATTACACTTATTTTTTTTTTCAATTAACATGTATCCACTAATATATCATGTTGCACGCCTATATATACGAAATACAGTGAAGTTATATGTAAGTAATAATACATCAAACGGCTTATTAATGACCTTGATTATAGTAATCTTTTGTGAACCAAACTATGCGCGATTTTTTTGCAAGCCAGTGTAGGTGCAAAGATAAATAGATCTATCAAACAAACTTGACAATCTGCGTAATAATTAAATCTAAACTAACATTATAAATCAACATTTAATTTTTTTAGTATAATTTCTGTTTGTTTTTAGTTTTTATGTAGGTACCTACTTTACTTTAAAGTTTAAAAAAAGTCAACAATTCTCAATCTGAGATATTCTATAAATTGAGAATAATTTTAACGTGCAAACTCCTTTTCTTTTCCCCTTCCAAGACAAAGTGCATACAATTCACCAAAAACCAAAAAACCCAACATAGTCCTAAATTTAGAATGCATAATATAAACATCACATACGTAGACACAATCAAATTCCTCGGTATTACCTTCCACAACAAACTGAATTGGAAACCATATCTTCAAAATTTAAAAACCCAATGTGACCAGCGATTAAACATACTAAAAGCACTAAAACATAAAAAAATGGGGAGCCCAAAAAAAGTCTATCTTACAAATATGTTGATCACTAATCAGATCCAAAATCGATTACGGATGCGAACACAAACTCGATTAAACAAAAGCACCTAACTGCTGTAATCCACCCCTCTCAGTTAAACATATCCTACTAGACTGCAGAAATTACACACAAGCTAGACACATACACAAAATACCATCCTCGATTTAAGAAGCCCTAACAAACAACTCCGACTCAAAAGAAAGGATCATCAACTTCCTAAAAGAAACAAACCTTATAAACAAAATATAACCAATTTGTAAAAAAAATATTTTATATCTACTATAACTGATATATTATGTAACATATTAACATGGTTTTAATAGCCATAGGTGCTGAAGAACTTTAAATAAATTTTTAAAAAAATTCTTCACACTTTTAACATGTCATTAATAAAATTTCAAGTTACTTAATATATCTTTTGTTAGTGCATCGTTAGTGATCTTTTGTGCGTTAAATTTTTTTGAAATTCAAATCACGGTTCATGAAATAATTAGCATCATTTATTGACGTGTGCCATTTAATTTTAAACAGATTTACACTCTACAGTTTTTGTCGTAAAATGAAGAGGAGAACAGGAAATCGCGTAAAACTAAAGTCCTATGTTAAATCCTTTTGTTCGCGCCTGACCGTCAACACCCTGTATGAAAAGGAAAAACTAACAAGGTTATGATTACAAACGATCAACTGAAAGTGGTACTTTGCTTGAAACTCTGAATACAGCCCGTTAGAATTAAATATTGAAATAGCAGCAGATCATATTTTGACCAAATCATATTTTTGGCAACAATATTTCCACAAGGATTTTAATGGGCTTGCCACATTAGAATTTTATTTATTAGAAAAAAAATAGTAGAAAATATTAAATTATATTTTTATTTTAAATACAATACATGTTTTGTAAGGTAAAACAATATTATCAACATCAACACCAAACAAAAATTACTACTCGTAGGTGGGCTTACACACTTAACATCTATTAATTTAACTTTTACATTGCCACGAAGTTCTTCACTTAGATACCATGCAGCCCCTTATTACAATCACAAGCAGGTCCAGATACCTTTGTGGATGCCAAGTTCATTTTATCCCAACTTGGAAAGATAACGGGAGTAGATATTAATGTGCTAGCTGTGATTGAATAATGTTAATTATTACATTGAAGAATCTGAGATTTAAAAAAAAATTTGAAATACAAAAGAGCTCTAACAAAGCCCTAACAAAAGATGCATAAAATAATTTTATATTTGTTGTTGGCGCGTCAATAAATAATGTTAATTATTCCATGAACCATTTTATGAATTTCAAAAAAAATTAAAATACAAAATAGCATTGACGAAGCACTGACAAAGATATATTAAATAATTTCATATTTTATTAATGACCGTTCAGTTAATTTAAAAAATTTTGAAGCACTAAAGAGCATTAACGAAGCGCTAATTACTAATATAAAAAAAGATTATTTGTGCTTCCAATGATGTGCCAACTTCATGGACCCTTTAAACGCCCATATTCCACTTTTCGATTTACACCCTGTAGTTTGTTTGAAAGTGAAAGTAATAAATAAATAAATATATCATCACGGCTTATTATCCATTGCTGGGTGTGCCGATCTGATTTGAGCACAGATTTTCGAATTTTAAATAGCACAAAATTTACCCCTGTGGTGCACTCTTCACGCCAGCAATGAGTGCCCTTCAGGTGACGCCTGGTAAGCGCCCGCACGGTGCAAATATTTCATCATTACTGATATCTATGATAGTGAAGGTAGAAATATTAATATTCTGGTCATCTGTATTTTATGATGTTCAAATTTGAGGTTGTTTTTCGAATTACACACCTTTTGTTCTCGGAGATATCTGGCGTGGGATAATTGAAGTTTGTGAAGTAAAACCATTAAATTGTTTAGTGAAACTGTACCTGAAATAGTTAGAATATACTGTGGGGAATTCGGAAGAAACAATACTCCATCCAAAACAACTATTACTAAGTTATTAAAGAAATTTAATGAAATTGGTACAGTACAAGATGCAAGACAGCGTGTTTACCATCGTAGAGGTCGCTATCCAGAAAACATAGTTGCAGTAGTAAAATATATTGCTGAAATTCTGAAAACATCTACATTTTCCTCATATTTGTAATACGTTTTTATTATAAAAACTCATTGTTGCACCGTATAGCGTCCATATGTCCCCTACGGGGGCACAAATTTGGGTCTCTAAGGGGTTTGAGTGGGTCGCGTAAACGATTCAGAATTTCACATTAATTAACATTAATTTTTGTGAGCTACTCGTATTTTTGTTTTTTAATTTTAAAGAAATGCATTTTCAATCATGTTCGAAAGTAAAATATTGGACAAATATGGGAAGGTAATATTTATGTTTCCGACATTTGACTATCAGACAAATTAAAATTGTATCAAGTTCCTGTAGCATATTGTAATAAGATTCGTTTTATTTGAAACTGTTGATCTTATTTCGGTATTATATTTATATTATTTTGTCTATAAATAGGTATGTGATACGTTCGTACATATTCATTTTCTTTTATAATAAAACATATTTTTATTTTTTAAATAATTTTCTATATAATGGGTCGCGGAACCTATACAATAGTTAAATTTGGGTCGCGCCTTGAAAAGGTTAAGAAACGCTGCTATAGAGCAATCCATAACAAATGCATTTAGTGGAGGGCAGCTGTCAGAAATAAATTGCATATATAAATATTTTACTAAATGATGGAGCCATGGAAAAAATTATGGTTTAATTTTATTAATAATTTGTATCAAAATTCCTCTATTTCTATCATATTAATAAGATATATACATATATAATTTTTAAAAATATTCAAAAGTGAGGTAAAATCACACCAGCCCTCCACTTATGACGTCATGTTGGATTGCCTAATACAAATATCAACTGTCACACGACATATATTTTCTACGAGGAAAAAATGGCGGTTATTTCAAAAAGCAACGTCAAATATAACGCCCATTATAAACCGGGTGTCTACTTTTTTGCCGAACATAGAAAATCCAATGTTAAATTTGAATTTAGCTATATTTATTTACCTATTAGTTTTAGAAAGAAAGTGTAATAACGAACAATGTTCAGAATGAAAAAGTGCATCGACGAGCACCAAAGTTACTATTTATTTGTTTCTTCTGACAGATTTAACATTTCATTTGATATTAATATCATTATTAGAATAATTATTTTTTTGCTTCTAGATCAAGTCTTACTAATAAAATCAAAAGAAATGTCAAATATGTCAGACACAACAAACATAAATTATTGTTTTATTTTTCAAAGCACTCTGATAATTGCCTTAATTCGTTTATTTTCTTTTGCTTCTAAAGGCTTGTTTATAATGGATGTAACCTTATTATGTTAACTTATGATGTCGGACGTATGATGTTATTTTCCATTGATTGTTTCATAATCAACCGTAAAATCGCGAACAGAACCTTACTTCTTATCTGTCAGAAATGGATTCGGAAAATGATTTTTTAGTTGGGTTTGCAATATTTTTAATAATTTTAGTTAAAAAGAAATAAAGACTTCGTAACACAAACTCTACGAAATGTCAAATATGTCTGCTGCAAACAAATGCTTGCTTTGATTGCAACGCGTACAAGTGATCAAAAACTCGCTTTCTATTAGTTTGGAATAGGATGTATTATGTAGAATGTAGAACTAAGAATTTGGTGAATTCCATGACTACAGCATAAGTTAACATCATATTCCGGGTCATTATAAGCCGCAACATGGAAATGCCTATAGTTTAACTTTTAAGATTACAGAATAAATCACCAGTTACATCCAGGACCGGATTATGACTTTTTTGCCCATATGCAACTATATTATAGCGCCCTCGCCCCCCTAAACTTTTAAAATGCTATAAAAAATATTTATATTAAAAAATAATATAATATAATAAACAATATATACTCGTAACACAAACTCCACGAAATGTCACATATGTCTGCTGCAAACAAATGCTTGCTTTGATTGCAACGCGTACACATGATCAAAAACTCGCTTTCTATTAGTTTGGAATAGGATGTATTATGTAGAATGTAGAACTAAGAATTTGGTGAATTCCATGACTACAGCATAAGTTAACATCATGTTCCGGGTCATTATGAGCCGCGACATGGAAATGCCTATAGTTTAACTTTTAAGATTACAGAATAAATCACCAGTTACATCCAGGACCGGATTATGACTTTTTCGCCCATATGCAACTATATTATAGCGCCCTCGCCCCCCTAAACTTTGAAAATGCTATAAAAAATATTTATATTAAAAAATAATATAATATAATAAACAATATATACTCAGCACAAACAAAAAAAACTTTAAATGGAAAAAGTTAACAGGTAGGTACAAACATATTTATATACTATTCTGCATTTCTTACTGGCGAAACTATTTAAAATATCAGTAAAATCAAGCGCAATAGTTGTCATGATTTATTGATATCACAGATAAATTATTCAGTCCTTCTTGACTAATGGCATTTCGTAAAGATGTTTTTGTTCTTTTCAAAGTAGAAAATGATCTTTCTCCTGACGCATTTGTTATTGGTAGAGTATGAAAAATTCTTAATTTCCACATTAGGAAACATGGTTATGACATGTTTTTTCCGGATAAATACTAATATTTTGCTAACATAACGATATTTTCTGTTTTCAACAAAATATTTGAATTCAATATATTCTTTAGCAAAATCATATGAATATTTAGCTTGCAAATTATTTGAATAATTTCGTATGTCGTTGTCATTCTTAAAAACAATAAGTTTGTAATGCATAGTTTTCAAATAACAAAATATTTTCAACATCAGTCTATTTGTATATTTCCAAAAAGTATCGGCTCTCGATTTCAGCAGCTTCGTAAAACAACGGGCATATCACATGTTTGATTCAAATCTACCAGAAAAAAAATAGTAGATGACAATATTTTGTACAATTTTTTTCTTTGTTGACAATGTTCAGTAATGAAAATTTGTTGTGTTTTTGTTCGTCCGGCGCCCCCTAAAACGGTGACGCCCCTAGGCAACTGCCAATATTGCCTTATGGATAATCCGGCCCTGGTTACATCTATTATAAACCAGCCTCATTCCTACATAAGAAGCAATTTAATGACAAACTTGGTACTCATCGATGCAATTTTTTATTCTAAACACATTATTTTTTTCACTACATTTTTTTTCTAAAATTAATAGGTAAAAAGGTATCGCTTAAATCAATATTCTTACATTGAATTCTATATGTTTGGAAAATTAGACACCCGGTGTTAAGTTAAGTTCGAAGGACCAAGTCGCTAATGGACTAATTGTATGTTGTTATTTGCAATAATCGCGAGTGGACTGTATTATTAAATTTGTTTGAGGTATCACAAGCAAAAGCAAGAGTACTGACCTTGACTTAAGGAGACTTTAAAAAAGGGGCAGGGACTTGGGATCTAATGACAGGAAACAGGAATGGGAATCGCTGGATGCGTCTTGAAGCGGTGACGAAACAGGAGTAGGAGACGCTGGTTGCGTCTCAAAGCGGTGATGGGTTCGGATGCGTGAGGAGATGGACACGCTGCGCTTGCATGTGCGCAACGGCAGTAGGGATCTAGTTGAGACGGCTGAATGCCGCTATTCTGGTTGATGATGCGTTGCGCTTGAGGGCACGCAACAGTAGTGGAGATCTGGTTGAAACGGCAATCCTTTGCTGTCCTGGTCGATGCTCGTTCTGGCTCGACTTGAAGACGATTGCCGTTGTCCTGGTCGACGCTCAAATTAGCTCGACTTGAAGACAGGGTTTGAGCTCAAATGGCCCACTGCTGGCGAATACAATACTATTCACAAGCACGAATAAACACTTACACTTTCACTATTTCTGAAAGGAAAAGATCCCCACTAGACAATTAAACGACGATATTCAATCAATAATATTTAATTATTCAAATTTAAGATTATAAGGTGGAATTCAAAGCCAAGATGCAAAAATTAAAAATGAATTTTTGATTTTTTAAAGAAAGATTCAGAGAGAATGAAAAACACGAGTGAACCCTTACTTGGTTCGTCACCGACTTTTTTGTTTATATATTTTTTTTCATCGTTAAGGGTTTTTAATTGTTGCATCTTTGCTTCTTTACAGATGACTATGATTACAAAATATGAATACAGAGTTGACTTGGTTTTTTAAACAATAATAATAACATTTTTATAATCGTCAGTAACTCTGATCTTGCTTGTCACACCTCATAACAAACTTAACATATTCCCGGGCACAAGAAATTTGCGTGGTGCATAATAATTAATTCGATTTGGCGAAAAAATGCACTGCAACTAACAATTGCTTGGAAAAAACAAGTACGAACAGAAAAAACAAAAAATAATCAACTCGACAGAAACATCGAGTGACAGTTAACAAGTGACATTATGTCTATCTGACAATATGTCAGAGTGGCATAATGTCAAAATGACATTTTGTGTCAAAGTGACATTTTTACAAATTAACAAAACAACAATAATGAAAATTGACGACAATTAAGCTATCTATTGAGTTGGTAGTGGACATAATTTATTAATTGGGCGTTTGATTACACCGTTTTCTGTTTTTACCAACGCGACGCGAGCTATTTTGTCGTTTCCAAAGTATAATTTAGTGATAATTCCTAATGGCCATTCTAATGGTGGTAATCGAATTTCTTTAATTATGACTACCTGCCCAATTTTTACTGTGTTAGTTGATGTTAGCCATTTTTGGCGTATCTGTAGAGAAGTTAAATACTCTAATTGCCATTTTTCCCAATATGATTTTATTAGTGAGTCTAGTAAATATTTGCGATGTACCAAAGTGGATTTGGATTTGAGTGGTTCAGCTATAGGCAATCGTTTTAATGGGGTTTGAAGCAGAAAATGGGCCGGTGTTAATAACTCTGGATTGAGTTCTGCACCTTGTACACATAGAGGACGAGAATTTAAAACTGCTTCTATTTGTGTTAAGAGCGTTATCAGTTCTTCGTAGCTTAATAATTGTTTACCTATGACTCTGAATAAGTGTTTCTTACAGCTTTTTATTACAGATTCCCAAATCCCTGCGAAGTTAGCACTGTATGGCGGGATTGTTTTCCACTCTATTCCATTCATTGCTAATTCGTTGGATAATGTTTTATGAAATGTAGTCGACTGCACAAAATTATACAGTTCATTAAACTTGTTTCGAGCCCCTATGAAAGTAGTGCTATTATCGGAATATAAATGTGAAACGGGGCCTCTCCTTGATACAAATCTTTTAAACGCGTTAATAAACGAATTTACTGTTAGATCTGAAACCAATTCAATATGAACAGCCTTTATAGTTAGACAAATGAAAATGCAAATGTATGCCTTTTTTGCGTGTTGGCCTTTATGTCTTGATTTTATGAATTTAATTGGGCCTGCATAATCTACACCTGTGTAAACAAATGGCTTTGAAACAGTTACTCGATAATCCGGTAAATCCCCCATCTTAGGTTGTGTGCTAATCGGTCTTGCCTTAAAACATTTATTACATTTGTATAAATTTCGTTTGATTGCATTTCTACCGGCAATAATCCAATATTTCTGACGAATTATTGCTAGTAACAAATCTGTTCCCGCATGACAATTTGAAATAGGATAATAACCTATAATTAATTCGACTATGTGATCAGATTTTGGCAGCAAAATTGGATGTTTAACTTCAAATGGCAATGTTGCATTGAATAATCTTCCGCCAACTCTTAATATTCCGTTTTCGTCTACAAATGGGGAAAGTTTTAATATTTGTTTGTTTTTTATTGACCGATTATTTCCCTCTTGAAGCGTTTTTATTATTTCATAGAAGTATACAAATTGTACAGCCCTTAAAATATATATTTCTGCTATGGCTAAGTTTGACGCGGATATGTAACCTTTGAAAAGTAATTTTTTGCCAAACTTTAAAATGTAACTTGTTACCCTTAACAATTTGCTCCAAGAGGATATATTTTGTGCCAAAGTGTATAAAATGGGATAATGAATCACAGATGCAGTGGTATTAAATGTTTTCGAATTAATTTCCGGTAATTGGTCAACAGACAAAGTATTTAATTGATGAATAGGCCAATTTTCGATTGTTGACTGTAACCAATCGGGGCCATTCCACCATAAATTACATGTAATTAATTGGGCTGGGAGCATCCCTCTAGATATTAAATCGCTAGGGTTTTCTTTCCCTGCCACATAATAAAAACAACTTGGATCTAAATTTTCTTGTATTTGCGCAACTCTGTTGCTTACAAATGTTGTCCATCTATGCGGAGATGATTTTATCCATGATAATGTGATCATAGAATCAGAAAAAGCATATATTTTATCAATTGGGTATTTTTTAATTATATAATCTTTAACATGTTTTACAAGTTTTGCCATAAGAAGAGCAGCACACAATTCGAGCCTGGCTAAAGTGATTATTTTCATAGGAGCTACCTTGGATTTTGAACATAATAGTCTAATTGTGACATTATTTAAATTTACTACTTGAAGATAGATGACGCAACCATACGCCTTTGTACTAGCATCGCAAAAGGCAACCAGGTTTACTCGGCAGCCTTCCGAAATGCCTATATGTCTAGGGACCGACAATTTCTCTAAACAGTTGAATTCTGCGATCAATTTGCAAAAATTCGAGGTTATGTTTTTGGGTGGTATGTCATCCCAATCAACGCCGGCTTGCCATAACTCCTTTATTAATAATTTGGCATATAATATTACAGGTGAGACTAATCCAAGCACGTCAAATAATCTGGCAACTGTTGACAATATAATTCTTTTTGTGCAGTGTGCTGTGTCAAAGTTTGACGTTTGGAATGTGAAAGTGTCAGTGTTAGGATTCCAAGATATTCCTAAAATCTTTAAGTTTTCTCCCTTTGACAAGTCTATACTGGTTTTGTGTGAGGTTGGTAAACTCTCAATGAGTGATGTATTGTTACTCGCCCATTTTATCAAACCGAAACCTCCAGCTGACATTAAATTAATTAAATCCGTTATAAGACTACTAGCTTCAGTTGAATTTATAACAGATACGACTAAGTCGTCCATATATAATTCAGTCTTTGCCCGATTTGTCACATTTGGATAATTTTTACTTTCGTCTTCCGCTAATTGTCGGATAGTTCGCATTGCTAAGTAAGGGCTAGATTTTATTCCAAAACAAACACAATTAAATTGAAAAGTTTTTATCGCTTCAGAGGTGTCAAATCTATAAAGAATTTTCTGATATTTTCTATGTTGTTCTGACACTAATACTTGTAAATACATCTGTTTTATGTCAGCTGTCAAGGCTATGGGAAATAATCTAAAATTTAACAATAAATTAAATAAATCTGCTTGCAAATTTGGGCCAGAGTACAATAAATCATTCAGAGACAGTCCAGTATGAGTTTTAGCGCTAGCATCCAGAACTATTCTAACTTTTGTTGTAGCTTTGTCTTCGCGAATGACAGCATGATGTGGAATAAAATAGCCTTCATTATTCGTCACTTCTGACAGATAACCTTTTTGTAAATATTCATTTATTATGTCATTGTATTGACGTTGCAAATCTACTGACTGACTAAAACGTTTTTCTAAATGTAAGAGCCGACGTTCGGCTATTAAGCGAGAATTTCCCAACAAATTAGGATCTCTCTCAAATGGTAAGTTTACTATGTATCTGCCATTTTCTAAACGTTTAGTGGTTTCCGTAAATATTTTTTCACATTCAGCGTTTTCAGGACTCTTTATTGTGTGACTTGGAACTTCTTCTAGTTCCCAAAACTTGTGCAAACAAGATACTAAATTATTTTGTGCAAATGCAGAAAATGATGAAAAGGATTCAGAAGGTACAACTTTATTATTTATTTCTCCGATTAGCACATAACCTAATGTTGTATCATAGGCTACTGGTGCGGTTCCTAATCGATTCGATAGTATTAAAGAGGGATATATTTGAGCCCCTAGAATTACGTCAATTTTTCCCGGTACATTCCAGGAATTATCGGCTAAAAGAATGGATTTTAAGGACCGAAACTTTGAAGCATCTAGTTTACACGAAGGTAAATTATCAGTTATACATTCTACTACTAATGCATTTAAATTGTACTTATGAGGCGATACTCTCGATTCTATGTCAAAATTTACATACCCATAAACTGGGCGACTTGTCATCCCGATCCCCCGAATTTTTGAGTTTTCGAGCGGTGTGATCGGTAATTTTAATTTTTCACAACAATTCTTTGTTATAAGATTATTTTGTGACCCATTGTCTAATAGACATCTAATCATTAGTTTCTTTTTATTTATGTTCGTTGCATAAACTTGTGCTGTCGACAACAAAACATAACCATTATTATTTGTGGATACATGACATGAAGTGTCAATTTTCTCCGGTTCCGTTATTTGTTTGGTTGGAGATTGAGTAGAAGATGAAAAATGCAAAAATGTATGATGTTTTTTGTTACATTCCCGGCATCTATAGCGTGATGGACAGTTTTTTACCGAATGAACATTGGATAAGCAATTATAACATGCATTTTTTGATTTTATAAATCCAAATCTGTCTTGTACTGACATTTTATGGAATTTTTCGCAAAAATACAGATTGGAATGTTCCGCACTGTTGCACAAAATACAAGGTATTTTACAAGGTATTTTTTGTTTTGGTTTTTCATCTGCCGCCAAAAATGTGCGTGAATGATTCGCCACTTTTGGCGATCCCTTTACAGATGAAAAACGCTCCAAGATCTTTGCCTGATCTCTAACAAAATCTAAGAAGTTTTTGCAAGTAGGAAATTCCGTTTCGCGGAATATCGTATCAAATAGCAATACTATTTCTGGATCCACCTTTTTGGATGCGCAGTTTAATAGCACGAAATCCAGAATGTCTGGAATATTAAGTTGCTTGATAGCCTCTACGGAGGCGGAAAATTTATTGACAAACGTTGTCAAATGACTTGGGTTTTTTGAACTAAATTTTATATTGAAAATATTGTCTAAGTATTGCTTAGCCATTGTTCTTTCATCCTGGTATTGCTTTACCAGGCCGTCCCAAATAATGTCATAGTTTTCAGGTGTGGGCAATATCCCCCCTGTTATTTCTAGAGCATTGCCCGTAAGTTTGCCTATTAGATAACTAATTTTTTGTTCGTTTGAGAGCGCCTCGTTTTCATGTACATTTGATTTGAATGATTGATAAAATAACGGCCACATTTCTACTTTCCCATTAAAAGATGGCAATTCAATAGCGGGCAGTTTTTTACATTTATTTAGTGCAGTACTAGATTTTGACGGCTGCGCTTTGGGGGCCAACAAGGACAGCTCACTTCTCGTTCTTTTTATTTTTGAAAAATACATTTCTATTGTCATTAATGTATCAAAATTTGGATTAAAATTAGCATCAATAGATAGCTCAAGGTCATTTATACGAATTAAGGCATTTTTAAATTCCTCCCTTAACAAATCGACTTCTTGGGATTCGTCCAAGAAGCGTTCATTGGCGCATGTGTCCGTTGGAGTGCACTTTTTCGCGAGATCGTGTATTTTTACAATACGGGATTCGTAGCCTCTTGCTAGGGCCTTTAACGTTTTTAAATCAACTTCCATAGTACTAAAATTGACAGTGGAACATCCGGCTCGAAGGACCAAATTTTTATGTTAAGTTAAGTTCGAAGGACCAAGTCGCTAATGGACTAATTGTATGTTGTTATTTGCAATAATCGCGAGTGGACTGTATTATTAAATTTGTTTGAGGTATCACAAGCAAAAGCAAGAGTACTGACCTTGACTTAAGGAGACTTTAAAAAAGGGGCAGGGACTTGGGATCTAATGACAGGAAACAGGAATGGGAATCGCTGGATGCGTCTTGAAGCGGTGACGAAACAGGAGTAGGAGACGCTGGTTGCGTCTCAAAGCGGTGATGGGTTCGGATGCGTGAGGAGATGGACACGCTGCGCTTGCATGTGCGCAACGGCAGTAGGGATCTAGTTGAGACGGCTGAATGCCGCTATTCTGGTTGATGATGCGTTGCGCTTGAGGGCACGCAACAGTAGTGGAGATCTGGTTGAAACGGCAATCCTTTGCTGTCCTGGTCGATGCTCGTTCTGGCTCGACTTGAAGACGATTGCCGTTGTCCTGGTCGACGCTCAAATTAGCTCGACTTGAAGACAGGGTTTGAGCTCAAATGGCCCACTGCTGGCGAATACAATACTATTCACAAGCACGAATAAACACTTACACTTTCACTATTTCTGAAAGGAAAAGATCCCCACTAGACAATTAAACGACGATATTCAATCAATAATATTTAATTATTCAAATTTAAGATTATAAGGTGGAATTCAAAGCCAAGATGCAAAAATTAATAATGAATTTTTGATTTTTTAAAGAAAGATTCAGAGAGAATGAAAAACACGAGTGAACCCTCACTTGGTTCGTCACCGACTTTTTTGTTTATATATTTTTTTTCATCGTTAAGGGTTTTTAATTGTTGCATCTTTGCTTCTTTACAGATGACTATGATTACAAAATATGAATACAGAGTTGACTTGGTTTTTTAAACAATAATAATAACATTTTTATAATCGTCAGTAACTCTGATCTTGCTTGTCACACCTCATAACAAACTTAACACCCGGTAATACTGACGTGCAAAAAATTGAGGTCAATTTGAAATACATCATAACTTCAAATTGGCCTCAACTTATCGCTCGTTAGTATATAATAATGAACTATTAAGTTTATAAAATTAAATACTTGTGTGTGTTTTATAAAATTTACACTTCATTATTATTACTGACGATCAAAAAGTTGAGGCCAGTTTGAATTTTAAATTATGATGTATTTCAAAGTGACCTAATTTTTTTTCAGTATATCATATCTATCAAAACTGTGAGGGTCTAACGTCGCTATATCGAATTTCTTTTATAATATAATACGAGTAGTTTGTAGGTCTGTCTAAATTCGTACATTTAATAAAAAGTGTTTGACTAAATGTATTTAAACTGAAACAATTGCATTAAGAATACTTTAATTTAAGAGATTGTAACTTATCCTGTAACTTTGATCATTTCACCGTTACGGATGAAC
The DNA here is from genome assembly GCA_963082715.1 of Harpalus rubripes. Lineage (NCBI taxonomy): Eukaryota > Metazoa > Arthropoda > Insecta > Coleoptera > Carabidae > Harpalus > Harpalus rubripes. Next base: position 42,072,747 of record OY720455.1, on the reverse strand, counting down.
TAATTACAACATAGTTTAATTCCACTATTCTTTGCGGTATAAATTTAAAAATAAAAATTCTTTTTGAAAAGTTCAAATTTCAGCGAGTACATAACAGTTGATTTCCAACTTATCTACTTTCCATTCTACATTCAATATAAATAACAGTAATTTATTCTATATCGTTTGCTTCAATTACCTGTTTCATTTTATAGGGTCTGCATACAATATTACAATGTGGGATATCTCCTGAAAATTCATTTTTTTGTAGTCATATACACGCAGGATGGCTGGCTTTTACCGCTGATGAGTTGGCTTAATGCTTATTTGTTTAGTGGTTTGAAAAAATGCACATCGCTATTACAGCAAGATGTATTACATGGTTATGAAAATAAATTTTAAAAGGGTCGTTTTCCGCAAAATGGCTATTTCACGGAAATTTAGTTTTATAGCTAACCGGAATGGATTTTCGAGAAATATTTCTATTTAAGTTAAGCAATATAAATATTATTCTTTTAATAAAAGAACAACTTGACATAAATTTTACAGGAGACATAATAATGTAATGTAGATACTTTTAAACTAATCGTTTTAATGTATTAACATTTTTGATTGTTTTAAACATGTTAACATATTAGTGACATTACATGTACTTAGTGTTTCAAAAAAATCAAGATATACTCTCGATCTTGACTTGATCTTGTCTTGAAATCAAGACAAGACCAAGACAAAAGGTATTTTTTATTTCTCAAGACAAGAAAGTATCATCAAGAATCAAGATTTCATGTCAAGAAATCTTGATTACTTGACAATTAAAATTGCAAATCCACATTTGTATGCTATGTGTATGGATCCTTTTAACGCTCTAACTCAAATACTATGATTTCTATTATTATTTCTACCTTACTCTAATATGGAAAGAAGAAAGAAGCCATTAGATTTTAGTGCAAATCGAGCAACCGGAAATCGCAGTTTCCGGAAGCACAAAATAGTTTTCGCGATTTATGCTATATTTTTAATATTAAAAATTATTAAATTTTCAATAGGTAACCCTGACTGTGAATGTGGTAATATACAAACAATGCACCATATTACGGACGAATGCCCCATGTACCAAATAAGTGGAGGCCTGCAAGATTTACATACTTGTTTTGATGAAGCTCAAATATGGCTAAGAAACCTAAAGCTGGATATTTAAGTGCGTTATAAAGTAATTTATATAGTCATATTTGATTATTTATATCATCTCTTTACTTCTTTTTATTGTTTTAATGTTTTATTAATATTTTATTATTGATTGTATTGCTCATGCCATTTGAAATATATATATATATATATATATATATATATATATATATATATATATATATATATTAGTAATACATATTTAATTTTCTGAAACATCTCAATCTCAAAAAATAATAATAATAATAATAATAATAATAATAATAATAATAACTGGGAAGAAGTTAAAATACGAGTAATTAGGTACAACTTAGAAGTTTCATTGAAACTATTTTTCGTTCATTTAGTTAGTTTATTTTTTACTATCGTACGTGTGCCGCAATATTTTTTTTCTTTAGCAAGTTTAAAGACTGAGAAACACTGTCTATGCATTCGTATTGTCTAAATTTAACATCATTGTTTACAGCGTATACACATTGTTTACATGTATAAGTAAAAAATCATAGATTACGGCGTAGACGCACATCCCTGGATTTAGTCACATAATGAGCTATGTAGCTATGGCAACGAGGTACTTGTATAGATACGAGGAAATCATAAACAACATTGCTGATTTTTAGATATAAATTTGTTGGTACAAAGCAAATAAAATATTTTGTATGTAATATTGATCCTAATCAATCATTATGGTATAGTCGTGAAGATTATCATACGAGGCAAGCCGAGTTTAATTTCACGGCGTGACAAAAATAACTATTACATTTGTTTAAATTGTCTAGAAACACGTTGTAGTACAGATTTGTGATTATTTATTGATAAACCATATAAACAACCATACCACCCGTAAACAAATAAAGTCAAAAATTTTAATGCCAAACTTTACTAATTCAAAAAAAAATGCCAGGGAATAAAACTTGATTTTCTCCAGTTTAATAAGATACGATCACAAAAAGTTTTATAAATAATAACTAATATTCGCAACAATAAACAAATGTCTCGATTGAATACAATTCTTGCTATAATTTATTTTTATAGGGGTGTTAATTTTTAAATTGCTAACATTGCGATCTCGAGAATTGTAAGCGATACTACGAACTTGGTTAAATTAGAAAAAAAATCTGTATTTTACATGGGTATTTCAATGATACACTGAAAAAAAATTTTCAACAAGTGGTTCTCAAAATATGGATACCAACTTTTTTATTTTAAATGGAAACATATTTTTTTATTTGCTCATGCAATAGAGCTCTTTATTCTGAATCCAACGATGTATAATATGCATGACCTTACATAACAAAATTTTTGAGAAAAATAATTATATATAAATAAATATATCATCACGGCTTATTACCGGGTCCGTGAAGTTGTAGTGCTGAATAATGCGATTATCAAAAACTATACACAGGAGTTTTGTACTATTTTTGTACAGTTTTGTACAAGCAACGAAAGGTTTTGTAACCCTACTTTTAGTGCGAATTCAAAGATTTCAAAATTTGCACACCAAATTAACGCGAGAGTGCAATTCTGCCCAAACGACCTAAAAATGCATCAATGCAAAGTTCCAGTAATGTACAGTTTTGTACCACCAAAAAAAAGTTTTGTAACGCCTTGGGTACTATGGCATTCCTGACGCAAATGATGCACTCACAGTTCACGGGGTGTGCGCAGAACATGATAATGGTTTTATATATGTACTTCATACCGCATACCGAGCAATAGGGAATGATTAAATAAGTGCGTGGTGCCGATGTATTCTAAATGGTCCAACCGACACATATGCGTCAGAACTTACCTTCGTCATACTGATTGAAAACGAAGCACAGTACCAGCAACTTCTTCTTCAGAAGGTAACACCACCATACTGCGCACGCCAGCCGGCTACTCCGTGAGGCAAACACAGTTGAACTACCCCGAAAACAAGCGACAACAGGAACAGGACAGTGATCGCAGTAGCATTAAAATGAATTTTGACAGGATCCTTTATACTAAATAGGTCATTTTTCTCTAGGATGCATAGTTGTTGTGTACAAAATTTTTAAAAGTACAAAAGACTAAAGTTGAAATATCAAGTTTTCACTAGATGCAATACCAAACATGTATAACAACGAGTTACAAAACTATTCTTTGGTTGTACAAAACTGGTGCACATAAGATAACACTATTATCACGTTATGCGCACACCCCGTGAACTGTGAGTGCGTCAGTTGCGTCGGGAATGTCAATGTACCTAAGTTCTTACAAAACATTTTTTTGGTTGTACAAAACTGTACAAAAGTAGTTTAACGCGTTGTGATAATTTCCGAGCTGATCTTCAATACTGCACTTCACAGTTAACATGGAGTGCCTATCAACCTCCTTTTCATGTGCGACCTTTCGCGCTATCCTAAACGGGTATTTTAACGAGTTACAAAACTATTCTTTTGTTGTACAAAAATGTACAAAATTAGTTCCATGTGCTGCACATATAAAAAACCATTATCATGTTATGTGCACACCCCGTGACCTGTGAGTGCATCATTTGCGTCAGGAATGTCATAGTACCCAAGTTGTTACAAAACATTTTTTTGGTTGTACAAAACTGTACAAAAGGAGTTTAACGCGTTGTGATAATTCCCAGCTGATCTTGAATACTGCACTCCACAGTTAACATGGAGTGCCTATCAACCCCCTTTTCATATGCGACCTTTCGCGCCATCCTAAACGGGTATTTTAACGAGTTACAAAACTATTCTTTTGTTGTACAAAATTATTTCCATGTGCTGCACATATAAAAAACCATTATCGTGTTATGTGCACACCCCGTGGACTGTGAGTGCATCATTTGCGTCAGGAATGTCATAGTACCCAAGGCGTTACGAAACATTTTTTGGTTATACAAAACTGTACAAAAGCAGTTTAACACGTGATAATTTCCGGTCTGATCCTGAGTACTGCACTTTACAGTTAACATGGAGTGCCTATCAACCCCCTTTTCATGTGCGACCTTTCGCGCTATCCTTAACGGGTATTTTAACGAGTTACAAAACTATTCTTTGGTTGTACAAAATTAGTTCTATATGATGCACGTAAAATAACTATATTATCACGTTATGCGCACATCCCATGAACTGTGAATGCGTCAGTTGCGTCGGGAATGTCAAAGTACCCAAGCCGTTACAAAACATTTTTTTGGTTGTACAAAACTATACAAAAGTAGTTTAACGCGTTGTGATATTTTCCGAACTGATCCTGAGTACTGCATTCCACAGTTAACATGGAGTGCCTATCAACCCCTTTTACATGTGCGACTTTTCGCGCTATCCTAAACGGGTATTTTAACGAGTTACAAAACTATTCTTTGGTTGTACAAAACTGTACAAAATTAGTTTCATGTGATGTACATGTATAAAACCATTATCATGTTATGCGCACACCCCGTGAACTAACTGTGAGTGCATCATTTGCGTCAGGAATGCCATAGTACCCAAGGTGTTACAAAACGTTTTTTTGGTTGTACAAAACTGTACAAAACTGGAACTTTGCATTGATGCATTTTTAGGTCGCTTAGGCAGAATTGCACTCTCTCGTTAATTTGGTGTGCAAATTTTGAAATCTTTGAATTCGCACTAAAAGTAGGGTTACAAAACCTTTCGTTGCTTGTACAAAACTATACAAAACTAGTACAAAACTCCTGTGTATAGTTTTTGATAATCGCATTATGCAGCACTACAACTTCACGGACCCCTTATTACCCATTGCTGTTTGCGCCAATCTGCTTTGTAGGCAGATATCGGTAATGATGAAATATTTGCACATTGCGGGCGCTTACCAAGCGTTAGCTCACAAAAAAAATATATAAAATTTTTAATTAATTCCCCCCAAAATAAGATATTAAGAAGACTGCAGTGACTGAAGAAAGTGAATATTTTGTTTATTCGTACTTCTGTCAAATGGGAAATTGTCCTCTTCATATCATTTTCAATAAAAATGGATCAATTCACACACGACGAAGTTATTTTTTAAATATACTCACTTTTTTCAGTCATGGCACTCTTATTAATATATTAGGGGTATTAATTCGAAATTTTATATTTTTTTTTCTTTTAAAAATGTAAGGTTATGAAAATTATATATTGTTGGATACAGAATAAAGAGCTCTAGTGAATGAGCAAATAAGAAGTATATGTTTCCATTTAAAATAAAAAGTTGGTATCCATATTTTGAGAAGCACTGGTTGAAAATTCTTTTCAGTTTATCATTGAAATACCCGTGTAAAATAGAGATTCTTTGCTAATTTAACCAACTTTGTATCTCTTATAGTTCTCGAGATCGCAATGACCACTTAAAAATGAACAGCCTGTATACCTACATATAGCTAATGGTAAAATTTCAGTAAATGGGGAAAAAAAATTTAAACATAGTACTTTCCATTTCGTTATTGTCTGTATTATTCTCATTAAATTATTTAATGTAGAATGTTGAATTTGTCGACAACCACACACAAAAGAATCGTAATGAATGTTTTGCTAACAAAAGTTCTGATTTGTGCTGTATTTTTTTTCCTTTCGCGAGAATATTGAAGAGTATGTGAAAACAAATAAGATAATTATGAATAATCATGCCAAATATTACTAAAATTAACCACTGCAAAATTTTCGGTAATATAACGTAATATTTCGTATATAACTGCAACGGCTATACCTAGTTAAAGGCAACCCACATTGCGCTTGAACACTGTAGAAGACAAAGGGCTTCAAAACGTTCTAAAAGTACTGAAACCTTCAAGAGAACATTTTCCTAAAATTATGTCAGTTGAGGGTTGAGGCGAATCGGTTAGTATAATTAATTATCCATACGTAAACGGTTCGCAGTATAATCAATGTTAATTATACTGATTATTTAAAATATGCATATATGAACAAGATTAATAAAATAATAATTTTTCTGACTTATTATACAGAGTGCCCATTATATTTGTTCCCGCTTGAAATTTTAAGAAAATGCAAAACAGAATACATTTCATAAGCCACTTGGTAAATATTAGTAATCGAATAGTCCCAGTAGATATAAGAGCAAAACTAAAATTTTAAAAACCAAGGTACTAATGAAATGTAACATAGATTGCCTATTCATGGACTTTCAGGCCTATCAGTAGAAATATAAGTATTTTGTCATATTTTCATTTTAAGATTGTATATTCTGATACTGGGGTCTGGCATAACTCACTACGCTAACGAACGGTTCATATTTCACTGTTATTGATTTATGACAACATGCTATTGATAATTCTGAACTATTAGTTCTAAAATAAATTACTACCTATGTTAATTTTTACATGTAAATATATCTTTTATAAACTACTGTTTCATCAAGACAAGAAATCTTGTCTTGATGATCATATTTTGTATTAGCTTGATTTTCAAGGCAAGAAAATTAAAATTCCTTGTCTTGCTCGTTTCTTAACAACGTAGTTCTTGTCTTGAAGAATTCTTGATATTTCTTGACATTCTTGGGGAATCTCCTTTCTCTAACGCTGTGTCCTATTCGAAAGCTCAAATGTAACGTTGGCATCTGCGCGTCTGCGTCTGCCCTTGCCCCTTTTAGTCAAATAATGTTATTTTAATGGTCGCGGCGCACATGCAATGGATTACTAGATGTTCATCATTGGTTGTTTATTTATTTATTGTGTTATTTCAATATTCCGTAGTGGGCGAAGAAAAATAAATTAGATTCGGAATCGGTTTTATCCCAAAATAATATTTTTCCCTCTCAAATCTAATGAAAATCTGATGTGTCCATCACAGCACAATACCTTTCGTCATTTAATTTTTATTATGTTTCATTCATTTCACATAATATATGCCGGGGACCTGGGTCCCTAGACATTAGAGGCCCAATTGAGATGTTTCAGAAAATTATATATGTATTACTAATATATATATATATATATATATATATATATATATATATATATATATATATATATATATATATATATATATATACATACTTGGGTCTTATTTGAGGAAAGTTCTAAACCATTTTGAAATAAACATTTTTGCAAAATTGTAAATGTTTGGTCCAATTAATTTTGACAATTGTATAGCTGTTTGGAGGAAGTATAGACACAAAAATCATCCGCATAGTTTAAGACTTATAAAATTTGGAAGACGTGAGAATAAGTCTATACAATAAATATTAAATAGAAGTGGAATTAGTGCATCCCCTTGAGGAAGGCCTTTGGACGTATTTCGTATAACAATAATATTGTTCTTGTGCTTGAAGATTTCTGCCGCTCATAATTGAAATGATTGCTCATATCATAGCGTTAGGTATGCCAAGGGTTGCTAATTTTTCGGCTAATATGTCTAAGTTGACATAATCATATGCACCTTTATTATCTATAAATGCAGCCGTGAGATGTATTTTTTTCCTAGAAAGTGTTTTGTATGTCATTTATTAATAAGTACAGGTTATACATACACCCTCTTCCTCCCCTACATCCATTCATCGTTAGTGGATATAAGAAATTTGATTCTACCCAGAATTCTAGTCTGGTTTTAATTACTCGTAAGATGTTAGTGCTATAGGTCGATATGAGTCAACATTAGTAGGATCCTCTTTAGGTTTTAAAATTGGTGTTACTAAATGTGATTGCCAAGGAGTTATGTGTATTCCAGAATCAAAGATGTTGAATATTCTGGTTAATATTTTTTTTGTTGTATCAGGCATCTTGGCCAGCACAATGTAGTGTATGTTGTCCATTCCAGGTGCTGTGTTTTTGTTATCTTTAAGGGCGTAGTTAAGTTCCTTGTCAAGAAATGGCTTTAGGAGTGGATGTAGATGTGATTCTCTATTGATAAGTATACTATGCGGTAATTCTGCAGATGGAGGTGATAATTTGATTAGAAATTCATACATTAATTCAGATGATAGAGATGTAGACTGCTTAGGATTGTGGTGTCTCTTTAGATATTTAATTTTGTTCCAGATTTCTTTAGTAGGTGTGTATTTGTTTATTGATTCACAGTATTTTATCCAGTTTTGCTTTCGCTTATTCCTGAAATTATTACGTGTTTGTGCAGTCATTTTTTGGTAGTTAATAAGATCTACATTACTTTGTTCAAGATATTTCTTATATGCTTCTTTTTTCTTCTCTTCAGCTTCTTTGCATTCAGAGTCTTACCATGGTTTATTTTTGAAGGGATTGTATTTCTTGGGTTTGCAAATTGGTATAGCATTTTCGACATAGTTATGTTTAAATAATATGAATTTTCATTCGAATTTCCAATACATGTAGTACTACGAAAGGGTCTACACGAGAGTCCACACTTGTCATTCCTAACAATCTTCCAGCAAAACATGTACTCGTCCTACATTCTGTTACGCGGCTCTCGCTTATTTTTTAAAGTTAAATTAGTAGTCTTTTCAAATTTTGTCACGAATTTAGCAATTGTGAAAACACGCTCTTCATTAGTATAAATATTTTTTAATAATTTCAGATAATAAAACTATAGATAAAATCAAATTGTCAGAAACATCAAACATGTTAACTTACGTTGTGACAGATAAAATGACAAGCATTTATTTATTTTACATATTTAATTTCTGTCGTTACAAAGCATGTAAAAGTTATTCTGTTTATTGATTTAGCTACAGAATTTTATGCCCTAAATCTGTTATTTGACGCAATTTTGCTTAAAATAATTAAGCGAGCACGAATTTGTAAAAAACTGATTTCCCATGTTAATATCCTATGTACACCTTTCACAAGCTATATCTAACTGACTATTTACCTTCCGTCATACCTTGCTTTAGGTAAGGAAGTTATTGTTTTTGGTCAAAAAATTCGATTGTGAAATTTCAATGAATAAGCACGTTTTAGAGTCCCTAGAATAGAATTTTATTATTTTTGCGATGATGTCTGTATGTCTGTGTGTATGTATGTGTGTGTGTGTGTGTGTGTGTGTGTGTGTGTGTGTGTGTGTGTGTGTGTGTGTGTGTGTGTGTGTATGTGAGTATGTGTGTATGTGTGTGACGATTATTATAATTTTTTCGCATTCCTCTTCGTTACATCCATATGAAGAGCTGATTAGATTTTGATTATAATTGTTCGACTTGATAGTTTTTTTTTTTTTTGAAAAATCGCTGTTAAATATTATTTTTTCATATTGAATATAAATATTAAAGAATATTTTATTCTCTATACGATTTGATTACATTTTATACTTCATATTCAATGGATATTGAGTTAAAAAAATTTAAAGAAATTAAATATCATAAAGCAGCCAGCCATGCAATAACAGTGGAAACGACTTTTGGGGTGTATTCTGGAAGGAAACTGTTAATTTTAAACAGTATTAAAAATAAACTCGCTGTTAAAATATACTTTCTATTCTGTAACTGTCAATTCTGTTGAAATTATATATTTTAACGTCATTCAAATCGATGCCTTTAAAATTTTAACATCTGTTTATACGAGTACAATAAAATTATAACAGCATTCGATTATGTTGCACTTCTAATGAATGAAAATGTAATAGAAAACGAAAGAAAATTACTGTGGATGATGATAAAAAATATCTAGAAGATATTTTAGTACAATATACAACTGTTTTACGAAATATTTTATTTAATACGGTCACCCGTTTCATCGTATGTCTTTGTGTATCACAACTTGATACCAGTAGAAATATTAATTAACATAATTCGAACAAGATTAATAACTGAAACTTTGAATGGTATTCCGACAGCACGATGGCACGATTTAAAAAAAGTTATTTATTATTTATGTATTTATTTAATTAACAACCACTCAACAGGATACAAAGTATTTCAATTACTGAGGGTTGGATATACATATAATTACAATTCAATGTGACAGAATGAATAAAACATGTTAGTGGATATAAGATAAAATGTATCGAAATAAAGGTTACAAAAACAAGAGTAATACACAAAAAACTAAACAAAATAATTTATAATGACATAAGAAGTTGTTAAGTTAAGTTCGAAGGACCAAGTCGCTAATGGACTAATTGTATGTTGTTATTTGCAATAATCGCGAGTGGACTGTATTATTAAATTTGTTTGAGGTATCACAAGCAAAAGCAAGAGTACTGACCTTGACTTAAGGAGACTTTAAAAAAGGGGCAGGGACTTGGGATCTAATGACAGGAAACAGGAATGGGAATCGCTGGATGCGTCTTGAAGCGGTGACGAAACAGGAGTAGGAGACGCTGGTTGCGTCTCAAAGCGGTGATGGGTTCGGATGCGTGAGGAGATGGACACGCTGCGCTTGCATGTGCGCAACGGCAGTAGGGATCTAGTTGAGACGGCTGAATGCCGCTATTCTGGTTGATGATGCGTTGCGCTTGAGGGCACGCAACAGTAGTGGAGATCTGGTTGAAACGGCAATCCTTTGCTGTCCTGGTCGATGCTCGTTCTGGCTCGACTTGAAGACGATTGCCGTTGTCCTGGTCGACGCTCAAATTAGCTCGACTTGAAGACAGGGTTTGAGCTCAAATGGCCCACTGCTGGCGAATACAATACTATTCACAAGCACGAATAAACACTTACACTTTCACTATTTCTGAAAGGAAAAGATCCCCACTAGACAATTAAACGACGATATTCAATCAATAATATTTAATTATTCAAATTTAAGATTATAAGGTGGAATTCAAAGCCAAGATGCAAAAATTAATAATGAATTTTTGATTTTTTAAAGAAAGATTCAGAGAGAATGAAAAACACGAGTGAACCCTCACTTGATTCGTCACCGACTTTTTTTTTTATATATTTTTTTTCATCGTTAAGGGTTTTTAATTGTTGCATCTTTTCTTCTTTACAGATGACTATGATTACAAAATATGAATACAGAGTTGACTTGGTTTTTTAAACAATAATAATAACATTTTTATAATCGTCAGTAACTCTGATCTTGCTTGTCACACCTCATAACAAACTTAACATATTCCCGGGCACAAGAAATTTGCGTGGTGCATAATAATTAATTCGATTTGGCGAAAAAATGCACTGCAACTAACAATTGCTTGGAAAAAACAAGTACGAACAGAAAAAACAAAAAATAATCAACTCGACAGAAACATCGAGTGACAGTTAACAAGTGACATTATGTCTATCTGACAATATGTCAGAGTGGCATAATGTCAAAATGACATTTTGTGTCAAAGTGACATTTTTACAAATTAACAAAGCAACAATAATGAAAATTGACGACAATTAAGCTATCTATTGAGTTGGTAGTGGACATAATTTATTAATTGGGCGTTTGATTACACCGTTTTCTGTTTTTACCAACGCGACGCGAGCTATTTTGTCGTTTCCAAAGTATAATTTAGTGATAATTCCTAATGGCCATTCTAATGGTGGTAATCGAATTTCTTTAATTATGACTACCTGCCCAATTTTTACTGTGTTAGTTGATGTTAGCCATTTTTGGCGTATCTGTAGAGAAGTTAAATACTCTAATTGCCATTTTTCCCAATATGATTTTATTAGTGAGTCTAGTAAATATTTGCGATGTACCAAAGTGGATTTGGATTTGAGTGGTTCAGCTATAGGCAATCGTTTTAATGGGGTTTGAAGCAGAAAATGGGCCGGTGTTAATAACTCTGGATTGAGTTCTGCACCTTGTACACATAGAGGACGAGAATTTAAAACTGCTTCTATTTGTGTTAAGAGCGTTATCAGTTCTTCGTAGCTTAATAATTGTTTACCTATGACTCTGAATAAGTGTTTCTTACAGCTTTTTATTACAGATTCCCAAATCCCTGCGAAGTTAGCACTATATGGCGGGATTGTTTTCCACTCTATTCCATTCATTGCTAATTCGTTGGATAATGTTTTATGAAATGTAGTCGACTGCACAAAATTATACAGTTCATTAAACTTGTTTCGAGCCCCTATGAAAGTAGTGCTATTATCGGAATATAAATGTGAAACGGGGCCTCTCCTTGATACAAATCTTTTAAACGCGTTAATAAACGAATTTACTGTTAGATCTGAAACCAATTCAATATGAACAGCCTTTATAGTTAGACAAATGAAAATGCAAATGTATGCCTTTTTTGCGTGTTGGCCTTTATGTCTTGATTTTATGAATTTAATTGGGCCTGCATAATCTACACCTGTGTAAACAAATGGCTTTGAAACAGTTACTCGATAATCCGGTAAATTCCCCATCTTAGGTTGTGTGCTAATCGGTCTTGCCTTAAAACATTTATTACATTTGTATAAATTTCGTTTGATTGCATTTCTACCGGCAATAATCCAATATTTCTGACGAATTATTGCTAGTAACAAATCTGTTCCCGCATGACAATTTGAAATATGATAATAACCTATAATTAATTCGACTATGTGATCAGATTTTGGCAGCAAAATTGGATGTTTAACTTCAAATGGCAATGTTGCATTGAATAATCTTCCGCCAACTCTTAATATTCCGTTTTCGTCTACAAATGGGGAAAGTTTTAATATTTGTTTGTTTTTTATTGACCGATTATTTCCCTCTTGAAGCGTTTTTATTATTTCATAGAAGTATACAAATTGTACAGCCCTTAAAATATATATTTCTGCTATGGCTAAATTTGACGCGGATATGTAACCTTTGAAAAGTAATTTTTTGCCAAACTTTAAAATGTAACTTGTTACCCTTAACAATTTGCTCCAAGAGGATATATTTTGTGCCAAAGTGTATAAAATGGGATAATGAATCACAGATGCAGTGGTATTAAATGTTTTCGAATTAATTTCCGGTAATTGGTCAACAGACAAAGTATTTAATTGATGAATAGGCCAATTTTCGATTGTTGACTGTAACCAATCGGGGCCATTCCACCATAAATTACATGTAATTAATTGGGCTGGGAGCTAGATATTAAATCGCTAGGGTTTTCTTTCCCTGCCACATAATAAAAACAACTTGGATCTAAATTTTCTTGTATTTGCGCAACTCTGTTGCTTACAAATGTTGTCCATCTATGCGGAGATGATTTTATCCATGATAATGTGATCATAGAATCAGAAAAAGCATATATTTTATCAATTGGGTATTTTTTAATTATATAATCTTTAACATGTTTTACAAGTTTTGCCATAAGAAGAGCAGCACACAATTCGAGCCTGGCTAAAGTGATTATTTTCATAGGAGCTACCTTGGATTTTGAACATAATAGTCTAATTGTGACATTATTTAAATTTACTACTTGAAGATAGATGACGCAACCATACGCCTTTGTACTAGCATCGCAAAAGGCAACCAGGTTTACTCGGCAGCCTTCCGAAATGCCTATATGTCTAGGGACCGACAATTTCTCTAAACAGTTGAATTCTGCGATCAATTTGCAAAAATTCGAGGTTATGTTTTTGGGTGGTATGTCATCCCAATCAACGCCGGCTTGCCATAACTCCTTTATTAATAATTTGGCATATAATATTACAGGTGAGACTAATCCAAGCACGTCAAATAATCTGGCAACTGTTGACAATATAATTCTTTTTGTGCAGTGTGCTGTGTCAAAGTTTGACGTTTGGAATGTGAAAGTGTCAGTGTTAGGATTCCAAGATATTCCTAAAATCTTTAAGTTTTCTCCCTTTGACAAGTCTATACTGGTTTTGTGTGAGGTTGGTAAACTCTCAATGAGTGATGTATTGTTACTCGCCCATTTTATCAAATCGAAACCTCCAGCTGACATTAAATTAATTAAATCCGTTATAAGACTACTAGCTTCAGTTGAATTTATAACAGATACGACTAAGTCGTCCATATATAATTCAGTCTTTGCCCGATTTGTCACATTTGGATAATTTTTACTTTCGTCTTCCGCTAATTGTCGGATAGTTCGCATTGCTAAGTAAGGGCTAGATTTTATTCCAAAACAAACACAATTAAATTGAAAAGTTTTTATCGCTTCAGAGGTGTCAAATCTATAAAGAATTTTCTGATATTTTCTATGTTGTTCTGACACTAATACTTGTAAATACATCTGTTTTATGTCAGCTGTCAAGGCTATGGGAAATAATCTAAAATTTAACAATAAATTAAATAAATCTGCTTGCAAATTTGGGCCAGAGTACTATAAATCATTCAGAGACAGTCCAGTATGAGTTTTAGCGCTAGCATCCAGAACTATTCTAACTTTTGTTGTAGCTTTGTCTTCGCGAATGACAGCATGATGTGGAATAAAATAGCCTTCATTATTCGTCACTTCTGACAGATAACCTTTTTGTAAATATTCATTTATTATGTCATTGTATTGACGTTGCAAATCTACTGACTGACTAAAACGTTTTTCTAAATGTAAGAGCCGACGTTCGGCTATTAAGCGAGAATTTCCCAACAAATTAGGATCTCTCTCAAATGGTAAGTTTACTATGTATCTGCCATTTTCTAAACGTTTAGTGGTTTCCGTAAATATTTTTTCACATTCAGCGTTTTCAGGACTCTTTATTGTGTGACTTGGAACTTCTTCTAGTTCCCAAAACTTGTGCAAACAAGATACTAAATTATTTTGTGCAAATGCAAAAAATGATGAAAAGGATTCAGAAGGTACAACTTTATTATTTATTTCTCCGATTAGCACATAACCTAATGTTGTATCATAGGCTACTGGTGCGGTTCCTAATCGATTCGATAGTATTAAAGAGGGATATATTTGAGCCCCTAGAATTACGTCAATTTTTCCCGGTACATTCCAGGAATTATCGGCTAAAAGAATGGATTTTAAGGACCGAAACTTTGAAGCATCTAGTTTACACGAAGGTAAATTATCAGTTATACATTCTACTACTAATGCATTTAAATTGTACTTATGAGGCGATACTCTCGATTCTATGTCAAAATTTACATACCCATAAACTGGGCGACTTGTCATCCCGATCCCCCGAATTTTTGAGTTTTCGAGCGGTGTGATCGGTAATTTTAATTTTTCACAACAATTCTTTGTTATAAGATTATTTTGTGACCCATTGTCTAATAGACATCTAATCATTAGTTTCTTTTTATTTATGTTCGTTGCATAAACTTGTGCTGTCGACAACAAAACATAACCATTATTATTTGTGGATACATGACATGAAGTGTCAATTTTCTCCGGTTCCGTTATTTGTTTGGTTGGAGATTGAGTAGAAGATGAAAAATGCAAAAATGTATGATGTTTTTTGTTACATTCCCGGCATCTATAGCGTGATGGACAGTTTTTTACTGAATGAACATTGGATAAGCAATTATAACATGCATTTTTTGATTTTATAAATCCAAATCTGTCTTGTACTGACATTTTATGGAATTTTTCGCAAAAATACAGATTGGAATGTTCCGCACTGTTGCACAAAATACAAGGTATTTTACAAGGTATTTTTTGTTTTGGTTTTTCATCTGCCGCCAAAAATGTGCGTGAATGATTCGCCACTTTTGGCGATCCCTTTACAGATGAAAAACGCTCCAAGATCTTTGCCTGATCTCTAACAAAATCTAAGAAGTTTTTGCAAGTAGGAAATTCCGTTTCGCGGAATATCGTATCAAATAGCAATACTATTTCTGGATCCACCTTTTTGGATGCGCAGTTTAATAGCACGAAATCCAGAATGTCTGGAATATTAAGTTGCTTGATAGCCTCTACGGAGGCGGAAAATTTATTGACAAACGTTGTCAAATGACTTGGGTTTTTTGAACTAAATTTTATATTGAAAATATTGTCTAAGTATTGCTTAGCCATTGTTCTTTCATCCTGGTATTGCTTTACCAGGCCGTCCCAAATAATGTCATAGTTTTCAGGTGTGGGCAATATCCCCCCTGTTATTTCTAGAGCATTGCCCGTAAGTTTGCCTATTAGATAACTAATTTTTTGTTCGTTTGAGAGCGCCTCGTTTTCATGTACATTTGATTTGAATGATTGATAAAATAACGGCCACATTTCTACTTTCCCATTAAAAGATGGCAATTCAATAGCGGGCAGTTTTTTACATTTATTTAGTGCAGTACTAGATTTTGACGGCTGCGCTTTGGGGGCCAACAAGGACAGCTCACTTCTCGTTCTTTTTATTTTTGAAAAATACATTTCTATTGTCATTAATGTATCAAAATTTGGATTAAAATTAGCATCAATAGATAGCTCAAGGTCATTTATACGAATTAAGGCATTTTTAAATTCCTCCCTTAACAAATCGACTTCTTGGGATTCGTCCAAGAAGCGTTCATTGGCGCATGTGTCCGTTGGAGTGCACTTTTTCGCGAGATCGTGTATTTTTACAATACGGGATTCGTAGCCTCTTGCTAGGGCCTTTAACGTTTTTAAATCAACTTCCATAGTACTAAAATTGACAGTGGAACATCCGGCTCGAAGGACCAAATTTTTATGTTAAGTTAAGTTCGAAGGACCAAGTCGCTAATGGACTAATTGTATGTTGTTATTTGCAATAATCGCGAGTGGACTGTATTATTAAATTTGTTTGAGGTATCACAAGCAAAAGCAAGAGTACTGACCTTGACTTAAGGAGACTTTAAAAAAGGGGCAGGGACTTGGGATCTAATGACAGGAAACAGGAATGGGAATCGCTGGATGCGTCTTGAAGCGGTGACGAAACAGGAGTAGGAGACGCTGGTTGCGTCTCAAAGCGGTGATGGGTTCGGATGCGTGAGGAGATGGACACGCTGCGCTTGCATGTGCGCAACGGCAGTAGGGATCTAGTTGAGACGGCTGAATGCCGCTATTCTGGTTGATGATGCGTTGCGCTTGAGGGCACGCAACAGTAGTGGAGATCTGGTTGAAACGGCAATCCTTTGCTGTCCTGGTCGATGCTCGTTCTGGCTCGACTTGAAGACGATTGCCGTTGTCCTGGTCGACGCTCAAATTAGCTCGACTTGAAGACAGGGTTTGAGCTCAAATGGCCCACTGCTGGCGAATACAATACTATTCACAAGCACGAATAAACACTTACACTTTCACTATTTCTGAAAGGAAAAGATCCCCACTAGACAATTAAACGACGATATTCAATCAATAATATTTAATTATTCAAATTTAAGATTATAAGGTGGAATTCAAAGCCAAGATGCAAAAATTAATAATGAATTTTTGATTTTTTAAAGAAAGATTCAGAGAGAATGAAAAACACGAGTGAACCCTCACTTGGTTCGTCACCGACTTTTTTTTTATATATTTTTTTTCATCGTTAAGGGTTTTTAATTGTTGCATCTTTTCTTCTTTACAGATGACTATGATTACAAAATATGAATACAGAGTTGACTTGGTTTTTTAAACAATAATAATAACATTTTTATAATCGTCAGTAACTCTGATCTTGCTTGTCACACCTCATAACAAACTTAACAGAAGTGAACATAATGTATTTTTGTGACGGATGTACGAAAAATTGAAAATGTCAAGATATATTTCGCGCTCTAGAGTGTTGAAGATAGAACGTAATCTTCTAATAGGAGCTCTTAATTCGTAATTAGTTTTTACAGGAACATTAATGAAGGTAGAATGATGTTTAAATGATCTGATAAACATACGAGGAATGGAAATATTTATATCATCCAAACAAGGGATGTCATCAATTTTGTTATGCAAAAATTTATGTAAATACAAGCAGGACAGCAACTTACGTCTGTTATCTAGTGACATAATGTTAATGTTGTGTTTTGAGTTTGTATATGTAATAAACAAGTAGCCAAGTCTAAAGAAATTGTATTTTACTTTATTCAAAATTATTAATTCGATTCTTGACAAAAGATAATGACATTGACAGCCATGGTTGCTAGATGAGTGATTTTTAAATTCCTCCCTTAACAAATCGACTTCTTGGGATTCGTCCAAGAAGCGTTCATTGGCGCATGTGTCCGTTGGAGTGCACTTTTTCGCGAGATCGTGTATTTTTACAATACGGGATTCGTAGCCTCTTGCTAGGGCCTTTAACGTTTTTAAATCAACTTCCATAGTACTAAAATTGACAGTGGAACATCCGGCTCGAAGGACCAAATTTTTATGTTAAGTTAAGTTCGAAGGACCAAGTCGCTAATGGACTAATTGTATGTTGTTATTTGCAATAATCGCGAGTGGACTGTATTATTAAATTTGTTTGAGGTATCACAAGCAAAAGCAAGAGTACTGACCTTGACTTAAGGAGACTTTAAAAAAGGGGCAGGGACTTGGGATCTAATGACAGGAAACAGGAATGGGAATCGCTGGATGCGTCTTGAAGCGGTGACGAAACAGGAGTAGGAGACGCTGGTTGCGTCTCAAAGCGGTGATGGGTTCGGATGCGTGAGGAGATGGACACGCTGCGCTTGCATGTGCGCAACGGCAGTAGGGATCTAGTTGAGACGGCTGAATGCCGCTATTCTGGTTGATGATGCGTTGCGCTTGAGGGCACGCAACAGTAGTGGAGATCTGGTTGAAACGGCAATCCTTTGCTGTCCTGGTCGATGCTCGTTCTGGCTCGACTTGAAGACGATTGCCGTTGTCCTGGTCGACGCTCAAATTAGCTCGACTTGAAGACAGGGTTTGAGCTCAAATGGCCCACTGCTGGCGAATACAATACTATTCACAAGCACGAATAAACACTTACACTTTCACTATTTCTGAAAGGAAAAGATCCCCACTAGACAATTAAACGACGATATTCAATCAATAATATTTAATTATTCAAATTTAAGATTATAAGGTGGAATTCAAAGCCAAGATGCAAAAATTAATAATGAATTTTTGATTTTTTAAAGAAAGATTCAGAGAGAATGAAAAACACGAGTGAACCCTCACTTGGTTCGTCACCGACTTTTTTTTTATATATTTTTTTTCATCGTTAAGGGTTTTTAATTGTTGCATCTTTTCTTCTTTACAGATGACTATGATTACAAAATATGAATACAGAGTTGACTTGGTTTTTTAAACAATAATAATAACATTTTTATAATCGTCAGTAACTCTGATCTTGCTTGTCACACCTCATAACAAACTTAACAGAAGTGAACATAATGTATTTTTGTGACGGATGTACGAAAAATTGAAAATGTCAAGATATATTTCGCGCTCTAGAGTGTTGAAGATAGAACGTAATCTTCTAATAGGAGCTCTTAATTCGTAATTAGTTTTTACAGGAACATTAATGAAGGTAGAATGATGTTTAAATGATCTGATAAACATACGAGGAATGGAAATATTTATATCATCCAAACAAGGGATGTCATCAATTTTGTTATGCAAAAATTTATGTAAATACAAGCAGGACAGCAACTTACGTCTGTTATCTAGTGACATAATGTTAATGTTGTGTTTTGAGTTTGTATATGTAATAAACAAGTAGCCAAGTCTAAAGAAATTGTATTTTACTTTATTCAAAATTATTAATTCGATTCTTGACAAAAGATAATGACATTGACAGCCATGGTTGCTAGATGAGTGATTTGAATATATAACATTTCCTCTCCCACTATAAAAACATTAAATAAACATTTCGATTTCAATTACCAACTAGGTGTATATTTCAATGGGGGACGTCGTATACGTTTCAATCTTCGTGGTTGTGGGGTAGAGGTTATCTCTTGTGGTGGTCCAACTGCAGCTGTCGAAGACTTAGGGGTCGTGGAAAGAGCTTGCGGAATAGATGGTCGTGGTGATGTATTCGATACTGCAGGCTGAGTCTCGGCTGGTGGCGCTGAATCTTAATAGAAACGAATTCGACGATCGCCTTCTTGGTGGGCACGGATTTGATCCACGTGTCTTTTATAACGTTTGCCGAAGTACTCAATTTCGTAGTGGAGATCGCCGAGGCGAGTGACAATTGTGCCTGGGACCCACTTGTCCATCCGAGGGTTTCCAGAGAGGAAGTAAATGGGCTGCGTTGGTTTGAAGGTGCTGAATGTAGCATGAAATTCGGAACGTTGTTTTTCTGTCATTCTCGTGTGTAGATCCTCTGGTTTAACTAAGTCCAAGCGCGTTCGTAAATTTCGTCCCAAAAAGAGCTGTGCAGGCGGCTGTCCCGTGATTGTATGTGGCGCTTTGCGGTATTGGCGGAGGAATTCATTTAAATTCTCTTTCAACGTACTTGGTGAGGTTGACATGGAATGTAGAGCGTCTTTAACAGTCTTCACATACCGTTCTGCCTGCCCGTTTGTCGACGGATGATACGGTGCTGTGAATTTGTGGTATTTTACCCCGCACTCTTTGCAAGATTTTGCAATGCGCTCGAGATCTTCGTCGATGTGAGGCCAGAAAACGAACGATCGCGCCATCCCCTTCATCTTGACTATTCCTATGTGCGCTGCATGCAAGTCATTCAGAATAGTTTGTCGAAGAGATGGTGGCACAATGACTCGATGTTCGAGCAGCAAGCAGTTGGCTGCTAGCGTATATTTAGCCTCTGGTGCCTTAAAACCGTGGCGAGGAAGATCTTGTCCTGTTTCCAAAAGTTGGACAATCCTACCGAGGTGTAGATCTTTCCTAGTCTTGCGAGCAATATCTTCTGCTCGTATCGGGAGTTGCTTGATTTGGCCTATAATAAATTTGTCAAAGTCATCAAAGTTCTCTCTGACCTCTTCCTCTTCTTTTGTTTGCAGTTTGTTAACCATGTTCGTCGTTGTGGATAATGGAACTCAGGAACAGTAGTCGGCGTTGGCATTCTCTTTTGACGTTTTGTACACGATGTCATAGTTGAAGTGTGACAAATAGTCTGCATAATTTGCCATGCGACTTATACACAACACGGGTAGTGGTTTGTCTGGGTGCAATATTTGTGTGAGTGGCTTATGATCAGTAATAAGCGTAAAATGACGTGCGTATAAATAATAGAAAAACTTCTGCTCCGCCCAGACAATTGCCAGTGCCGCTTTATCCACTTGGGGGTACCTCCGTTCAGTCTCGTTCATTGTACGACTGGCGTACGCGATTGGACGTTCTCGGCCATCAGCTAGTCGATGGGACAAAACGGCACCTAATCCTGTTTTACTAGCGTCCGTCGCTAATAGCAATGGGAGTGCAGGATCATAGGGCATCAGGATCTGTGGTGAGGTCAAGATTTCCTTGATGTTGACGTATGCCTTTTCTGCAGCCGGTGTCCATACGAACGGTTCCACCCGAAGCATGTCTCGTAGTGGTCGATCTCTTGTAGATAGGTCTGGAACGAAGGAACTGTAATACGTTGCTTTACCCAAAAATAATTGTAGTTCTTCTGGTGTGGTTGGCTTGAGTGCATTTCGTATTGCATCTACGTGTTTGCTTGATTTGTGTATACCATCTCCATCGATCTTGTGCCCTAAAAATTCAACTGATGGGGTAGCAAACACACATTTATTTCGGTTAAGTTTCACTCCTCGAGACTTCATCCTTTCTAGAGTTGCGTTCAGAGCCAACATCATTGTATCAAATCCATCTGCGAAGATGAGTATATCGTCAAAAAAGTTCAAGACGTTGGGGAGATCTTGTAGAAGATCTTCCATTTTTCGCTGCCAGATGGCGGGAATATTTGCTGCACCGTAGACTGCTCGTGTAGGTCGAATCAACCCGTGAGTAGGTGTGTTGAGAGTTAAAACTTCAGAAAATTCTCTGTCGACAGAAAGATGCGTATATGCGTCTGTGATATCTAAGTGACAAAATAACCTAGCAGCCTTCATTCGGTTAAATAGGTGTTCTGCCCGTGGAATAGGATGTTCATCAATCACCATACGTGGATTCAATGTAGGCTTGTAGTTACCTGTGATGCGTAAATTTCCATTTGGTTTGACCACAACGTGAGTTGTTGAAGCCCACTCAGAATGCTCAATCTTTTCGTATACTCCGGAAGCGATCTTCTCGTCGATGACTTTGGCATACTTCTCTCGCAATGCCAACGGTATTTCTCGAGCTCTACAGAAAACTGGCGTCGTTCCTGGCTTTAAATGTACCTTAGCTGGAGGTCCAGTCAATTATCCTGGTTTATCGCTGAAAACATCATCGTATCGAGTCAACAATTGTTTGAGTTGAGCTTCTTGCTCCCAAGTCAAGCGTGGAGTTGTGGTCGACATTGTGGAAACTTGTTCGAACTGCGAAAACATTTTGGAAAAATTAATTTCGTTTACAAACTGGGATATCCACTCGCGACCAAATAAAGTTTCAAAATCGCCATCGACGACATATAAGTCCAGTTTTTTAGTTGTTTTCCCAATCGTAGCGTTCACTGGAGTGCGGCCAATGCAGTGTATGCGGTGTCCCGTGTAGCTTGCGAATTGTCGGTCCGTCTGCTGTAAAACACAATTCGGTTTGATTGTGTTCAATGCTTTTTTGCTGATCAATCCACATGGTGCTCCGGTATCAAGTTCCATGTCAAGGTTGTGGCCGTCTATCTTCACGCTGATCATCCGTTTGTCTTGTGATTCGACCACGTGAACGTCGAAATTTTACTTAAGACTTGTATATGCTCTGCTGGTACTTCAGTCTGCTTTACTTGGCCAGTCGTCTGTGTTGAATTCTTCGATTGACAGACTTTGACAATGTGACCCTTTTTTCTACAGAAATTACAAATAGCATTTCGAAATTTGCAATTTTGACGCAAATGTGGTCCTCCACAACCCATGCATGACAACTGTTCGGATTTATGTGATAAATTCGGTCGATTTAGTTGCTTATTTCGATTGCGAGATGTTGACCGGTTACGAAACGACTGTTTTCTACCTTTTTTAATAATGGTGTCGAATAACCCAATTTATTCGTTGATTCGCCCGTTGTTGCTGGTGCTTCTAGTGACTTAACTTCTCTCGCCGTATTATGAGTCGCTTCAAGAGCATGCGCGATTTCATATGCCTCAGTAAATGTCACTGGTTTTTTAGCGATAATTTCATCGCACGTACCGCGCGATAAGAGACCATGCAACATTTGTTCAATCAACATCCGGTCTAAGAAATCACTGTACTCGCAATGGGCTGCACCTTGTCTTAACCTTAAGGCAAAATCTGCGACTGACTCCCCTGCATTTTGTTTGATTTGCCGAAATTTAATGCTTTCTGCGTATTTATTTCTCACCCTATGAAAATGACCACTGAGCGTAGTGCGCATATCAGCGTACGAGACATTTTCCGGTAGACGCGGACTAACCAGAACTTTCTGTGCGTTGTTTAGTTCTGTACCCATATAAACACGTGCGTAACTTGCGTGTTGTTCCTCTGGGATGCGACTTAATTGTAATGCCCAGTCAAAACGCTTAAAATAATCTTCTACTCTCGATCTGTCTGTTGATCGATATTCAGCCATGGAAAATGGCGGCGGTTTTGGTGGCGCAGCAGGTGCGGCCGCTCCTCTGTTCTGAGAGTTAGCTTCTGTAGTAACAGCGGCAGCGATGTTTGCTGCAGATGCCTGCATTGCATTTGTGAGCAAACTCGTGAGAGCTTCCATCAATTCAGGTGTCACCGACATTATTTTCTTCTCTCGATGCCTGATCACACTATTTCTTTCTTTTGGCGTAAATTTATCCCACTCCTGACACCACTGTTGTGTTTTGAGTTTGTATATGTGATAAATAAGTAGCCAAGTCTAAAGAAATTGTATTTTACTTTATTCAAAATTATTAATTCGATTCTTGACAAAAGATAATGACATTGACAGCCATGGTTGCTAGATGAGTGATTTGAATATATAACAGTTAAATTGTACTAATGTGTGAAAATAACTGTATGATATTGGATCAACTGGATGACAGATTTTACGAGCGCAGAGTTTGACAAATTTTCTTTTTATACGTTCAATTTGCATAATATGAGTGTTGTAAACTGGATTCTAACAAATGAATAGAACAAGAATTTTAGCGTAGATATATTGTTAAAACAACGTGAATTTCTAATTATAAAACCTAAGTTTCTGTACGAGCATTTTATAATGTAATTAATGTGAGGAATAAACAGTAACTTAGGATAAAAAATAACACCCAAATCCTTTATTGCAGAAACTTTATCCAAATTTACACCACTCATATTATAGCTATAGCTAAATGTATTGTGTTTCATTGAGAAAGTCATAGATTTACATTTATTGATATTAAATTGTAATTTTTGAGGAAGAAGACCAAACAAGTAAGTTGTTAATATCGGACTGAAAATTTATGTAATCTGAATATGAATTGATTATTTTAAATATTTTTAAATCATCAGCATATAATAACAAATTGGAGTAATTCAAGCATTTAGCGATATCGTTAATGAATAGTATGAACAATAAAGGTCCAAGATTTGATCCTTGAGGGACACCAGAGGAAGGACTAAAGCAATCAGATTTAGTATTGTTGTATTGAACCTACTGTTTACGATTATGAAGATTATGAAGATATGATTGATTAAGGAGTGTGAGATCAGGGGAGAAATTAAATAGATGATGCAGCTTATAGAGCAAAATGCCACGATCTACGGTGTCAAAAGCCTCGGCCAAATCAGTACATACAACATCAACTTGGGTATTATTTTTCATAGCATTTAACGTAAAATCAGTAAAGTAGATGAGATTAGTGGTAGTAGATTTGCCTTGTGTGAAACCATGCTAAATAGGAGAAATTGCTTTTCTTACATTGGAATAAATGAATTTATATAAAATTTTCTCAAACCATTTTGAAATGTTAGATAGTATAGAAAAAGGTCTATAGTGAGATATATTATGAACATCACCAGATTTGAAGATGGGACCAATTAATGAGGTTTTTAAGGCTTCCGGAAAAGTGGGCGTGGAAATCGTTAAATTAAACAGGATATGTAACGGATTAATAAATATATCACGACACCCTTTTAGAATATAAGCCGGTAGGTTATCGGGACCAGGGGGACAAGAAACTTTCAGACTGTTAATGGCTAATTTTATGTCATGTTGACCAATGACTGCGATATGTGTTTGATTTAAGGTGGTGGATTCACGTCAAATACTATTAAAGTCAATATCGGTGGGCGGGGTAAAAACAGATTATTTAAAAAATTCAGCCAATCCTTGAACTATGGAAGGAGAATCTTGATACAATGCCCCATTATAGTACATGTCTCTAGGAATACGAGAGAATTTTTTTTTTGTTATTTAGAAAAGTCCAAATTTTTTTAGGATCGCTGGCTATATTTATTTCAGTGTTTGCTATATAATTTTTGTATGCAACTTTTAAGTCAGTTTTTATCTTTGCCGTAAATTTTTAAAGGCAGTGTAATAAGACTCATCGTTATATAGGTTGAAAAGCTTACGATATTTATCTTTTAGTTTAATATCATTTATAATTTGTTTATTAAACCAGCGAGGAAAACATTGCTTTTTTCTGCTACTTTGCGGAACACAAGTAGAAAATACACTATTTAAAATTCCATAAAATTTAGTGTATGCTTCATTAACATCAGTGTATGATAGAAGTACATCCCAGTCTACATCTTTTAGTAAAGTGTACATTAATTCAAAGTTAGCCAGCCTGAAATTAAAACAAGGATCAGTATTGAAGGAAGCATTATTCTTTACCTGAGACAGAATATTTGGACATATAGATAGTGAGGGATGATACTTGTCCTCTGGTAATAAGGGACAGGAATGTTGTGTAACAGTGCAGTTCAAATTATATAACACAACATCCAGAAGGCCGACCGTCATCATTATAGACCTTGTTAAATTGTTTGGCATTAAGGAAACTAATAAAGTTATGAAATCTAGTGATGCAGTTATTTATGTAACCTGTACTATACGAATCACTTATATATATATATATATATATATATATATATATATATATATATATATATATATATATATATATATATATATATGCAGTTAAAATTGTTTATTCATGTGTTGTTCGTCAAACCATAACGTAGCTTAATATTTTAGTACGCCAATTCTGAGGGTCAAGAAGAAGAAATTTTTACTTACCTAATGATATTTTGTTACAATTTGAATACTTAATTTTTAATATAGAACCTAAAAATGAGACATGATTATCCAGCCGATTTTTATTTATTTTGAGGAGAAATATATCTTTTCGTTTAAAAATTCAAAGTGACAGATTCGTTGTCTAAAATTTCAAAGTGACAGATAAATTGACAGTTCTTTACTTTTTATTATTTTTATTCATTTAATAAGGCGATTTCGGGCGACATACCCGTTCACTTCTTCGGATTACTTACGGTTAGTTACGGTATGATATGGCTAATGGTGGCGCCAAAAATCGTTGGTTCACTTGTTGACACCGTTCTTGGTGGTTATGTATATTCTGCGACATTTAAAACTGTCAAAAATAGTGTCTGACAATTAAAATGCATTAACGGGGAAAGATAGTTTTTTCCATATTTGTCCAAAAAAGAGTCAACGAAAATAATGTCACCCTGTTTGACATAACACCACGAATCCGACTGTTTTGACTTTTGACATTTCAAAAAAAGACATGATAAAAAGAGATAGAAATAGTGAACAGAGAGCTGACCCGACTCGCAAACCCGTTCAGCTGTGAGCACTGATCCAAGCATACCGGGTATGTTGTTCCTAGCGCCCGAATGTGTGAACGTACCTGAGCGCAACATACCGCAAGTGAACGGTTGTCGCCCAAAATCGCCTATAGTTACTAAGATGACAAGCAAAGACGTATCTTTTTTCTGTCTTGTTGATCACTTCATTCTGGTGTTTAACAGATATGTTAAAATTTATTATTTTAACAGCAGTGTCAAATTTTCGCGTAAAGAATACCAAAAAATAATTTATTTTAAAAAGTCATGTTAAAATGTAATTTTTTAAAAGCATGTTAAAATTAACTTTTTTTACAGAATACACCCCAATATAATTTTAAAAATTCTGATAGGCAGAAGTGCAATTGCCATAGTATGTTTGTGTAATTTTACTGCAAAATAGAATCAATTCTTAGAAACTTTCTGTATGGAATTTGTACAAAATACAGGGTGTAATCATACTTCGGGAAAAAATGAAAGGGCATATACTACCCGACATACTGATCATAGAACAAAAAGAATTTTTCAAAAATTCGCAAAATTAAAGGTCGTTTACTCAAAGTCGACATTTTTAGGGCCACTGGAGTAGCGTACTTTATTGAAAAAAATGTTTAATGATATTATTTATCAAAGTAACATTACGTAATGTTCATTCAATTTAGAGATAATAATAGTTTTGTATTTAATTTTAAGGAAACTCTAAATTACTAAACACATACCTGATGACTCGTACAATAATTACAAATATTGTTCAAAAATTGCACCATTTATTGCAACACACATTGCAGCACGTTGAATAAATGATACAGTGCAAGCTTGACACGAATTTTGTTGCCTTATTGTTTCCGCGGAATTTTCGATCCGCTGCCTAAGTCCTTCTACGTCTTCCGTCGCATTTTGGTTATCGTAGATGAGTGACTTAAAATAGCACCAGAAATATAAATCCAGCATATTTAGATCAGAGGATCTAGCATGCCAAGCTACAGGATCACCGCGACCAATCCACCTGTCCTGAAAAACTTGATTCAAGTGTTCTCGCACATTTTGAGCAAAGTGCGATGGCGCACCATCGTGCTGAATCCATGCCCGTTGGCTCTAATTAAGAAGCATGATCTCAAGTAACTGTGGGAGTGTATTTTGCAAAAATAAATAAATAATCATCACCAGTCATTTGTTAGAATGTACAGCCCAAGTAACATCCCATTTACAATACTTGCTCAAACATTTATTGAAAAGGGATGCTGGAAACTACCTCGTGATACATGTGGATTGTGTTGGCTCCAATAATGAGAATTATGAATATCATGAATTTCCTCTCTCGTAAAAGTTACCTCATCACAAAATATTATGTATGAGGGGCAATTAGGTTTTTGAGCATGTTTTTGTAAAAACCAATCGCAAAACGTTACTCGGAAATGATGGTCAGGTTCTGTTAGCCCGTGAACTCGTTGAAAATTAAATGAGTGGTAGTTAATATTTCTCAAAATTTGCCATACTGAATAATGAGATACTCCTAACTGTCGAGATGTTATTCGGGTGCTAATGATACAGACGTTGTGCCAGTAAAGAATTTTGCCCTACTTCTCCATAAATTAACAGCATGTCTACTAACTCACTATCATGGTACAATGCATTCATTTTCACAAAAGCTACACTAAACTGTAATTCACTGCACAATCAGAACACTAAACCAGCAAATATTGATAATTAACACTAATATCTACGAAAAAATGCCCTATCCCCATCGAATTAAATTAAATTATTAATTACATAATATCAGACCGTTATTACATGTTGTGCAAACAATTACCTGCATTAGTAGATTTGAATAAAATTATTAAGGATATCTATCAACCAGTGGTAGAAAAAAAATATGACTCTAAATGCGATGCAATATTTTTTTTGCAAATTTTTTAAAAATTCTATTTATTCCATGATCATTACGACGTGTAATATATACCCTTTAATTTTTTCCCGAAATATGACTACACTCTGTATACAGACCTAAGGGAAGGTAATGTATTGGAAATATATAATCTTTCACAAGAAACTATCTGTATGGAATTTGTATAAAATCCATAGAACTGACGAAATGTAATGTGCTGGCCACATTAGATTTTTTTAACAATGTGGCTTTTCAAATATTTTTTTACAATTTTTTTTTGTAGCATCACATACATGCCTTGCCTATTGTTCGCCAAACTTTCTGTTGTGAGGCACGTGGTATTAATATGATGACTCATATCTGATCACATAAAACGCTCGCGCTGGTGGTATCAATGTCCCAGTGACCATTTCATTGTGCTACAAAGTTATATATCGCGCAAAAACGTCCACGATTGATATGGCAGTGCAACGATTGTAAAAAAAACTATTGTGTGCCTTGTTTTTACTGCTCACATGGTTAAAAGTAAATAATTTTTGTAGTTTTTGGATATATTCGTATGTATTTTGTCCATATAAAGACATATTTCAATATGAATAATCGCTATTATTTATTTTTTAATATAAATGCTGTAAAACTGAGACCGTTTAAAAAATCATCGGACCATGAGCATACATTGGTCCCCACGACGGCTACTTTCTGTTCTCCATTCAAATGTTATGAAAGCGTGGCATCCGACGATATACTCGCCGTTTAAATGAAGAAGATTGTGAGGTATCATAGCAGTACCTAGCCGTCCTATACCTCTCGGAAAACGTGGCATCGCGTTGATGCCACCAGGGCCTTAATGTGTTAAGCAAATAATTAAAAATAAATTTAGTCTATATACATAGCCATAGACAATATACAAATTTTGCTGAGGTAAATTACGTAGTATATTTTATAGGCACATGCTACTGAATACTGTAATAGATCCGTTATGGTAAACAGTGCCATAATGAATGTCATATAGAGGTTTATGTCATGACTTATAGCACGGCAGCATATTCTCGTTCGTAAAACTATTTATACCGGATGGAGACAAAATTAATTTTTTCACGGATTTTCACAAAATTATTTGATCGTGCTTTTTTTTGCTGTAGATCGACTACTTTACCAAACGTCAATCTGTACCGCACTACCCAATTAGTACCCATGCATTAAATATTGGTATGGAAAGTGCATTACTTGAAATAATTCATGTCGTTAGAATTTGAACTATAATCATCACTCATCAGAGACACAATCGGTTGGCAAGAAATTACAAATTCCTCGAATTAGATAATTAAAATTAATTTTGTTATTCAGCAAAATTTCATATTTTGTTGTAAAAAATATGTAGGTGAGTCATGAAATGATTAGCTTTGAATAAAGTAACGTATTGTTTTTAACATTTTCCCCAAACGAGAAAGAAATATTACTTGGGGAAAATTCAATAGAAACTTCAATTAACTTTTTGCTCTCCAAACAGCAAAAAGAAGCAATTTTCTCTAAGGTGAGTTTATTAAATGTGACTCATTGATAGATTGTTTCAAATAAAACTGGAAAAAAAAAATTTCACAGCTCTAATGCTACGACTATCTAATTGATATTGACAGAGATGTGTCAATTAACTTTTCACTATCATTTTACAAATACAATTTTAAATTTTCTTATATTTAAGAGGAATTTTTTTGTATATTCAAATAACGTATAGATTAGATGAAAAATTCACAGTCTGGTAAATTAATGTTAGTAAAATGTTTGACTTTTATCGTTTATTGTAGACAATGGAAACTTTAAATTATTTTCACATACGAGTATTTTGCGTAACTTGCATATGACTTGACTACGAAAACTTTACGCGTCTTACAAGAAGAGTCATTGTAACAATTATAATTTAATATTCTATTACGTATATTGTGACGTAATCGGTACCTACCTTTCGAAGATGCTCGATTACTACACACATAGAGCTGTCCCCGGAGCTGAAAAGTTGTAAGCGAGGATCGTGGATCGTAACAAAAAGAAATGAGAGCAGGTGTGGATGCAAATATTGAGCGCCACTGGTGCTAATGAGTGCGGATGTATGAGTGGTGTGCACCAGACCTCCAATGATACTCGAGGTATAGTAAACAAAAAAGTATATTTTAACAAAGTTTATTTGCCGTCACGATACAAAAAAATCTGATGTGGCCAGTACATTACCTGTCGTGAGTTCCATATATTTTGTACAGATTCCATACAGAAAGTTTCTTTCACAAGATTCCATATTTCAAGTACCTTACCTTCTGTCAGTTCTATGTATTTTGTACAAATTCCACACAGAAAGTTTCATGTACCTAAGAGGTTCTATATTTCCGGAAAAATTATAAAACAAACCTGTCAATTGCACTTGACACTGACAACTGCTTTATGAAAATTAATTTCTTTATATTTTTTTACTTCATATCCATTAAATATGAAATATTAAATGTAATTAAATCATATGAAAAATTACAGTACTTTTCAAGAAAAAGTGTTAAAATATTAAAATGAGGGTACTTCCGGTTGAGCAATTATAACCAAAATGTAATCATCACTTCACATGGATGTAAGAAAAGGAATACGAAGGAATTATAATTTTTTGAATTGTAGTATTTGAGTTATCGGATCCAAAAAAAGCGTCACGCACACATACATACACACACACACACATACATATATACATACATACATACATACATACATACATACATACATACATACATACATACATACATACATACATACATACATACATACATACATACAGACATCATCGTAAAAATAGTAAAATCTTATTCCAGGGACTGTAAAACGTGCTTATTCATCAAAAACTCACCACATAGTTTCTTGATCAAATACAATACCTTTTTTATCTAAAGGTGACGGAAGGTAAAAATAATGTGCCCACCAATATACCTCCTGCCATTTCAGTTTATATTCTATATAAATTCATATTTTATGAAAAATCTTGCAAATTTACTTTATTTAATATGCATTGCATAGGTATATATCAATTGAATCCAATTTATAATTAGTACTATATTATTTTAAAAACTTCGTGCACTACTTACTATTAATTTAGATTTATTTGATTTTTGACAGATTTATTTATAAATTATACGAGTATACCTAACATATTTAAACACGTGGAACGAAGGAATCGCGTTTATCTTTAAAGCACGGGCTACAAGATTTAAAATATAAATTATAGGTATATTAAAATATTTAACAAAAGAATCAATGGACTATAACAGATAATTCAATATTTTTTTGCCTCCGTCCAGTATAAGTAGAATTACATAACTCCAAATTATCTCTCATCACTGTTTACCGACCTAAACTAAATATTTAAAACTATTAATAGTAAATTGTCAATTGTAACTTAATTGAACACATTTTCAGCAATATATACTTACTCAGTGCGCATATTCTTGCACTTAATACGATCGTCAGTTCTTGCCAGTGCAGTCTGTTATAGTGACTATTATAAGTACAATGGATGTAATGTTCTTAATAATAGAAGATTTATTAGGAACGAATCCTGTGTAGTGATATCCATAGCTACATAACCTCTGTAGTGAAAGTGACAGCTAATAAACTTGCACTGAAATTTTGCAACATATTTTATTTAAAATGCTCTGCGAACGTTGTAACAACAAATAGTGCCGGGCATGACGTCATTGCCTGCACTGAGTGCAAAACTAAATATATAAATGGAAAACGCTACAATTTATTAATTAGTACTCTTCAATATTTTCAACTTTATGCATGCTCTAGAAATAGAAACCTAAGTAGTTGACATCGAAAGTTTCTATTGCATCCGCTTTGTTCTCTCGATTTGAAATAGCACTTAGCAAATCCAATTAAAAGGCGCTGAAGTTGTAAGATGCAGGATGCAGGAGACTGTATTGCGCCTGTCCTAGGCGTGATGTCTACAACTTCGTCAGCCTCTGTCCGTTGTCGACGCAGTTCAATCTAATTTTATTTTCTACTTTTACAACTTTATTGGAGACTTCATTTTGCAACGGATCCGAACACAGAGTGAGATTAACTAGGTTTTCAAAGGTGTCATCGCTGAGAAATAACATGTTATATTTGTGAAAGAAGTATGTACTTATACAATACACGAAGTTTTGTAACTTCTATGGGTCTTACAGTCAGAATTAATGATAAAAATAAACGAAGAAATAACTATATATATATATATATATACATAGAGGTGTCCCATAACTTCAGGTACATATTAGAAGGGCATATAGTTCTTAATGTCCTGATTACGGAACAAAAAGAATTTTTTCAAAATTCCTATAATTAAGGGTAGTTCACTTAAGAAGAACATTTTTTGTACCCCTGGATACTATAATATTTGGAATAGTAAAATTAGTTATAACTATTATATAAAATAATTTAACAATGAAATTAATTTATGCAATTACGTAAAGCTTTGTCACACTAATTAAGTTTGGGAGATGTGTATGTAATGAAAAAAACACACAACCTATTCAACCAGTGTTCCAAAACTGTTTCCTTCAAAAACCTCAAAAACTAATTTTTGAATTTTGAAAAAATTCTTTTTGTTCCGTAATAATATAATAATAATATGTACCTGAAGTTATGGGACACCCTGTATATATAAAGTTATCAGTAGAATTGAACGAGTGCAACGAAAAATTGTCTCTTTCTTGTACTGAAAATTTCTTCAGAACCACACCTACTGCATAAAATTGCAAAATAGGCGCATAATTCTCGATTGATATTTAGTACAAAATATTTTATAACTTTTTTGATGGCCCATTTCTCGTTGGTAAACTCTACATTAGGTTACATATGCGTTCCACTCGTTCATGTAACTTGATCTTTATAAAAAAATATAAAAACCAATAAACTCACCTTAGATCATATATATATATATATATATATATATATATATATATATATATATATATATATATATATATATATATATATAGGGTGACCATCCGTCCTGGTTTGGCCGGGACAGTCCCGGATTTCGTAGATTGTCCCGGCGTCCCGTCAGGGTTTTGTAATATCCAGGCTTCTACTAAATTATTAACTTTTTTGTTTATATCTACACGATGTTTCACTAAAGAAATATATTTTCTAATGTTTAGTGATTGTAAAATGTGAATATGCAATATTAAAATCATATTTGGAAAATTTAAAAATAATAAATTGATCTGAAAATAAATGAAAGAAAGTATGTGTACATATTTAAAACAATTAAACTCCTCAAAAACAATTCCATTTACTTGCTTTGTTTGCCGAGGACGACTGCATTAATAGAAAGGTTATCTTCACACAAGTAAAAATACTGT
The DNA here is from genome assembly GCA_963082715.1 of Harpalus rubripes. Taxonomy (NCBI): domain Eukaryota; kingdom Metazoa; phylum Arthropoda; class Insecta; order Coleoptera; family Carabidae; genus Harpalus; species Harpalus rubripes. The sequence continues at coordinate 42,038,894 of OY720455.1, read as the reverse complement.
AATCTTCGGAAAAAAGTAGAATGAACATTACCACCATAGCTAAATTATTAATAATTAAGACAAATCTTGTTGAAACTTGTACATAATTTTATAATACAATAAAAGCAAACAAAGATGTATGTTTGAACTATGAAAATAAAACTTTTTGTATTATCGCATTTGGTAACTGATTTGCATTTGCTGTTTTTTCTACTCCCACATGAAAACCTTATCATTTCGTTATAATCTGCAAAATGGATATGTAGGCAATACTAGTTAAATAAACGAATATAATTTCATAACCATTTTGGGATAGATATGAAATCCACGAATCACACATCACGCAAGTCATAATCCAAGCAACTGTCTATTCATTTATTACAATATTAAGAAGAAGAACGTTACAAATGTCATTTGACATTTTAATGTTGTTATTTAGATGGAAATATTTTCAGTATAAAAAAAGATTTGGATAATTTAATAACATTTAAATGAATTATACATATTTTGAATTAATAGAATAAGTATTCAAGAATAACGTGTAAAAAATGAGAACCAGACCGGTATAAAATGTCACAGTTGACAAGTCAATGTTATCTGTTATCCTTTTTAGATTTGCCTATTCGCCAAGTCACTTTGTCGTCCCGCGAAACGAGCGCCGCTGTAGAGGTCGCACAACGCAACAAATGCGTGATACTGTTGGTTGAATGTTCTGGTTATGAATGTTATGATAGGTAATATATATATATATATATATATATATATATATATATATATATATATATATATATATATATATATATATATTTATTTATTTATTCTTGAAATACCATTTTAACACTATACTAATGTCCGAAAATGTCAACAATTATTACGTGCGGGTTTCGGGTAGCAGATTTATCAATATTTCGGCAAAAAAGTTTGAATAAAGGTAAAAAGTTACTCAAAAGCTACCACATTCACGGGTTTTAATTTTCATTCAATTTTTCTCCCGCAATAAAATGTGTACTACAAATTCTTGTGTATTTAGTTTGGAGCCAACATAAATTACACACGACTACAGAATGTAATATTGTTTATTCTTTAATAACATACAACTGAATTATAATATTATTATATATGACAGCTACTTAGAAATCAAAACATAAGAAGGATTACTCGATACACAACACCCCCTCTTCCTACCTAGTGACATAGTTTTTCAAATACGCAGGTGGTTTTATCGTTCGTTTTGTTCGTGGCGTGGTCTGAAATGGTTGTGGTGATACAGATAAAAATGCAGCAGGTTCTTCTGTAATCATTTGTGTAGGTGACGTTGAATTTTCAGCTTCTTCTTCTGATGGTGTTCGGCCTGCCACCAGATCCAAAAGGCGTCGAATGGATTGTCTCTCCGATGTTTTCGCTTCATAGAAACAGGTTCTGTTTGTCCTTGTATACTTGCTGGCACCCATAGAGACGTAGCTTCATAGTTTCTGACATAAACTGGTTCATCAAAGTTTCCTATTCTCGAGATGAGTTCCTTGTTCACCTTTCTTTCATTGTTGGTCTAAGCTGTAGTCAGGATGTAACCTATTTAAACATGTTTTTATTCTTTATCATATAAGTAGTTCTGCTGGACTAAATCCAGTAGTCGTTGACAACGTGACATGTTGAGCAAGAAATTTGATTGTCTTTGTTTCCAGTTTTCATTAAAAATTCGTTTTAGTGACCCTTCCGTTGTTTGAATCATACGCTCTGCTTGTCTAATACTGGTTGCATGATATGGTGATACAAGAATTGATTTAATTAAATTTCGTTTTACAAATGATTGGAATGGAAGCAGCACTTGTTGTTAAAGACATGCGTTTTACCTCATTTTGAATCTATAATTATGAGGAACTCTTAACCATGATATGGGCCTGCGACATCTATATGTAAACATGACCATGGATTTCTTGGTGTTTCCCAAGGATGGTGCTTTCGGTGGAGCATGTCGCGATTCTTGGCATGGTGCACATCCTTTTACATAATTTTCGATGTCTATATCGATGTTCAGCCACCTTACATATGAGCAAGCTAGAGCTTTCATTCGAAAAATACCTGAGTGTGCGATGTGTAGCTCTTGAACACACGTTAACGTGCATCATTTGGAATAATCACATGATGTCCCCACAATAAACAATCTTTATTAATAGAAATCTCATGTTGTTTAGTAGAGAATGCCTCGAAACCTTCAATTGTTTTGGCAGACCATCGCCTTCCCACCCAGGTATAAACTATAGATAAAACTTGATCTTTTTTATTAGTTTACTCAGATCAGATGCAGTCAGTGGTGATTGAGTTAGAGTTTCAGTGAAAAAAACGCCTGAGGGTTCTGGGACAGGAACGTCTGGGAATGGGCAAGGTAGACGACTTAGTGCATCAGCATTTCCAATCTTAGGTCCCGGACAATATCCGTGGAGAGATGATGTCTGGAGTTGGTTTGGATGTTTTAAAAGACCCAGAAGCTTGAAGTTCTTATTTGTTTCTAATTTGTTTTTTGGAGCTGCTGCATTCTTAATTGCTTTTACCTTGGATTCAGCAGGATGGATACCTTTTTTATCGACTCAATATCCTAGGAATTCTACGGATGTAACACCAATAATACATTTATCTCGGTTTGCGCGTAGTCCTCTTTCTTTAAACCTTTGCAGGACTTGTTTCACTATTTCTGTGAGTTGGAGCATTGCCGTAGCTCTGATAAGTATGTGTCAAAATATGGCGTTACACCGGGTATATTTCGTAGTAGTTGATCCATAACATTTTGAAATATCCCTGGTGCAATACTTACTCCAAATTGTAGACGTTTCACTGTGTTTGCACCCCGATGAGTAATTATTGTTTGAGCTTCGGCTGCAGACTCATCGACAGGTAACTGAAGATAAGTTTGTGACATGTCTATCTTGGCGTAATATCCTTGTAACTGGGCGGAATCGAACTCTAATATCGCACCCACTGCTACCAAATTATGTAACAACACGGGCTAAAATTCTAATATCCCATGCGTTGTTACCAAATTATGTGACAGCACGGAATCAAATTCTAATATCCCACGCGCTGTACGAAAATATGTGACAGAACGGTTCTATCAGTAGAATAAAAATAAAATTAATAAGCCGAAATGGTAACGTTACCACCAGTTTATTTACGAAGATAAATAAACAAATTTAATTTGGAAACATAAAATATATTATTCATTCACAATTAAATGGTGAGAATAATACACACAAATATTTAAATTACAACACATAACTAAGATACATATTTTATAAATTTACAATTATTAGTTTTAGCAAAACAAAGAGACAGCAGAGCGGACATTACGTACCAAGTTATTATTAAAACTTACATGCCTACGAATATTTACACTTCTAATTTCTGTTAATTACTTCATACTGTATACAACTACGGCTGCCGATATACCTGCTACTGCAGCCACTCTGATCCCTGCAGCTGCTCCAGTCCTGGTTTATATACTGCATTGATAATTAATTTGTTTTTCAATACTACGATGCATGTAGGTAAAAGGGATTTTTTTTACTAATTACATTATAAACACTTACGTGATATAACCACAAGTTGAATAGAATTAGAATTTTGATAACTTACTCATATTTAAAAAACAAACTAATTACTCTCTCTATTCTGACGTAATGAATTTAGGAATTTTTGGAAAGTACTTCAAACTACCTTTCCAAAGATTCCATAAACTCAATAAAAATAATGCCGCTGAATTTCGTTTTGTTACATCCTCCTCCTGTTATATTTGACAAAAGATGATTTACTGCAGGATTTGGGTATGGATGGTCTTGTAGCGCCTTGTTAATGGTGACTTTGTAATCCCCACACATTCGAATAGCCCCATTTGGTTTGATTACAGGGATTACATGAGTGGACCACTTAGGATTGGATATCGTTTGTAGGACGTCTTCTTTCAATAATCGTTTAATTTCTAAATCGATGCGCGGTCGCAGTGATAAAGGAACATTACGTGCTTTGAAACGGATAGGAGTTACTTTCTGATCAAGTAGAATAAAGACTGTTGGTCCGCTGTAACTTCCCAATTTCTCATCGAAAACTTCTTTGTACTGCTCAAGAGTTTCGTCTATTGTAATTGATTGTTGAACTCTATTTATTCCTGTGAGTTCTATACCCAATGGTTGAAACGATTCTAGTCCTAGCAAATTAGTTAAACTACCTTCAGCTACTAAAAGCCGTAGTTGCCTTCTGTAGTTCTTATAGCGGACATTTACTTTGCACGTTCCCTTAATCTTGATTTGATTTTTTTGATAATCACGCAAGTTGTTATGTAGAGGTTCAATTGTTGGTCTTCCACTTGGCCAAAAACTTCGGTATCTGGCCTGGGTGGGCCCACCTCATTGATGTGTTGGCCCACCTGCTGGCCCACCCAAAAAAAATAAAGAAAATTTAACTATTTTTCAAAAAATCGCCCCAATTATGTAGCAAAATTATTCTTTCTTAGCAACATTGGTATAGCAAGAAATCAATAATAATTGCAAACATTGAATAAAGGTGATACATTTATTTCTATTGAAATTGATTAAAATTTTGATTAATATGTAGCTAATTCATGTAGCGAATGATACCATACTGGACACGCCATAGATATTTGTAATATAGTGTATTGGAAAAGTATCTGGACTAATAATAGATATTATAAAACTATATCTGATGAATTCACAAAACTGAAATTATTTTTCAAAAACTAAAATATGTTTAATTAGCGTTTACGACAAATTTTACATGGAATATAGTAAATTGATAATTCCTTATTAAATTATTTATCAACATTGCAATAAAATTAAATTAAATAAAAATAATAATTTTGCTTTAGGCAAGGACGTACTTTTGACGAGAGGCTCGTATCTAAAACCAAAATTTGGAAATCAATTACGACACTTCAATAAAGATTAGTTTGATATTTTTAAATTGTTGAATTAAAGTACGTATTTATTTATATGGGCGCTACATTTTACACAATGATTCCTGGAAACTGATTCTGGATTTTGCAAAAAAGTTCGTAATAGCCCTCTTGTCGTTGATCGTGGAAACAGTATTCTGTACAACTCGAGTGGAATTAGAATGTCCATATCACCTTCGGATGATTGAGCACTCCGCCTAAGGCGCCGTGCCATCCTTATACAATATGAACATCACACCCACTCTTATTGCACAAACTACTGTATTGTCTCATATTAATTATATAGATACATATCCTTTCATCTTAATGAAATGTAAGAATACAGTTTGTTATTAACCATATTTTATCGATAATTTCGTTACTTCTTTATTTTCATCTATGCGCTAATAGATAATTAACTATCAAGTGTGAGAATTAGGGCGATTAATAACTGAGACATGTTAACGCACTTGGGACGCTCTCGAGTTCATTGTTAAGCTCATTAATCGCCAATTAACACACGTGTTCCAATTTTTTCCGTTGATTGTATGTATCTTACCGAAATGGAAAATCTAATTTTATCCCATAATAATGTATTTTAGGTTAGTAACGTTTGACATAAATTTTAACAATTTTTCAGTCTTGGTGTGTGATACCCAGTAAAATTGATTAATGAATGATTTTCTATATACTAACATAACCTATTAATAAACGGGTAACGGAAAATTATGTTAAATATTTATTTTATTTCCTTTTGTATAATTTTGTTTCAGATCAAATGACTTTATCAAAATATTACACAAATTTCAATAATTAATTGTAAAATAATGTATCTAATGGTTATTTCGTTATACTTTCAAATTTGAGGCTCTGTAAAGAACAATGTCTTAAAATGTAGTACTTAAAAGTCATAAATTCTTGCAACAGCCCTATTGCAAATAACTATATTATTACGAGATAATGTTTAATTTTTAAAATTATAAAGAGAAACTATTATAGTTAGTGATTATAATTTATGAGCTGTTGAATTTAAATTTCATTATGGTCACATATCTTATTTTAAAAATTCATTACCAGGAAATTTCGCAACAAATATATTGAAACAGTATTTCCCTTTGCATGCTGATATCCTTGGATTCTAGAATTCCTGCGAAACATTAAAGGCGTGCCCTAGTAGTCCCCCGGTCCTGTTTGGAAGAAGTCCAGACAATCGACAATCCTTTTCTTTATCTCTCCTTCTTGTTCTTTCCTTATCTAACACACAACTAGCAGTTACAACATTCACCGTGAATAAGAACTGACCACCATCGGTGACCTTAGTCATCGATCGGAAATGCTACATCGATCATTTCCAACGACACGACAACCCGGGCGAGAATTAGCCCGGATGTGAATTTACAAACACAGAGTAGAAGAAATAAAAAGAATGTGATATTCAAATTTATTTGGGTATTTATATATGGAATATGCACAGCAACGAACTATTTAACCTACCTAGTTTCCATTGAATACGTAGGTTTGATTGTCCAAAGAATACGAATATAATTTTTTGATTGTGATTGTGACTCCAATACCAAATAATTTTAATATGAAAAAGGTCTGACATTCATGTACAGTACTCGTGTCCGTGACTATCATTCTACTTGTGTACAAAGTTATGACGTCACAAAGTAAGACTCAGAATGTTTAAAAGGAAAATTATGAATGAAAAGTATAATAATATTAAATATATGTATTTGATGAATTATGCATAATATTAAGAAAAGTTTTCATTTATGAGAAAAAATTCAATATTTTTTTGTATGACCCCATTGCATTTTAATTGTACAACCGCAAATTACTACCACTACCCCTAGGTATACAATGCAATTTTTAGTATACTAGAGTTATGGAAAGCCGTATAGCTAGTCAGAATCAAGCCTCCGCAATTAATATTTTGTTTGAATTATTACTCTTTAATTTTTTGCATAAACACTGTGGTCAGTAGATTCTGTGCTTGCGTGTGCGTGTGTATGTGTGTGTTTCATATAATTGAAGTATTGTAGATTCATAATTAATTTTCGATTGTTTATAGTAAAAAAAATAAAATATATAACACATAATTCTTGCCACTTCCATAACTATTTTATATGAGTATTCTATCTAAAAATTCTTGCAAATAAATATGATGTATAATAAAAAAAATCTTATGTGGCCAGCACATTATCTTTTGTCAGTTCTATGTATTTTGTACAAATTTTATACAGAAATATCCTCGCTAAAGATTCTATTTCTTGTACATTACCGTCCCGCTGTTGTATGTGTTTTATATAAATTCCATACGGAAAATTTCTAACAAAAGATCCTATATTTGCAGTAAAATTATAAGACAAACACACTAATGTCAATTGCACGTGCTTATCGATCAAAAACTCATCATCGAATTTTTTGACCAAAGACAATACCTTCCTTACCTAAAGGTGAGTGAAGGTAAAAATACAGTGTGTATATTTAATTTAAGGAAAAGGTATCTATTTAACAATATATAAATATCATCCAATCTATTTCAAAATATTTTCTTGGTTTGCCAAAATACTTGATCCGACGTTCTTATCAGTCCTTGAAAAAATGGTGAAAATCGCGGTATGAACAAAAGAAACGGTTTAACTGAAATTTCGATATGGTTACATATGAAATCCGATATCTTTGCAAAGCTTTATACGAGTAGTAAGTGAGGTGAGGCCTGGTAAAGGCCCGCACTGTATTAATATGTCATTATTACCGATATCTGCCTGCAAAGTAGATTAGCACACCCATCAGTGGGCAAAATGCCATGATGATATATTTATGTACTATTTTATGAATGCCTAAAGATTGACAATAGCGTTTATCGAAACGTAATATGAAAACTTAAATGATTCCTCTTTTCATCCTGGAGATAGAGAATTAGATATTTCAAGTCACATATATTAAAACACCTTATACTGAAGAAAAATGGTTTTTTTTTATTACATATTATTCTTTATTTGTGAAAAAATAATTACGAAAATATTTTTCTATAGTCTGTCTATCCTCTGAAAAATTGGCGTGATGACACCACATCGTTGCAATTGCAAGTTTGTTCTAAATACAGGAGAGTAATTTTGTTTACAGTAAGAGTACGTAGCATCCAAAATTGACTTCAAAACAATACTTTTGTTTTAAATAGTATCAAAGCGTATTAAAATTTTGTTGCAATAGTAGTTATTTATGATTTAAGTGTTAAAAGTGGTATTTTATTTTGTGAGAACAAAATAAAAACTCTTTTAACACGTATATTATACATTCTTTCTTCTACAAACACTATTTTTACCTCCCGTCATACCATAGGTAAGGGAGGTAATGTAATCGTGCCAAAAATTTGATGGTGAGTTTTCAGTAAATAAGCACGAATTAGGGTCCCCACAACAGGTTTTTACTATTATAACGATGACGTCTGTGTGTGTGTGTGTGTGTGTGTGTGTGTGTGTGTGTGTGTGTGTGCGCGCGTGTGTGTGTGTGTGTGTGCGTGTGTGTGTGTGTGTGTGCGTGCGTGCGTGCGTGCGTGCGTGCGTGTGCGTGCGCGTGCGCGTGTGCGTGTGCGTGAGTGTGAGTGTGTGTGTGTGTGTGTTTGTGCGTGTACGTGTACGTGTGCGTGTGCGTGTGTGTGTGCGCGTGTGTGTGTGTGTTGATTAGATTTTGGGTAAAATTAGATAAATGGAAGTGATACTTTACTTGAAGCCCATTACAGTTTTGAATGAAAAACTATATTAAAATATAATCCAAAACTTTTAGTATTTAAGACATATACCATGGGAAACAACATATTAGATTTTAGCTAAAATTAGTCAACCAAGTGATACTTTATTTGAAGCTCTGAACAGATTCTCGTGAAAAATATATTATGATATACTCCAAAACTTGTCAAATTTAGTATTTACGACTTTCATATGAAGGGGAACAACATATTGGATTTTGGATACAATTGATAAACCGGAAGTGATACTTTATAAATATAAATTGATACAATCCAAGACATTTCAAATTTGGTATTTAAGACTTTTATATTAATGAGAACGACATATTAGACGTTTTCTAAAATTGATAAACCGGAAGTACTATTTTATAGGAAGCTATAAACAGATTTTCTTGAAAAAATATATTAAAACATGATCCAAAACTTCTCAAATTTGATATTTAAAACACGTGTATAATTTAAAACATTAGATTTTAACTATACATATACGATAAACCGGAAGTGGTTCTTAATTTGGAGCTCTAAACAGATTTTCGAGAAAAATATAATAAAATATAATCCAAAATTTTATATTACAGACTTTTCTATTTATTGGAACAACAAATTAGATTTTGTTTACGAATGATCAACCGGAAGTGATACTTTACTTAAAGTTCATTGCTATTTCAAACATGGAATTGTCGGGAGGTCATGTGTTGGCCACATCAGATTTTTTCATTTAAATTTGTAATTCTAGTATTGGCATATGTCAAAAATATTAATTTCTTGCTCCATTCGTCGTTACCAGGGTAACTAAATCGTTTTTAACACTATTGTTAAAAGTAACAAAATGCCTGTCACTTTTTAACACTGGTGTCATAGTAGATTTGTATTTTTTTTAACATTTTTGCGCATCGAAAGAGCTTTCATAGATAGCATTTATGTTCTTAAATCAGAAATGACATGAAATTTTAAATAATTGAATAAATCTAAATCCAATAGTGTTATGAACTACAGCATTACATACACAAATTTCTTTAAATCAACTCGATTTAATATAGCAGTTTGTTTTAATATTTCAGTATATAAAAACCCAAAATATAAGAAATAATATAAAGGACTCGTTTTATAAGACTGATGTCTTATAAAACTCGCTCTTTAATATACTATTATAGATATGAAATTAGATAGAAAAAGAGATATGAACCTAATTTATTTTTGAAACTTATTTAATCACTGCTGTTCCTCAAATTAAAACTACAAAAACAAAATATAGTCAGACAATTAAAAGACGGAAATTACCGTGAAGTTTTTGAATAAAAATATCAAAAATAAAACTCAATATGCAAATTTTTACATGATTTATATGTCTCCCATAACTTAGTTAGGCGGCAGGTAATAATATCTCAGTGCTCAAATAATCTTGGGAGGCGCTAAAAAATTTAAAGCCATCACAGGTGTTGTTAGAAAACAACTTATATTAAAATCTGTCTAGTTTTGCGAAAATAATAATAATTCCTGCTCCTGTTTTCTAGACAAATAACTAAATACAGGTAGGTAGAAAATCATAAAATTTTTACAATACAGGATGGTTGGATTTTCATTGTCCAGCTTTTATCATCTGAAATATTAAAGATACAAGAAAAAGTTAAATGTAAGTGTTGTCTAATACAATTTGGTCTAGAATTTAGCATACACAATTTTTTTCCATGGCCTACTAATTTTGCGGAAACATATTTGACGTTGATTTTTAAAATGGGGCATGCCCTATATGGTTTTTAATCAATTTATCTTTACAATGATGTATGAAAAGTTTTTTTTAGCATTTTTCAACCCCGTAAATTGGAGTCGTTCCAACTATTTTTTAAATAACTGCAGTAGCAACAGCTATGAAAAATTTTGTTTTAGCAATTGAGTACTGTCAGTTGCAATCAAATTTTGACAGTAATAAACTTGTTTATAAGGTAAAATTCTATCAAAATGCTTACGTTGACGAATAGCGAGTACACAGACATTGTAATTACTTACCTATGGTTTATTTACTTATTCGTATATATATATATATATATATATATATATATATATATATATATATATATATACAGGGTGTAAATGAAATAAGTGCATTAAATTTAACCAGTAATATAACTCGGTGAGAGCAACAATATTTCTTAATAACTTTTTCTCGAAATCCCATATTTTTTTAGCATTTTTACCACCCCGTAAATTGACGAGTCGTTCCAAATATTTTTGTGATAATTGAATGCAGTGCAATACCTATGAAAAATTTTGTTTTAGCAATTGACATTCATGTCAATTGTTGCAATTAAATTTTGACATTAGTAATAAACTTGGTTATAAGATAAAATTCTGTCAAAATGCGAGTACACAGACATTGTAATTACTTACCTATTGTTTATTTATTTATTTTTTACTCGTATCTGTACTACATTTCACTTGACATCACGGTTGACATAAAGACAGTGTCATGGAGTTGCCAACGCATTTACACGGAGCGTTTCCAAATCATCACCAAATCATTCTGTTCTTAATTCGCACATTTGTTAATCTTGTATATCTTTATCACATCACAATACGGAGTGTCACATATGACAATTTTAAAAAATGCAACAGTTGTCTCCATACCATGTGCAAAAAGTTCAACGTTTTCAGCACATAACAGACTTCAATTTTGGGAATGGCTCATAATGTTCATTAATGAGACTGAATTTACTTGGGAAGGTGTATTTATTATGCACAATACACACCTCGACAGACGAAAATGCTGTAAAAATTTTCATTAAAACATCTTTGAGCGGGAACAATAAATGGACGACTAATTATTGGTACTCAAGTACCTCTTTTAGATGGACAAAAGTTTGTACTTACATTTTTTGAATAACGTATTTAAACTATTATGATTTATCGACGATAAATAATCAATCATCTCATAACCTAATAACTATGCTTTTGCTCTTCGTCTCGTTACCTCGTTTCTCTTTGTCTTCCACTATTCACGTGATTAAAAGCCTGGTTCAATACACAACTTTATACTTTTGTTATCCAAAATTTAAATTTATTTATTTTAAAAATTGTACTATTACGTATTAATTAATAATAATGTTATTTCCCTTGATTCGTTTATTAATTACTGTGACTGTAAGTGTAACCGATAACCGAGAATTTTTGAGCTGTTTGTATCTCACTTGAATACGGCAGCGCGAGCGCAGTCATTTGTTCTCTTTGTTCTCCATAGGCGGGTAACGAAATATGCAACAAATCTTTAAAGAATTTTAACTCAAAATCTAAAAGACTTAGAAAAAAAAGTTATTAAATAATATTGTTGCTCTCGTCGAGTTACATTACTGGTTAAATTTAATGCACTTATTTCATTTACACCCTGTATATATATATATATATATATATATATATATATATATATATATATATATATATTACTTTGTGGTTTCTATAAAGATACTGCCATGGAGTTGCCAACGTATTTAGACGGAGCGTTTTCCAATTATTCTGTTCCTAATATTCGCACATTTGTAAAACTTGTACATATTCGATATTATCACAGTAAGGTGTGTCACATATGACAATTTGTTTTTAGAAAAGAAACAGTTATTTCTATACCATATGCAAAAAGTTTGTTTTCAGCACATACCAGACCTTAGTTTTGCGAATGAATTATATTGTTTATTATTGAGACTTTTACATGGGAAGGTGTATTTATTATGCACAATACACATCTCTACAGACGAAAATGCTGTAAATTTTTTTATTAAAAATGTTTGGGCGGGAACAATAAATGAACGACTAATTGATATTCAGGACAGGAGTTTGCACTTATATTTTTTGAATAACGTATTTAAACTATTATGATTTGTCGACGATAAATCATCTCATAACCTCATCATAACTATTCTCTTGCTCTTCCCCTATTTACAGATGTTTAGAAGCCTGGTTTAATACACAATTTTATAATTGTGTTATCCAAAATTTAAATTTCCTTATTTTAAAAATTGTACTATTAGGAATTTATTAATAATAAATGTGTTTTCCGTTGATGGTTTATTAATTTCTGTGTCTGCAAGGCTGTTTATCGAACTTTATTTCAGACAGCACAGGGTAGCAGCGATGTTTTTATAGGCGGTTACCAAATTTGAAACAAATCTTTAAAGAATTTGAACTTAAAAATTATATGTAGAAATTTTTTATGAAGAAATATTGTTGCTCTCGACTAGTTACATTACTTGTAAAATTGAATGTACTTATTTCGTTTACACCCTGTATAAATGTTGACGCGTCAAGCAAAGTATTACATGTTTTGTATAAGATCATGTCTGCTAAAATTTTCCATTTTCCAAAGAAAGCATATTAAAATGTAATCTCGTATCACAGTTATTACATTCAATATTAAATTTTCTGCATAGAATGAATACAAATTTCGATTAGTTTGTGCATATTTTAGTTTTGACCACACCAGAGTGTTAAACAAACATATGATGAAATTGGGACTTTTAAAGTTTTTACAACAACGTAAAATAAATCCTATTATTTTATATGATTGTTTTACACAAGTGTCTATATGATCATTTAAAAGAAATTTGGAATCAAAAAGGACACCCAAGTCTCTAATATTAGTTTTTCTTTCTAATGTTGCACGGTACAAATATATGTCATTATCATTACCGATATCCGCGTACAAAGCAGATGGCACACCCAGCAATGGGTAATATGCCGTGATGATATATTTATTTTTATTTTATTTATACAGGCTGGTCCTTAAGTACGTTCCGAAAATTAGAGATATGATTGCTTTGATTATTTTATGAAGAAAAGTTCATATGAACTTATGTCCTAAACGGCTTAGTTTCCGAGATACAGAATGTTCAAGTTTCTATTTTTTTTAAAATTTTTGTTTTTATTCCGATAACGCTTTAAGGTATTACACTTAAAATCATTGATCTACACAACACCAATTGAGAATTTGGATGATATAAGGAATCGTATAGTAGCTTCATTTGTGACAATCCGCAATACCCCTTGTATTTTTGAACGTGTACGTCAATTTATGAGAAGAAGAGCAGAAGCATATATTATGGCCGATGGAGGTCATTTTCAGCAATTACTTTAATTTTTTTAATTACTTAATTTCACTGTTTTGTGATTTTTTCTGTAACTTCATTTTTGCATTTTTTGTCCTGCGTTCGACTTTTTATCGCAATAAAAACAAAAATTAAAAAAAAATTAGAAACTTGATCACCCTGTATTTTGGAAACTAAGCCGTTTAGGACATAAATTCATATGGACTTTTATTCATAAAATAATCAAAGCAATCATATCCCTAATTTTCGGAACGTATTTAAGGACCACTCTGTATACTTCGATCTATACTATAATTGTAGCTCAGTACTTCTATATTTCGCGTAAAGCTCATTACATGATATTTGGATACATTGAGTGAGAGTTTATTTAAACTACAATAGTTTTGTAAGTTATTTAGGTCACTTTGAATTTGTAAACTGTCGTCATTGTTTTAAATAATTTTAAAATTTTTAAGATGATCTGCATAGAGTAAAAATTTAAAATTATTAAAGCAACTTGATATATCGTTTATAAACAGTATAAAAAGCAAAGGGCCTAAATGAGACCCTAGCGGTACACTGGAACTGACTGAAATAGAACGGGACTTAAAACCATTGCAGCAAATTAATTGTGATCTGTTAGTTACATACGATTCGATCCAACGCAGTAATGAACCATGAATTCCCAATGTTTGCATTTTCTTAAAAGTGTGGAATGGTGAACTCGTTCAAATGCCTTCCTAAAATCGTTGTATATGACATCCACTTGTTTTTTTTTAAATCCATATTTGTACCTAGATAATCAAAGAAAGACATTAAATTTGTCGTGACAGATTTTCTGGGACAAAAATAATAATGGCTATCAGAGGCCCGCCGACTTGGAAGTTTCTAAGGGGAGGCGTAGGTCCACAGAGTCGCCCTGTGCGAGAGAGAACATTGATGTGTCAGATTGAGTAGCTGGGACCAAACCCTACCAAAAAAAGGTGTAGCCATCCGGAAATGCCGCTCAGGCTTTGCGGGTTGTATACCACATTGGCGCGTCTTTTCTTATTAAAGTCGTAGTGGTACGCAAACCATTGGATCTACAGAACTGCTTTATATATATAAATATATATATATAAGTTATATATATAAGTTATATATATAAGTTATATTTTTAAGGTTCGCGGAAGGGTTTTTAAAAAGATTTTTATTGTAAGTTAAAAGATTATATTCGCTAATCTTTTATTATGTCACAAGTTACAATATATTATTTATTTAATTTTATTACATTTAATGTTTATTTGTGTGAAATTTATGAATGGTTACATCAGACTGAATAAAAATAAGTAAAGTTACAATTTATATAGTTTATGCTTTCCGGTGTCGGGTGTAACCCTGGGAACTGCAACCTCAGCTATATGGGCTGTGGTAACTCCTCCCTCCTTAGAATTGGGCTTCATCAGGAAGCTTCAGCGGCGACCTGGGGGTTGAAGTTGTCTGGTGAAGTTCAATGTCCCTGGCTGGGGACTGGTTTCTTCTCGTGGATTTGAGTGGAAGTTTCCTTTTAAGATAGACTATGACAGAAATAATAGCAACAATAATAATTATAACATATAATGCCAAAACGGGGTATTTGGTGCCATCTTCTTCGTATGGTGTTATATCGTCGTACAGGATGTCTTCTACCTTGTTTATTGGTCTGAGTTCGGAGATGCTATTCAATTCAATTGTAGTTTTGGGAATTTGTGTATTGTTGAAATTTATTTCGTAATTCTCAATTACGGTAGGTTTGCCAAATGTACCATGTTTGAAGTCGAGTTCTTTGTTTTGAATTTGCAATTTACATCCATCATCTTTGATGAGAAGTATACCTTGAAGGCTTCTTATATTATCGGCGTGACTGCATTTACTTTCCAATTTTTCGGGGTGCGGAAATATGGCCAAATATTGGTTGATTTCCTCCAAATATTCGAGATGGTTACTTCTTATATTTAGTTTGACGAAATGACAGTTTTCGACAGTGTTCTTCGTTAGGAAGTTAGTCTCACAGGAGTCTTCGATTATTTCCTTGATTTTTTTAGGACATTGGAATACGTTTTTTTTATTGCGGGTACACGTACCACATAAAGATCTTATTTGACCAGTTTCAGACTTCAGAATATAATCATGATTGGGTATAATAGTAATGAAATTAGAATCATGTTTTGTGGGGGTTGGAATTAAATGAATTAGATCGAAATGCGTTTCATAATTTATTGGAATTTCAATAAAATATAAAATTTTGTTATCTTGCAATTTGCAATTAACTGATAGTAAATTTTCGATTTCCGAAATATTTTCTAAATTTGTTTCAAATGGCAACTCATCATTGTAATATTTCGAAATTTTGTTTAGTTCTTCATAAAGGTCATGTGTTTTTATTATACTGGGGTGTATAGTGTGAAGTTTACAAAATGTGAGAGAATTTTCAATGTCTTGAAGAGTGTTAAATGTTAATGTATACAAAGTGTTTAGTTGATTATAAATATCTTTAATAAATAATTTATCGTCATTTTTTGTGCCGCTAATAGCCAAATGCATGAGCTGTTCAATTTTTAATTTAAGGGTGATTTCGTTTTGTCTGATAGTGTCGACAGTCTTGTTAAAATATTTTATTATTTAGTGACTAACGGAGTAATGATGTTTAATTTGATTATTTAATTTAAATTGGTTTTCTTGTAGGTGATTTAAAATTTTTGTGTATCTTTTGTTATCTTCTTCATCTAAATTTCCTGTAATGGCTTTTACAACAGTTCCTAAACCATTGACTATACCTCGTCTTATCCGAGTGCGGGTGGATAAATGACTGAGTTTTTCATTGATATTGTTCTTTAAATATTCTATCATTTTGTTGTTATTTTCGAAGTCTTTCATAGTTATTTTGTCTATGTTTAGTGTCTCTATAAGATTTGTGTATTGTTTATTTAAGTTTTCATACTGTGATTTAAGTGGATGTAGATCGTAATAGTGTACAAACGTGTGTTGTGTTCTTTGTAGTTTTGCAGGTCCGAGATTAATTGCTAAAAGTCCTGGATTGAGGGTAATGTCCTTCACATCTATTCCGTATGAGCACGGGAAGTAGATGGACCTGGAATTGCGGGATTTTTATTAATTATTTTTCTGGGTCTTTTAATATTAGCAAGATGAATTTTAGTTTGCTTTTTGTCATTATTTTCTGTATCGATTTCAGCAATTTTTAAATTTTTATTAATTGATTTCATTTTTTCTTTTCTAAATTTTGGATTTTTTGTTTTATTGACCGTTTGTTTATTCTGAACATAAATTGTTTTTGGTATTTCCGGGAGTTCTTCGCGATTCTCATTTATTTTACTAATTGTTTTTGTTTTGTTTTCCTGCAACTTGTTATTAATATTTTTGTATACTAGTTTGGTTCTTTCTTTATGTTTTTCGATATAATCCTGCGTTATTTGTTTTTCTAGTTCTATATCGAGAGGTGAATTTGTTTCCAAATGGCCATTAATGATTTCGATAGGTTTTAAATTTGTTGTACTATGGTTTGTGTTATTATATGCTAAAAGTGCATAGTGAACCTTTTCATCTATGGGATTATTTTTAAAATTTTCTTGCATGTTAAATAATCGAATGTGCTCTATTAGGGTGGAATGGAATCTCTCGACTAAACCAGGGGTCGCCAAACTTTGTAACCTTAGGGGCATACTTATAATTCCAGTAAGTTCCGAGGGCCAAAACCAGTGCTAAATTGGAATAAAATTTAAAATGTAATGAAAAATGCGCCGCAGGCGATTTTTTTTTAGTTCAATGTCAAATACCTTTAAATTGAGTATTTATTCTGGAATGCGTAAGCGTAACTGCACTTTCTAACCCCCTTTCATGTGACAGAATAAATAAAAATACGCATCTGAAAAAAGTTATAAATAATTTAATAATATTAATACGTAAAAATAACAATAATTATTTGCCGCAAAATAAAATTTCAATACAGTTAAAAAAAGCAAACTTAGAACATGTTCATGATTTATAATGCAATTATTATTGTGTATTGTGCATAAATTTTCTCGTGAGCTATTTTCTGTTTTTGGTACTACTTGTGTGAGAAAACATTCTCCAAAATGAAGTACACGAAGAATATTTACAGATCTAAGTTAACCGAAGAGCATCTTAAATCTATTTTAATAATTGGTACAAGTAAAATTGGTCCACAACTACAAACTATTGTCAGTAAAAAATCACAACTACATAAATCTTATTAGTATTTTTTACAAGTGAACACCCCGCGGTTTCATTCGCGTTAATTTAGCTTTTCCGTTCCTGAGGGATTTTCAGAATAAAAATCATGTGATTCAAGATATATACATTCCAAACATCGATAGACATACATATACGATACTCTTTACACCAACATAACTACCGAGGTTGAAACCGCGGGATGTTCACTAGTTTATAATATTAGTAGGATTTATTTCACTTATTTGTTAATTATTATGCTTAAGTTAAATTTTCTGCGTATTATACTTGTCATTAATCTTTACCTAACAAGTAAATAAAACCGAGTTATTATCATTCTGTGTTTTTTTTTTATCCAACTTATCACCGCAACAATAACAACAATAAGCCATTAGCTGTCGCGGGCCGGATTGGTGACATTGGTCATTAGCTGTCGCGGGCCGGGTTGATGACACTGGCGGGCCGGATTTGGCCCGCGGGCCGTAGTTTGGAGACCCCTGGACTAAACCGTTAGAATTTGGGTTTTGCGAGCAGGTGAAATGAATTTCGATTTTGTGTAGAGTTAATAGTTCTTTTACAATACTGTTCTTAAATTCGAGTCCGTTGTCTGAAGTGATAAATTTTGGTATTCCGTGGTGTGAAAAGAAATGTGTTAATTTGTTTGCGATCTCGACAGCATTTGTTGAGTTTACTCTATATGCTTGTGCATATTTCGAGAAAGCGTCAATAATAGTAAGGAATTTAGCATTTTCTAATGTTAATGTGTCTATGTGTAAAGTGTCCAGTGGTTTATTAGGAGTAGGGGTGATATTTAATTTTAGTTTAATAGGATTTCTTTCATATTTTGCAGCCAAACATACTTCTCATTTGTTTATGTAGTCTGTAATAGTTTTTAATTGGTTAGGCCAGTAGTAACGTTTTTTAATTTGTGTATGGGTTTCGTTTATTCCTCGATGATTTGTTTTTCCTTCATGGTAATTCGTGATGACTTGTTGAATTTCGTCTTCTTGTTCTATATCTATTAATTTTGTGTTACTTTTGATAAATTTAATTTCTGAATTTTTGAAATATTTTTGAAGTGCATTACTAAATTGTTCATAAATGGGATTTTCAAAATAGAGATAATATGTAACATTAGGGGCGATGTATTGTTTTATAAAATTAACAATGTCCTGTTCGAAGTTTGTTTCAGATATTTGAACGTAAAGTCTCATTTTATCAACGTGAAATTTCTTTATCTTTGGTTTAGATGGTGAGTGTTTTACGAGAGATATAAAAATTTGATTTTTGCCAAAGTTTACTGGGGATTCGGTAATTGTTATGCCAACAATGGGATTTTCAGGGTTTGAATGGATTGTTTGGTCAGTTTCGGGATCTTTTTGTTCCTCTTCATCGGGGTTTACTACTAAGGATTGTGTGTCGTTATCAGGGTTAAAATTTTTATTAAAGTTTTCAATGTAATCAAGAAGATTTTGAGTGCCTGCATCTAGTGTGTTTACATTTAATTCTATTCTCGAAAGAGCATCTGCGTTTGTGTTCAGCTTGTCCTTTTTGTATACTACTTCATAATCGTAATCTTCAAGTTTAGTTCTCCAACGCATTAGTTTGGAATGTGGATCTTTTAATGAGTGAAGGTATTGCAAAGGTTTATGGTCGGTAATAATTTTAAATTTTCTTCCAAAAATGTAATGACTAAAATATTTAGTGGCCCATACAACGGCAAGTAACTCTTTTTCAGTTGTGCTGTAATTTTTTTCAGTATCGTTCAACGTCCTGCTAGCATAAGCAATAGGAAGGTCGGAACCGATAGTGCCTTGCGATAAGACAGCGCCAATGGCGTAGTCACTCGCATCTGTAGTAACGTTAAATGTTTTTGTATAGTCTGGGTATTGGAGTATTGGTTCATTCATCAGGAGATTTTTACAAGTATTGAAGCATTGAATGTACTCAGGGTCTTTGTACTTTACTTTGGAGTCTTTCTTTAAACATTTGGTCATGGGTTTGGTTAGATGTGCAAAGTTTTTTATGAATCGTCTATAGTATCCTAAAAATGCCTTTATTTGTGTAGTAGTTTTGGGGATTGGATAATTTTGAATAGCGCTAAGTTTATTAGGATTAGGTTTCACACCTTCTGGGGTTACTACATGTCCAAGATACTCTACTTCGGTTCGTAAAAATTCTGATTTGTCAAGTTGTATTTTTAGGTTAGCTTTCTTTAGTCGGTTAAAAACTGTTTTTAAATTTTGAATATGTTCTTGAACAGATGTACTAAATATAATTACGTCATCCAAATATACAAGGCAAATTTTGTTAACTAAATCTCTAAGAACGTTGTCCATTACTCTCTGTAAGGTGGCGGGTGCATTTTTTAGTCCGAATGGCATCCGTAAAAATTCATAGTGTCCGTTGTCGGTGTTAAAAGCTGTTTTCTGGATGTCTTTTCCATTCATTTCAATTTGGTGGAAGCCAGATGCTAAGTCTAGTGTGGAAAAATATTGACAGCGTCCTAGTTTGTCAAGTAGGTCGGTTATGTTAGGTAAGGGGTACTTGTCGTCAATAGTTTTTTCGTTGACTTTTCTGTAGTCAATAACTAAACGCCATTTCCGTTTACCTGATGCATCTAGTTTTTTGGGGACTACCCAAATAGGAGAGGACCATGGAGAGTTAGAGGGACGGATTATATTTTGTTCTAACATTTTTTGGATTTGGGTTTGAACTTCTTGTCTGTGAATTTCGGGGTATCGGTATGTTTTGGTGTAGACAGGTATTTCATCCTTTGTACGTATGGAGTGTTTTATTTCATTAGTGAATGTCAATGTCTTATCGTCGGAGTGAAAGATCTCAGAGTACTCCGTCAGCAGTTTTGTTATCTCGCGCTTCTCTTCCTCGTTCATGTGGTCGAATCTCACTTTACTCATATCAAAATTATTATTTTCTATTTCTTGATTAAAATTTAGATTGTTTATTTCAAAATTGTTTAGAGAGTGAACTTGTACGCAATTTACAGAGTTAATAATGGGGTAAATAATTTGGTAATTTTGTATTGTAGCCAAACCTTCGGGAATAGTTATGTCGTTTATTTTTGTTTCTGGAATAAATACTTCGCCATTTTCGATGTTATGAATAAAGAGCTTAGATAAATTTTCGGAATTAGGGGGGATTTTTATATAGTGTGATTTAGGGAGAATTTGGTGATAATGAATTTTGATTTCTTGATTTGGTGTAGTTATTTTGTCATTTACCAAATCGATACTAGCATTTAATAGTTTTAAATTGTCTAGTCCTAAAAGAATGTCAAAATTTTTATGAAAGTCGAATAAATGATACTTTAGTAACATATTTGGAGAATTAAATAATTTTGTTGCTGGTATTACAATACTAAAATTTTCAACTGATGTTCCGTGAGCTGTAGTAATTTTAAATGGATCATTTTTAATTTGATTTTTGAAAAATTTATTTGCAATAATTGGGTTAATGAATGAACGCGTGCTACCAGTGTCGATTAAAGCTTTTAAGTTTAATTCAGGGAAAATTACGAATGGTAATTCGCTATGATTATGGATAACATTCATAAGTTCGATGTTTGTTCCGAGGCTAGTGTTGGAAAAAACTCGTCCTGATCGGGTTCAGTAACGTAGTAATTGGGGTTTAAATCATTCTCGGAATAGTCTACATTATGATCGTCACTTTCTGGCTCTACATTTACATAATCGTCTAATTCGGTTGTAAATAATTCCTCTGCTATGTAGTTAGGTCTGTTTTGAGACGGGTAGAATTGTTGTGGACGATAGGGATTGGATGTCGCGCGTGGTGTCATCGACTGCCTAGTGCTGATACTCATAGGTGTCGGTTTGGGGGCTTTATAGTTAGGGTTTGGTTTGAAGACGTTTTGTTGGAATTGATTATTTTGTTTAGATATTTGATTGTTAGGGTATTGCGTGTTGAATGGTTTCTTAAATTGTTGGTTTGTAGGGAATTGATTATTGTTTTGTTTCAAAATTTGGTTAGTTGGTGGAAAAGGTCTATATGTTAGTTGTGGGTGTTGTGTTTGTTTATATTGCGTGTGTATGTTCTGTTTTTGTCTAGGTGATTGCTGTGAATTATTTTTATGTTGAAAATGTGTATGTGTACGACTATGTGTTTCAAGTTGAAAGTCGTTCGTTAACATATTTAATGCAGTGTTCATGTCTTTTCGATCTTTGGTCCTCATGAGAGTACCAAGGGGATCTTTAAGTCCACGTAATAACTTGATTGTTTATATAGGAAATTTGTAAGTTTAAGATATCTTGTACACGGTTATAAAATTCAAAGGCTGTTTCATTCCCTTGTTTTAATTCAGTAATTTCGATATTTAATGTGTACATATCTCTTTTGTCTGAGTAGGTGTTAAGTAGGGCTTGTTTTAGATCTTCCCATTTTGTAATTGTGGTGCTAGCGATGTTTACTGCTGCATCACCTTTAATTTTCGAAAGGATGCTTGACATCAAAAATTCGTTTTGGAAATCGTTAAGATCAACCAAATTATAAAATTTATTGACAAGTTTTTCGCATATTTCCAAAAATCTGGATAATAGCTTACTGTCGCCATGAAAATCAGGGATCATGTCTAAATAAATTTTTTCAAGTTTTGGTGGGGGTACTAATGGTACTTCCGTTTGTGTTTGTGGTTGTGCCATTTTTGTGGATTTTTTCTTAGTTAAATTTGGGCTAAAAGTTATATGATAAGGGAATTCTGGTTCTGAGTCAGATGAGTTATTATTAGTTTTAGTTGATTCTAAATCAGAATCTGAGTCTGAGTGGTATTGATTACTATGTGACATGTGCAACTCACAATAGAAGAATGATGACTTTGTCCATGGGTCGTGCTGCTTCCTGCTGCTCTGTATTCGTCAGGGCCTGGTTCTGCGTCTACGATGTACGTTCGTGGATGCGGATGAACTTGGATTGGCACGGGACGTCTTCTTTCTTCGTTCTTCTTCAGCCTTCCGATATTCGGTAAATCGTTTGAGAACGAACGCGGATTTCACTATTCACGGAAATCGCCCGAAAAATCCTTTAAGACTGCGCCAGTTATATTTTTAAGGTTCGCGGAAGGGTTTTTAAAAAGATTTTTATTGTAAGTTAAAAGATTATATTCGCTAATCTTTTATTATGTCACAAGTTACAATATATTATTTATTTAATTTTATTACATTTAAAGTTTATTTGTGTGAAATTTATGAATGGTTACATCAGACTGAATAAAAATAAGTAAAGTTACAATTTATATAGTTTATGCTTTCCGGTGTCGGGTGTAACCCTGGGAACTGCAACCTCAGCTATATGGGCTATGGTAACTTATATATATATATATATATATATATATATATATATATATATATATATATATATATATATATATATATATATATGTATATATATATATATATATATATATATATATATATATATATATATATATATATATATATATATACCGTGTGTCTATCTTAAAGGTGTACATAGGAGATTAACATGGGAAATCAGTTTTTTGCAATTTCCTGCTCACCTAATTATTTTAAGCAAAAACGCGTCAAATAAAAGTTTTAGGGCATAAAATTCTGCATCTTAATCAATAAACAGAATTACCTTTGCATGTTTTGTAACGACAGAAATTATATATGAAAATGTCGAAAATTATGTTGAAAATATCGACAGCTATGGAATTGAACAAAAAATAAATAAATGCTTGACGTTTTATTTGTCACAACCTAAGTTAACTTATTTGACGTTTCTGACAATTTGATAAAACGTCAAAAATTTATTTATTTTTTGTTCAATTCCATGGCTGTTGATATTTTCAACGTAATTTTCGACATTTTCATAATTAATTTCCGTCGTTACAAAGCATGTAAAGATAATTCTGTTTATTGACTTAGATGCAGAATTTTTGCCCTAAAACTTTTATTTGACGCGTTTTTGCTTAAAATAATTAGGCGAGCAGGAAATTGCAAAAAGCTGATTTCCCATGTTAATCTCCTATGTACACCTTTAAGATAGACACACGGTATATATATATATATATATATATATATATATATATATATATATATATATATATATATATATATATATAAATTGTAATGATAAGGCCTTTGATGCTGCAGTGCAAAAAGATAAGTTGCATTATCTATAACATCCATTTTCCTCTTAAACAGAGCACATTGTGGTTTTTTGGAGATAATTTTGGCTTCCTTGGCCGATTTCGCAAGAACGCTACGGTATAGCGAAAACACAACCCTAATAAAAATTGTAGCATGAGTAAAGATCTATCGATAGAGTGCATGGTGACTTGTCTGTGGCTATCAGAGGTCCGCCGACACGGAAGTTACTAAAGAGTCGAATACGTGCGTCGAGTTGCCCTGCGCGAGAGTGTATATTGTTGCGTCAATTCGAGCAAACCGTTTGGTTTATACGTTGGTGGGACCATACCGTACCTATTATGAGGTGTAGCCACCCGGAAATGCCCCGCAAGTACTGTATATTGCTGGTTGTATATCTCATTGGCGCGTGTTTTCTTATTAAAATCGAAGTGGTGCGCAAAACATTGGACCTACAGAGCTAATATGTTTTTTGTATAAATTGCAATGAAAACGTCTTTGATGCTGCAGTGCAAAAAAGAAGTTTGGTTACATATATCGTATTCATTATGTTCTTGAACAGGGCATTTTGTGGATTTTTTAGAAAAAATGTTGGCTTCTTTGGCCGATTTTGCTAGAACGCTACGTTATACTCGTACAAGAAAACAACCCTAATAAAAATTGTAGCGCGTTTAAAGAGTTATCGATAGAGAGCTTAGCGGCGTGTCTGTAGCTATCAGCGGTCCGGCGACACGGAATTTTCTAAAGGGACGCGTAGGTGCGTACATAAGAATAGTATTGGCATAAGTTTCAAAAGCGGCCTGACGGACAGTCAAAATTGGAAAACCATACTTTTCTGCTGTCAGAAAAATATTTACATTATAAACATTTTCTACAAATTTTAAGTATAAATAGATAGTTTTTAATTAATTTTATGTGTTTCCTGTAAATTTCAGCCGAATTAATAACAAAATAAAAATTTTGATGTTTTGGAAGAATTGCAAAAAAAATGCAATGGGCTTCATCTTAGAAATATTAAAATAAAATTTTCTCCAGACAGTTTTAAGATTTAGGAATCAATGAATTTATATTATAAAATTCGTAGAACACAAATTTCCTGTTAATTTGAAGATAATTTAAACAGTTGAGGAGTTGTAAGCAAACTAAAATGCATTTATTGGGGAAAAATTTAACCAATTTTTTCCAACATTTCGATCCTATTGTTAACATTTTTAAAATACTAATATATTAAATAAATCGTCCAGAGTTTATTTTGCAAGAATTAACAATGTACGTTTTGCCGAAATCAAGAGATATACCGATTTTAACCTCACATTTTCCCCAAAAATGTACAATTTTGAACCTGGGTTTGAGTTATTAACTGGATTTTGTTACTACTTTTATTCCGGAAATATGCAAATAAACTCCCTATAATAAATTTTTACAAAAATAAATACTCTATCTTTCACCTATTCGTGATATTGAATCATTTTTAACTTTACATTTTTGGCCGAGACTAAACATGAAAACATGCATTTTTTGGGCTCACAACTCCTGAATTGTTTGAAATATTTTCGATTTAACACTAATATCGTATTGCACGGGGTTGAAATATAAATTAAGTCGTGGTTGCAAAACCAGCCGGTATCATCTAGTGTTTTTATAAATCGCTCTATTTCCGTTTCGCAATTGATGTCAGTAACGAGGATAAACCATCTTATCTTTGCGACAAGTGACGTCACAGTCAGTAGTCAACGGTTTCTAAAAGCTTGTCAAACAATTAAAAATCATACTAAATGTACAAAGTACAGTTATTATTGCGATACTTGGTGAAACGGTTCTAATAAAATTTAAAAATCATTTCAATCTCTGAATCAACCTCTCGAACATATATCAGAGACTGGCCCACTCAACCAGAACCACAGACGCGTTTTAGAGACTGAAATCATGCGAAACGTATGGTTTTTAATATTATAAAAAAAGTGTTAACAATTACTTGAGATCTCATTCTTACAACATAGACGTTTCGGTGTACACTTGCACCTTCTTCAGAGTCTATAACATGTAATACACAAAACAATACATACAAAAACCATGGATATTGTCACACTTAGTTCATGTACACAGAATACATTCGTACATTTAAATGTTTAGTTTTTACCCATCGAAAAAAAAATTAAATGTGCACAGTCACATCCTTCTATTAAAATCGGCAACATAATAAATCGGAAACAAGCCGGAAATATCTTGCGATTGATTCTTCAGTAACATCATAGATACGGACTCAATTAGACTTAAAATTTCCTTTTATCTTTTTGAACTTCTCCAATACACCAAGTTACAAGTTGTTAAGTTTCTGTATATTAGTTCTTGCATTGATGTTGTTGCAATCATCCCTGATATGTATCATTTCAAGAAACATACATTTGGAGTAAATCTGTCTTTCTTCCAAAATTTTTTGGGAACACATTATCCGCTAAATGCTAAAATTTTTAGCGCCATCAAGTTGGCCTGCCTTGGTCGTAAGTGCCCCAGAGATAAATTTGCTGTTGGTACGTTAAAGAGAGATTTCGCGGCTGAATATACAGAAAACTTTTAAATTATTTTTATAAGAAAGTTTGCTCATTTATTGCCCGTGTTTCCATAGTATTAAAATATTTGCCTGCATTAAATATTTTTAAATATCAGGTATCTTATTTAAATAACTTTCGGTATCTCATAATTAACCTGAGCTTTGCAGGAATAATTATTGGTTTATAATCACGACGCTGCACGTCCGAAGTTTCTCTTTGTAAAGGAGGTAATTAGAGCCTAACTTTACATCTAATTAACTACACCGTACTTTAATATTACTGTAAAATGGAGTAAACGACTGATGATGTTGATGGGAGGAAAAATAGCAGGAATGCAGTCTAAATTTGTTTATTGTTTAGTCTGAGGCCAACGTTTCGCTGCCACTTACAGCTTCATCAGGGCAAAAGACTAAGGCGTTAAAAAATAATAAATATAAATAAATATATATGTTCAAACATAGTGTTATCGTCGGAAAATAAAAATTGTATGAAAAAATTAACAATCGTCATCCAGAAGACTAGTACAGCTTTTTTCTTTGAAATTTAAAAAATGGCGATGTGTGAAAAAATTGTATTGTGACCTTTAATATTACTCCCCATTACAAATAAATGAATTTCTATGACACATAAGTTTAATTAATCTGTTAAGAATTACTTAATCATAAAATATGCTATGTAAAGTTAAAAAACATCATTATCTGTTAAAGTAATTTAAATTAAAAAAAAAAATTTCAACACATTAAATAAATTTAAATTATCGGCTCTTCTGGCACAATGGTTAAATCTATGGTTTTCAGTCATGAATACGCAGGAAATCTCGGGTTCGAATCCCGCTAAGACTATTCGAAATATCACGAGGCGCCACTGTGTATAGAACTATAAAAATATCACATAGGTATTTATTAAGATATGTCTATGACGCAAGATACATGTTTTGTACAAAAATATATTATCCATTTATTGTTGACGGATTAAATATTTTATGTATGAGTTTTGCAATGAAATTGTCATTTAGCATTATAAATAATTTTCTATTAAAGATGAAGATAAAAACAAATCTCCTTCTAAACTGCGAGTGTTAAATAAATTTTATCGAGAAACTGTACAAGTTTAATGGGATAGTAGGGTGTAATATCATAAACAAGCGTAAGAAACGGTTTGTCGAGTTCGGGATTAGAGCTTTTAGTTAGTTAAGCTTCGTTTCGCTCGTATAATACTCCCTAATTCCTACAATTCGCAGCTGTGATGTAGGTACTGTTGGTAATTGACAGACGGTGATAACGCAAGTTCGTAGGCCATCCACTACGACCGTAGATTTCACACCAACAATTTACGATATTAGGATTATTATAATGCCAAGTATAGCCCAGAAGTTATTTAGTTTATATTAAATATGCAAAAACATATTGACATATTTCATCATTAATTCATTATTGTTAAGCCCAATTGCAATAGCAAATGTCAGGTACTTTTCAAATATGAGTAAATAAAGTAACTTTCAATGGGAGTATTTTACCATTGCAAAGAAATAGTAAACGTAAATATTCATAAGGTAACATTTACCTGTAGGAAGTAGGATCTGTTGTAACATGACCCAATCTTAGTTATCTGGAAGTAGAATTCTTATGAAGTCAATTACTGCTTTAGAAGTTAGTTTCCCCATCTCATTTGCCGCAAGGTACCCTTTACCTAGATGGTTAAGTCTCCTTACGGCCACAGCTGGACATTCACATACAATATGTTTCGAAGTTTCTTCATCCTCTTCGCAGACTCGACATATACTGTTTTTAGCTAAATACTAATCTTACCTATATGATATTCAAGAGGACAACCAGTAAAGATATCTGCCATACTTCTTAGGTCCTTTTTGTAGAAAGCTTATAGCTGTTTGATATTTTTCGACGAGGTTGAAATTAATTTCTTCGAGTCGGCCCGGGATGTCTCTCCAATATGAGGCTATGGCTGACCCCTCTTAGTTTTTGATTTCCTTTTTTATATGGCCTTACAGGAGTCCACAAGAAGGTTCAGGCCCGTAATTTGGTAGCATACTATAAATTATGAGTACTAGTAAAAAGAAAATTATGAAATATAACTTTGTTGTATTAATAAAAATATCACTGCCCTGAATCGATTATTATCGCAAAATTTCGGCTGAATTTGATCAAACTACACTTGCTAACCGATGTTTTTGTTTAAATTAAATTGCAGTAACAACAGCGCCATCCTAAAAACATTCTCAAAATGTTTCATGAACTCATGATCATGAAACAGATCGAAATAATTTTTATTTTTAACATTTTTCTATCTTTCTGCATTCATAACTAATTACTTTGATAAGGGAAAGAAATATTAACAAAAATAAATAAGAATATGCTTAATGCAGACAATATAGATACTCCTAGAACTAACTGTTTGAGAAGCATAACCAACTCGGTTCCGTGACGAGAATTTGAAACATTCAAAAATTCATATCTCGATAATATTTCGAATTTTAACATCGCGTTTTCACCAAAACAGCTATGTTAACAGAATAAAATATTAAAAAAATACATTTGAGTACTCATTACTTGAACACCGGAAGTAGGTAATAATATTGAGCTACTGTTGTTGATATCGCTAGGCTAAAATCAATAATAATTGAGATACTTGCTTGGTTTTTTATAGCCGGAAATTCTGTAGATAAAAAATCTTTTTGTATTATAAAATAATCTTTTCTTTCCAATGTTTTGTCGCAGTTATATCCTAAGCTGGATCATCTTGGTGGTCTCAGTGCTGATGTTTCATGGAGAAGACTATTATTTCAACCACCCGGCGATGGTGTCATGTGAACCTTTCTATTCACGAACAAGCATCAACCTATTAACTGCGTACGAATTTTACTTCTCTACAACCATGATCCTGGTATTCTGCTGTATATCGGCCTTCTATGTTAGCAAATTAAGAGTGAACATGAATTTGGGGAATCCAGATGAAGTACAGGCGAATATTGTTGAAAAGGTAAGGACATAAATAAGTATAGTATAATACCAATAGCTAAATACGAATAAGTTATAAAAGTAATATTTTACGAAAGTTATCACTATGAAGCAATTATTTATTATATGTATACATACATATATAGAATTACGCAGTTCCCACTTGTGGGGTTAGTACAAACCTGAAACAATAATAAAAATAACAATAATAACAATAACAATAATAATAATAATAATAATAATAATAATAATAATAATAATAATAATAATAATAATAATAATAATAATAATAATAATAATAATAATAATAATAATAATAATAATAATAATAATAATAATAATAATAATAATAATAATAATAATAATAATAATAATAATAATAATAATAATAATAATAATAATAATAATAATAATAATAATAATAATAATAATAATAATAATAATAATAATAATAATAATAATAATAATAATAATAATAATAATAATAATAATAATAATAATAATAATAATAATAATAATAATAATAATAATAATAATAATAATAATAATAATAATAATAATAATAATAATAATAATAATAATAATAATAATAATAATAATAATAATAATAATAATAATAATAATAATAATAATAATAATAATAATAATAATAATAATAATAATAATAATAATAATAATAATAATAATAATAATAATAATAATAATAATAATAATAATATGAACCACAAAAATAATCACTCTCTCTTAAACAACATTGTTACTAACCTGACATCATACAACAAATATTCCTTACTCTTAAATTATTTTCGATAGCGAAATACCGCATCGGGACCACAATAATAGTTACGAAACAATCATTCTTCGCCAGCAATTCCTGTCTAAACACACTTCTTTCGCCTCGGCTACATTGATAATCGCATTCACACACGCTCTCCTTCTCTTCCCACTCGGAAACTTTCGCTCTTTGAGCACCTTGTCAGTCACATCCATCCACTTACACACTGGACGGCCACGCAATCGAATACCCTTAACTTCACTATACGCTTTACAAGTCGTTCACTCTTAATTTTTTCCACATGACCAAACCATCTCAACTGGATCATTCCTACTCTCTTAACAACATTCTTCATACACCAAATTATTCCTCACGCGATCCCATTTTACATATTCACATGCACCACGTAAATACTTAATTTCCATGGCAGTCACTCTCTCTTTTATGCTTTCTCGTCCATGCCCAACATTCGCTTCCATACGTCAAAGCATGCACTAGCACTCCATTGTACACACTTAACCGAGCTTTTCTAGATACGTTTACATTTCGAGGTAACGTACCCAGAGCACCCATTACCTTACACCCCGCAGTCACTCTCCTTTCAGCTTCACTATCAATTCGACCATGCCTTGCTACCCAACTATACAAACTCATTCACTTGCTCCAGTTTCACTCCATCTACCAACACATTGGCTTTTCAAATACTAACACCTTGTATTTATTAACATTAAACTCCAGATTCATACTTCTTCCAACTGCATGTATTCTCTATCATTCTTCTAAATTGCTCTTCATTTTCACCTAAAACAACTACATCAATCGCATACGCTAACGCAGACATTATACTTTCACCAATATGTACACCATCTATTTCACTCACTGTTCTCTGCAAAAACATATCCATATACATGTTGTATATACATACATATATATGTATACAGGGTGTAAATGAAATAAGTACATTAAATTTAACCAGTAATATAACTCGTCGAGAGCAACAATATTTCTTAATAACTTTTTCTCGAAATCGCATATTTTTTAGCATATTTACAACCCCGTAAGTCGTTCCAAGTATTTTTCTAATATTTGAATGCAGTAGCAATAGCTCTAAAAAATTTGTTTTAGCAATTGACAGTCCTGTCAGTTGTTGCAATTAAATTTTGACATTAGTAATAAACTTGTTTATAAGGTAAAATTCTGTCAAAATGCTTACGTTTACAAATAGCGAGTACACAGACATTGTAATTACTTACCTATGGTTTATTTATTTATTCGTATCTTTACTTCATTTTAGTTTGTGGTTGATATAAAGACAGTATTATAGAGTTGCCAACGCATATAGACGGAGCGTTTCCAAATCATACTGTTCCTAATATTCGCACATTTGTTAATCTTGTACATCTTTATCACAATACGGAGTGTCATATATGACAATTTTTAAAAAAAGCAACAGTTGTATCCATGCCATGTGCAAAAAGTTCAATGTTTTCAGCACATAACAGACTTCAATTTTGAGAATGGCTCATAATGTTCGTTAATGAGACTGAATTTACTTGAGAAGGTGTATTTATTATGAACAATACACATCTCGACAGACGAAAATGCTGTAAAAATTTTCATTAAAAAATGATTGGGCGGCAACAATAAATGGATGACTAGTTATTGGTACTCATGTACTTCGTTTAAATGCACAAGAGTTTGTAATTACATTTTTTGAATAACGTATTTAAACTATCATGATTTGTCGACGATAAATAATCATCTCATAACCTGATAACTATGTTTTTGCTCTTCTTCGTTACCTTGTCTTCCTCTATTCACAGGTGATTAAAAGCCTGGTTTAATACACAACTTTATAATTTTGTTATCCAAAATTTAAATTGCTTTATTGTAAAAATTGTACTATTACGAATTAATTAATAATAAATGTTATTTCCGTTGATTCGTTTATTAAGTACTGTGACTGCAAGTGTAATCGATAACCGACAATTTTTGAGCTGTTTGTATCCCACTTGAATACGGCAGCAGCCATTTGTTCTCCATGGACGGGTAACGAAATATGCAGCAAATCTTCAAAGAATTTTAACTCAAAATCTAAAAGATTTAGAAATAAAGTTATTAAGAAATATTGTTGCTCTCGTCGGGTTACATTACTGGTTAAATTTAATGCACTTATTTCATTTACACCCTGTATATGTGTATATGTATATATATATATATATATATATATATATATATATATATATATATATATATATATATATATATATATATATTGTGACGTTTTGCAACATCGCTGTCACATGTTTTTCTACAAAAACTTAAAATTAAAAAATTTGTTTAAATTTTAATTGTAAAAATTTTGAGAACCTCTGATTTTGCGGTAACAATTTTTCGTTGAAGGACACATCGTAAATTTAGTATTCTCATGCCATCTATAGTTTGTTAAGTGAGAGTCTATTTAATATTCTATCTAAATTTTATTGCCTTCTTGTCCAAATTTAGTTTACTCCAGTTTATTTTTCACCTTATTAAAATAGTCCAAATGTTTTTCCAAATTTATTCTGTACTTTGTACCTCCCGGTACCCTTGGTAATTGAGGTATAGGGGTCGTGCTAAAAATCGCATATCGAGATTTTGGTAAATGAGCACGTTTTAAGATCCCTAGAATCCAATTTTAACATTTTCACGATGATGTCTGTATGTATGTATGTGGGAATCCTCCACTCTAACTCAAATACTATCATTCAGAAAATTGTGAAATCTTCGAACTTTTTCTGTACTGGAAAGAGCCCATTAGATTTTGGTGAAAATCGGATAACCGGAAATGGCACTTTACAAGAAGCTCAAAATAGTTTTTCTTCGAAAAATACCTTTAAATGTTATTTTTCGAGATTAATGTTATTATAAAAATTAAAGATTATTAAATGTACCATAGATTTGCATTAATACATTTTCTATATATTTTATGGATAAATTTATAAAATTATCTATAATTTAAATCCCAGATCCTACGCTTTAAATAAACAAAAAGCAGTTATTCAAATGTATATAACTGACAGATAAATGTCACTATCAAAAAACTAATCATTTCAAAATAATATTAGTAACGTTTTAAAAAGGTAAAAGTAAATAGAACAATAGAAAAGGAATTCAATACAGTTTCCAGCATAAGTTAATATGTAGGTATGTATAGGTATAGATTAATAAAAATTAACGATTCGCAAAAATATTTAAGCTAATCCTCATTTTTGGATTATTTCGGTATTTAAAATTTAATCCTTATTTAATTATACGTCCGGTAGCTCAATGGTTAGAGCAACGCCTCATGTCATGAGTGCCCTCGGGGCTCTGGGTTCCAATCCAACTAAGACGTGGATGTCTGGGAATGTGAACCCACTCTGTAATTGGGATTTAATCCTGTTGAGGGGTTTTAAAAAAACGTAGTTACTTGGATTAGATTAGACTATAGTTTAAGAAATAAACTGTCAAAATTAGAGTAAAATTCGCTAATCCGAAAAACTTTATCTTTTTTGTGACTCGGGCTGTAAATGGCGGGAGGTATTGTGTTGGCCACACCAGATTTTTATATAAAATTTTATTCGTTATTTCCCTGCACATACTTTAGAGTGGTTACCTTTGTCCGGATATAAATTGCTGATCAAGGAAGACTTGGAGTCGAACTCAAAGTCGGAGTTTGAGCTCTAGTTTGGTCGCCATATTGAGTTTCGAGTTGGCAGCATGAAGTTCTTTTGCTCTTCGTTTCTTTAGTTTATTTTTATTTGTTTAAATTTCCTTTGGAATCCAGCGAAGCAGTGTCTGGTAAGTGACTCGATCTTTTGTTTATTATTTTTTTTGTATTATATGGTTTGGTCTACTGTTGTGCCATGTGGTTTTAGCCGGTTAGTGTAACCACAGTGGGACTATTTTCGAGTTACTTAGCAACATTATTAGGTCGTCATTGTTGGACGACATTCAAGGTTTCATTGTTAGTTTTGATTGTTGTGCCTAGCACACAAGATTTATATACCATCGTACACGTATATTTATGTCGTTTGCGGATTTTTCGTCGCCCTGTCTCAACTGGCTTGTGCATGTGCATGGCCTGCGTCGTATGGTTGGCCAACAATAGGCGTATAGATGTCTATCGGGTTACGGGCTTTTTCGCGCCGTCAAATTGTTTTGTTAATATTTACGATTTGCATTTCACTGCATTATTGCAGATCTCACTTTATCTTGAAATATACATTTTCTTTTCACATTAAAATTTTATTTTTTTTATTTTATATTAAATTTATATTGAAGCTTGAACTTGAAGTTATTAAACTAAAGTTTATATTTATCTCTTGAAAGCCTTAAGTATTATTTCGGGGAAAACCTTATTTTTGACGTTTTCAGGCAACAACAGACTTACGGTAGGTGAAGTAATTGTACATCTCAAATTGAACCTTTTCGTAATTTTACAGTTAAAAATTACGTGGCGCCCATCCAACCCTTTCGGTGTTGTTCATTTAATTTTAACCCCTCCCTTCACCGCTGTTTAAAGCTGGCGGTCTCCCAACAGAACATCCCTGTGGAGTATCCGTGACTCAATTAACCCTTTTGGGTAAAGTTATGTCACAATATATATATATATATATATATATATATATATATATATATATATATATATATATATATATATATATGTTTCTGAAGCAAGAAAAGCCCAAAATAATTCTAAATCAGTGGGACCAGATGATATTTCAATTTTTATAGTTAAAGGCTGTGCTGCATTATTGGAAAATAGCTAAAGTCTACCCCATCTTTAAATCTGGTGATAGATCTCAAATATGTAACTAGACCAATATCTTGCTTAAGTGTTTTTGCAAAAATTTTAGAATATATTTTATACAGAAACATACATAACCAAACAAAAAATATTATAACCAGTTTACAACATGGTTTCGTTCCGGTTCGGTCATCTGCTACAAGTATACTCAGTTCGTTTCTGATAATTTAGAAGAAAGAAATCAAGTAGCTTGTGTTTACACTGATATCTCTAAAGCTTTCAATACGGTTTCTCATAAAATTCTAGTGCATAAATTAAAACTTGTTGGTTTCGATGTCAATTTGTTAAATCTTATTTCATCTTACTTAGATATAGAAGACATAGATAGAAATCAATGTGTTTGTTAATGGATTTAAATCTAGTACTTACAATTCTACATCGGGGTCCCGCAAGGTTCAATCTTGGGCTCTTTGCTTTTTTTAATATTCATAAACGGCATTGTTCCTCAATTGTCTCCTATTTGCCGATGATTTTAAATTGTTCAAAGCTATATCTAACATTAACGATTGTGCTGAATTACAAGAAGATTTGGATAAAATTTATGACTGGTCACTTAAAAATAAATTATATTTCAATTGAACTAAATGTGAGTTGTTGACATTTTCCAGAAAAATGAATACAGTTCATTTTAATTTGCAAAACCAAATCCTCAAAAGAGTAAATAATAAGAAAGACCTTGATGTTATTTTTGACAACAAACTTATATTTAATCGAGTATTTAATCCTCATATGAATGCAATGATGTGCTCTGCTTGTAAAAACTTAGGTGTTATTATGAGTATGTCATACGATTTCCGCAACAAACAGTGTTTGCAAAATCTTTATATATCTTTAGTTCGTAGTAAGCTTGAATATTGGAGTATTGTCTGGATTCCGTTTTACAATTATCATATAAATATTATTAAAAATATACAAAAAAGTTTTGCAAACAATGTTACTACCGCTTGTTTCATACCTGGCCAGTCCTTGGCTACAGCTGATTGCTTGTTTTGTTCAATTTGGAACAACATATATTATTTATATTTAAAATTGTAAATAACTTCATAGATAGTGCCAATGTTCTCTCGCAATTGAATTTTTATGTGCGTCCTTGTAATGCGAGATATTCAGTCACTTTTCTTTGCAATTTTTCTACAACTAATTCTCATTCTAACTCTCCTATAATTATATATTTATTAGTAGTTTAATAGTATTTAAAAGAGAACTAACTGAACTATTGAATAAAATCGATATTTAGTATAGGAATTTCATGTAATTTATATTGCTCATGAATGTATTAATTAATTAATTAAATAAAACTAAACTGAAAATATCTTTTGCACAAACAAACAAATTATGTCAAAGCCCTCTGAAAGCTCCAGTTTTTCTGTAGTTTAAATGAGAGTAAATGACCTGGGGATAAAATGTTTTATAGATTAAATATTTAACTTCCAGGGCAGACGCAAGCAATCGAACATCCCCGAGAAGACATTCCAAGATTTATTTTTCGTATTTCATTATTAAATTTGTCGGCTGCGGTGGCTCAATGGTTAGAGCAATGGCTTTTAGTCATGAGTACGCTAGGGGTTCTGGGTTCAAATCCTACTTAGGCATGGATGTTTATATATGTAAACCTATCTGTAATTAGAATATAATCCTGTAGAGAGGTTTTAAAAAAATTATAACCGTGAGAATTAGACAAAAAATAAGTAATTGTGAATTAATAACACAATAGAAAATTATTCTTTACATTAATAGATAAGATATTGCAATAGATTTACCTTTAAATGTTATTTTTCGAGATTAATGTTTTTATAAAAATTAAAGATTATTAAATTTACTATAGATTTGCATTAATACTTTTTCTATATATTTTATAGATAAATTTATAAAATTATCTATAATTTAAATCCTAGAGCCTAAGCTTTAAACAAACAAAACGCAGTTATTCAAATGTATGTAACTGACTAACTGATAAATGTCACTATCAAAGAACTAATCATTTCAAAGTAATATCAGTAACGTTTTAAAAAGCAAAAAGTAACTAGAACAATAGATAAGGAATTCAATACAATTTCCAGCATAAGTAAATATGTAAGTATGTATTTAGATTAATAAAAATTAACGATTCACAAAAATGTTTAACTAATCCTCAATTTTGGATTAGTGAGTTCTATTCTATCCTGGTACTTAAAATTTAAACATTTTATTATACTTCCGGTGGCTCAATGGTTAGAGCAACGCCTCATGTTATGAGTGCAGTCGGGGCTCTGGGTTCGAATCCCACTAAGGCATGGATGTGTGTGAATGTGAACCCACTCTGTAATTGGGATTTAATCCTGCTGAGGGGTTTAAAAAAGGTAGTTACTTGGATTAGGTTAGACTATATTTTTAGAAATAAACTGTCAAAATTAGAGTAAAATTCGCTAATCCAAAAATAAAGATTAACTTAATCTTTTTTGTGACTCGAGCTATAAATGGCGGGAGGTATTGTGTTGGCCACAACAGATTTTTATATTTAAGTTGGCAAGGTTCAAGGTCTCTCTACTATACAGGCTGGAAACGAACTTAATGTCATAAATTTAAGGGTGAGTAGTATGACATGTGTAGATTACGAAACAGAAAGAATTTTTTAAAAATTCGCATATTTAAGGGTAGGTCCCATTAAACTAACATTTTTGGTACCACTGGACCACTGACAACTTTAATACTTGAAATTAATTTAATTAATTTACGTAATGTTTCTGTATAATCAAATCTTAATTTATCTAACGTAATTTATTTTGAAAGTTCAATGAACCATATCAAAGATTAATATTAATACGTCGCAGAATTATTTTTATTAAGAAAAAAAAACAGAATGGATTAACTGATAAATAGCAACAATACTAGAAACTTTTCATGTAACAATATTAATATGAAAAAAACTTAACATAAAAATCAATTCAAGAATAAACACAAAACTCATAAATATTGTTCAAAATTGTCACCTCCCACAGTTACACACAATGCACTACGTTGAATTAATGAGACACTACATGCCAGGTTCATATGATTTTCTTGTTTAATAATTTCAGCGCAGTTTTGAGTCCGCGTCCTCAATTCTTCAACAGTTTCAGGGGGGTTTTGATTATCATACACCAAGGACTTCAAATGACCCCACAGATAAAAATCTAAGGGATTGAGGTCAGGTGATCTTGGTGGCCATGATACAGGACCTCCACGGCCAATGTACCTGTTCCCATAGGTATTATTTAAATGCTGCCGCACATTTCTTGAAAAATGAGGTGGAGCACCATCATGCTGAAACCATGCATGTTGACGATGGAGTAAGAGAACATCTACTAATAATACTGGTAGAACATTTTGTAAAAATTCCAAATATTGGTCACCATTTAATCTGTTGGGCAGTATGTATGGTCCAAGCAAATTTCCATTGAATATACCAGCCCAAACATTTAATGAAAATCTGTGTTACAAACTACTTCTTACTACAACATGTAGATTTTCTTGAGCCCAATAATGCATGTTGTGGAAATTATGGACACTGTCACGTGTGAAAATTGCTACGTCACTAAATATTATAAGTGAAGTAAAATTAAAATTTGCAGCATGTTGTTATAGAATCCACTGACAAAATATCGTTCTTGATTGGTGATCAGCAGGCATTAATCCTTGAACACGTTGAAAATGGGATGGATGATAATCATTCTTGTGTAAAACTTTCAAAACACTCGTGTGAGATATTTCCACTACAACACGAGACACTCCTCTGCTAATAATTTTCGGGTTAGCATGCACCAAGTCTAAGACTTCATCTTCAATGTTCTGGTGTAGTCTGCGACCGCCGCCATCTCGTCCATT
Organism: Harpalus rubripes; assembly: GCA_963082715.1. Lineage (NCBI taxonomy): Eukaryota > Metazoa > Arthropoda > Insecta > Coleoptera > Carabidae > Harpalus > Harpalus rubripes. The sequence continues at coordinate 41,999,807 of OY720455.1, read as the reverse complement.
ATTTCTTAAATTGCCTGTGTCGCGAAGACGTTGTGTCACTGTGATGAACATCCTGCGATCAGGCTGGCGTCTTTCAGGATACCATTTGGCATACAGACCTGCTGCTAAAACCGCGTTTTGTCCCACTTCCAGTGCCGGTTTTACATAATAGGCTAACTAGGCTATAGCCTAGGGGCGCCAGCCGTTGGGGGGCGCCGAGATTTTTTTTTTGATATACTAATAATGAGAAGTCAAACAAAAAATAAATAATTAAAAACTTAGAAAAAACGTTTTTTGCCTTTATGACTGGCATTCTGAGCTCTCGACTAAAAACAAACGACTAATATTTAGTCGGGCTAGTTATATTGTTTATTATAAAAGAAAATAGGCAAATAGTTACACGCATAGAACATTAATACCACCATAAGTTACATGCCCTTAGTCAAACTTAGTTGGAAGCTCTAAATCATAGTATGAACGTTAAAGAGAGGGGACGGGGCAAAGCTATTCACTTTGTTAACAAAGTCGCGTACAAAAAGATTGAGAGAGATGGATTTATACGAACCCCATTTTGTTATCTGCCTCGTTACCTTTGCATCACGTGACGAAGTGACGCGACTGCGCATTTGAGAAGAACGCACCTTTACGTTATTAGCTGGTGAGTGGTGATCTGTGATGTGATCTGATCAGTTGTTTGTTGTTCGTGAAGGCAATTTTGCATTTTATATTTCGTATTTCGGGAGAAACATGGTGTATAGCCTGTTCATTACATTATATAGCACAAAAAATTAATGTAAAAAAATAAGTAAACGTCAAAAGTTGACTAAGGCAATTTTATTTACAAACGAATAAATGAATAAATATATTTTAATGTTTTTTGTTTTACCTATCATCTTCCTTACTTTACCTAATCAAAACTAAATTATATTGAATGTAATAAATAAGATAAATTACTAAACAACATTTTTATTCCTATTTTCTAAAAAATAAATTTTAGAAATGTCCTTCAAAAATCGTGTTTGAAAATGTATGATTACTTTGTCTAATTAGATCAAATTCTCTAAAATAATACTCATACTTCTTCTATATTAAATAAATTTATCCTACAAGAAAATTAGTACCATGATAATTTATTAAATATAAGCAGCCTTGATGTTTGTAAATTCAAAATTCGCGCGTATTTCAAACTAGTACCAAAATGTTTTAAGCTAGTAATTTCAATAATATAAATATCGAATAATAATATAAAAAGCCGATAAAAAATAACCTTATATAAAAGAATTGTTTCCAATACTGTATTTCATAATTTTGTTCGTAATATTGAATGAAAAAATATTATTTTTCATGTTCATTCGTGAACAGTTTGTTTGTTGCCACCGGCATGGTAACGAGGCAGATAGAAAATACGGTAAATGTATAAATCCATCTCTCTCTTACTTTCTGTCACGCTTTGGTTGGTAGCACTTGACTCGTCCCCTCTCTTTAACGTCCTTGCTGTAAATACCGGCCTGGCCTATATAAGTATGTACATATTCGGCTGCACTCGGTAATGTTCGCAGCAGGTCGGGGTGATCGAACAACGCAGTATCGCAGTACCGATAGTTTAGCAACTACAATTATTATACTTCTTGCAGTCTTTGGCTTAAATTAGGGCGTATCTTGTATTAATGTTTGAGTGAGTAGGTTGTGTTCACATAAGGAAAATATCATTTTTGATAGTAAATCATGAATTTTAATAAAAAAATAAGCGGTGCACAACGCAGAAAACTTGACCGACAAAAACAAGACAAACAAAACGAAATCATTAAAAAGATTCCAAAACTAGATACTTTTTTTTCAAAAACCTTCTACTTCATCTTCGACAGAAATAAATCTAGAAACAGAAACAGAAAATATAAGTTCGACAGAAAATGAAAAGAAAGAAAATAATGAACCCACTGCAAACGATGATATTAAATTAAATTTTTCTGATCCTGCAAAATGGACTATAAATAAATCGAGCATTGATTTAATTCTTAGTAATCTTCCACAAAAACAAAATTTTGGTGATTTAAATACAAATATTTCAAAACGAAGTTATGGTAAGCAAAATAGATATGTTACAGAAAAAATGTTTTTTAAAATACATAAAAATGGAATTAAAATAAGACGGGAATGGATGTTATATTCAAATTCTACAGGCATGGTTTTTTGTATCCCTTGCAAATTATTTTCAAAAACTAGTAATGCATTTACAAGCGGATTTAATGATTGGAAAAATGATTATCGTTTCTCCGAACATGAGTGTTCGCATGAACATCGTACAAATACGACGGCATTAATTTCACGAAATAATATTTTGGGTAAAATTGATTCCGAACTACACAAACAATATTTGAGCGAATGCGAATATTGGAAATCAGTACTATTACGTATTGTAAGTGTCGTGAAATTTCTTGCTACACGTGGTTTAGCATTTCGAGGAGAGAACGAAATATTTGGTTCAGATAAATCTGGTAACTACATAGGTCTTTTAGAATTATTAGCAGAATTCGACCCTTTTCTCTCCAATCATATTAAAAGATATGGAAATAAAGGTAGTGGGACAGTTTCCTATTTGTCGAAAGATATTTGTATTGAATTCATTCAACTTATGGCTAAATCTGTTGAAAATAGAATAATCAGTGAAATCCGCGAAAGCAAATATTATTCAATAATTATTGATTCAACACCAGATATCACACATGTAGATCAATTGACATTTATTTTTCGATATGTTCTTAAAGATGGATCACCCGTGGAACGATTTATTAAATTTAGTTCTAATGTCGGACATAAGGCTCAAGATATGGAGAACGCCGTAAGTGATTTATTGAAGACATACAATCTTAATATACATGATTGTAGAGGGCAATCGTATGATAACGCCAGTAACATGTCAGGCGTGTATTCTGGTCTGCAAGCTAGGATAAAACAGATAAATAAATTAGCTTTTTATGTGCCATGCACAGCACATTCGCTTAATTTGGTAGGAGCATCAGGAGCAGAATGTTGTACCAATGCAACATCATTTTTTATGTTTGTTGAACAATTATATTGCTTCTTTTCGGCTTCTACAAAAAGATGGGACATTTTAAAAAAATATACAGAAGAAAATGAAAGTGGAGGAGTAAAATGCCTGTTACCTAAATCGTTGTCTGCTACAAGATGGTCAGCACGGGGAAGTGCATGTAGAGCCTTATATAAAGGATACAATTGTTTTTTACTGGCTTTACAAGATATCGAAATTAATGAAACTGAAAAAGCTGCAACAAGAGTAGAAGCTAGAAATTTGATAAAAAAAATTCAGACACTAGAATTTGCGATATTAACAACTTTTTGGAACGATATTCTGCAAAGATATGACAACACAAGTAAAACATTACAAAATGTTAAAGTAGACTTACTAACTGCAGTACGATTATTTGATTCATTAATTGACTATTTAAAAAAAATGCGCAATAATTTTGAACATTATGAAGAAACAGGCAAAAAACTTTCAAAATGTGATCAATACAGTGAAATTAGAAGACGTCACCGAAAATTACAGTTTCAAGAGTCTGATACTGAAGTAATCTTTGACGCTAAAACAGATATGAGAGTAAACACATTTAATAAAATTTTAGACAATTTAATTCAAGAACTATTATATCGACGTAGAGCTTACAATGAAATTGAAAATATTTTTGGATTTCTTGCTAATTTATCAACTCTTACCGACGAAGAAATACGGAAGAAAGCTGCACTTCTTCAATCTACATACCAAGGAGATATAGAAGAAGAATTTCCCGAAGAATGCATTCAATTTAAAGAGTTTATGGCCCACTTGAACATTGAACGTATTTCTCTAAATGAGATGTTAATTTTTATAAGAGATAAAGAAATTACGTCTTCCTTTCCAAATATAGACATTTCATTGCAAATATTTTTAACTATTGCAATCTCAAACGCTAGTGCTGAGACATCTTTCTCAACACTAAAACGTATTAAAAATTATTTAAGGAATTCCTTAAGTCAAGACTTATTTTGTGATTTAGCAGTTTTAAATATAAATAGTGATTTATTAAACAAAATGTCATTTGATGATATTATAAATGAATTTTCTGCGAAAAAGTCAAGAAAAAAGCAATTGTAGCTACAGTAACCAATTTTCTTATTGTTCTATTAGCGTATATTATAATAATATTTGTTTTTGTTTTATAAATATTTATTTAGGAAGAATATATTATTTTATGTTGTATAATTTATTTACTTTAAGGTTGTTATTCTTTTCTTAAATTATACATGTACACAAAATAAATAAAGTACTATAAAAAGTATAATTTTTCGTTTTCCACTCATATACATACTCTAATTATTTATTACAAATTATAAGGGGCGCTATAAATGTTTTAGCCTAGGGGCAAAATTTATGTAAAACCGGCACTGCCCACTTCACCATAAATCGACAACATATCCACTAATTCAGAATTAGAATACATTTTTTTTTAACAAGAGCACAGCAAAAATCACTTACCACTAACACTTCCGAGAATAATAAAATATTTTATGTACCTAGTACACAATTATTTTCGGTGTAAATGGTAATTAATTTAATTATTAAGAATAATTTAATTTAATTATTAATAATACAACTAATTTTGAATGTATTTTTGATAAACATATTTTTAATGAAATATGAATTAAAACAGCAGTAAAGAAAAGTTTCTTTAAGAAAAGTCAATTTTCGTTTTTCGAATTTTAAAAGAATTCTTTCAGTTTCGTAATTTACACATGTCATACTACTCACCCTTAAATTTATGACATTAAGTTCGTTTCCACCCTGTATAGTGGAGAGACCTTGGACAAGGTTCATATTTTTGTGGGATCAATTGGACGACATTGACTTTGAAGATATGTGGTTTTAACAGAATGGTGCCACATGCCATACAGCAAGAGAAACCACCGATTTGTTAAGACAACGTTTTTCCGGCCGCCTGGTCCAGATCTTGCTTCTTAACGACATCTGATTTTTTCTTCTGGGTTATGAAAGTCCAAGGTCTATGCTAACAAACCAGAAACAATTCCTGAAATGAAAACAGACACCAAACGCGTTATTGCTGGAAAATGTCTACTTTATAATCAATAAAAATTGCCCAATTGGCCCCCTTATAGATCGAGATATTTTTTGTGAGAAAAAACATTTATGACAGCAAATAAATTCTGATTGCCAAACTGAAGTTAAAGTTTAGCAAGTGCATCAGAGTAAGAAATGTTTGTCACGACTTTAATGTAACGTAAAATTCTGTACAGCGCACCAAATTTCTAACAAACATGAATGATTGTAACAAGTGAATAAAACATGAACCCAAACCAAATCAACCAATTTGTAAGAAATTGTGTATCCGATTATAAAATCTATAATTTATTATCCACATAAAACTCAACAGTTTTGTATTTATTTATTAAAATCTTTGTAAAAAATAATAAATATCAATAAATCATATCCTGCATGCAAATTATGAAAATAAAAATATTTTTAAAAAATAAAGATATGTAACGCAGTTTCAAATACATTTGTATTACATTAACATACAAACACTTGTCACACACAATATATTTTTTTATTTCTTAAAATAATTCATAGCTATCTAATATATAATGTTTCAAATTACAAATTTTATATCATTTATTTCCAAAAAAAAAAAAAAATAGGACTCATTGTAAAATTATATTGTTAAAAAAAGGATCTGTGGAACTCCGACTCTGTAAATTAAAGGAGCTGGTGCCTATTGAAAAGAGAAGTATAATAATATCTTAATACAAATATGTTATATTTTTTGTAGGTACTTGATTTTTTATTTACTCGCTAATATCTCTTAACTTTTAAATGAGTTAACATTTAAATTATATTGTTACATAATATGAAAAAAGAAACATTTTTATATTTTGCGTTCAAAATATAGTCAATACGAAATCCAATTGCGTATCGAAAGAGCCTTTACTTCGATATGCAATTTTTGTTTTAGAAGGTTGGTACTAGATGACATTTACTTATGTTCTTATATCAGTTTTGACATGAACTTTCAAATAATTTAATAAATGTAAAAATATAAAAAATAGTACATAGGGTTCATTTTATAAAATTTTCGCACTTGCCTTTAAAAAACTCGCCGTGCGAAAACACATGTCTTATAAAACTAGTTCTTTAATATATTTTCTTTAATAATCAAATTCTTAAATCTTATAGTATTTGTTTTTTTCAAAAAATCCTCATACAAAGATTTAAAGAAATTTTCTTTTGTTTTTTTATATTTTTGTTACTATGGTTATTTGAAATAACTAATGTACAACATTACTCACTCCGAGAGAGAATAATTGAGAAGTCACGGAGGAAGTATTACTGATCAATGCGGTTTTTTTTAATATAAATAAAAAGCAAGTTTAAAAAATTAGTTTATTATGGAAACAATTTAGCATTAAGAATAGTTATTTATTTAAATTTATGTTTACATTTATGTTAAAAGATACTGTTTTATTTGTATCCTGGTCAGTTTTTAGAGTGAAGCTATATAATGCGATAGAAGTGGAGGTTATGAGTACATCCATTGCATTGACATATTACATAAATAGACCCAACGTAGAGAGAGAGGAATTGACGCTCACCTTAGAAAAGGAAAGATAGAAAAGCGGGGCAACGTCAAACAAGAACATTGTTGCGGTCTGTTGTTTTGTTTGCTAGTCTGACAGTAGTGACAGCTAGTAAAAGTGTAATATATTTCCTCAGAATATTAGTAAAAATAATATTCATATCTCTAACTAAGAGTTAGTTACAATACAAAGTGAGTAATTTTGATTTAATGTGAAATAGAAATAATTTTAATGTAGTTTGCTGGTAATTCAGGTTATGTTCTGTCATTCATGCTATGATGCTATGCATATAAGTGTGATATCATTTATATTTCAGAATTATTTTAAAATGGTAATGTCATGCAGTGCAAATGGAATAACAGTTCGTTATCAAAAGTCTTTCTTATTCGTCGTAAACTGAACTGTCATATCTTATATGAATGTTTTTCGAATAGATTTCCGAAAGATGAACTGTGAACAGACTGCTTATTGCAGTTAGAAAACACAATTTGAAGCCATTTAAACATTCTTTGATGCAGAAATCATTTTTAATCGACGGACTATACCTAAAATGTATATAAAAATAGTTTTAAATAAATAATATTAGCTAAAGCAAAAGTACTTTTCTATATTTATTATTTTTACAAATAATTTAATATACGAATGAAATATTTTATGTTAAATCGAATATGAACTATATTTTACAATGTCATTTATTACGAATGAGATGAACATTCCTAAGCACTAAAACTAGTTCTTTAATATATTTTCTTTAATAATCAAATTCTTAAATCTTATAGTATTTGTTTTTTTCAAAAAATCCTCATACAAAGATTTAAAGAAATTTTCTTTTGTTTTTTTATATTTTTGTTACTATGGTTATTTGAAATAACTAATGTACAACATTACTCACTCCGAGAGAGAATAATTGAGAAGTCACGGAGGAAGTATTACTGATCAATGCGGTTTTTTTAATATAAATAAAAAGCAAGTTTAAAAAATTAGTTTATTATGGAAACAATTTAGCATTAAGAATAGTTATTTATTTAAATTTATGTTTACATTTATGTTAAAAGATACTGTTTTATTTGTATCCTGGTCAGTTTTTAGAGTGAAGCTATATAATGCGATAGAAGTGGAGGTTATGAGTACATCCATTGCATTGACATATTACATAAATAGACCCAACGTAGAGAGAGAGGAATTGACGCTCACCTTAGAAAAGGAAAGATAGAAAAGCGGGGCAACGTCAAACAAGAACATTGTTGCGGTCTGTTGTTTTGTTTGCTAGTCTGACAGTAGTGACAGCTAGTAAAAGTGTAATATATTTCCTCAGAATATTAGTAAAAATAATATTCATATCTCTAACTAAGAGTTAGTTACAATACAAAGTGAGTAATTTTGATTTAATGTGAAATAGAAATAATTTTAATGTAGTTTGCTGGTAATTCAGGTTATGTTCTGTCATTCATGCTATGATGCTATGCATATAAGTGTGATATCATTTATATTTCAGAATTATTTTAAAATGGTAATGTCATGCAGTGCAAATGGAATAACAGTTCGTTATCAAAAGTCTTTCTTATTCGTCGTAAACTAAACTGTCATATCTTATATGAATGTTTTTCGAATAGATTTCCGAAAGATGAACTGTGAACAGACTGCTTATTGCAGTTAGAAAACACAATTTCAAGCCATTTAAACATTCTGTGATGCAGAAATCATTTTTAATCGACGGACTATACCTAAAATGTATATAAAAATAGTTTTAAATAAATAATATTAGCTAAAGCAAAAGTACTTTTCTATATTTATTATTTTTACAAATAATTTAATATACGAATGAAATATTTTATGTTAAATCGAATATGAACTATATTTTACAATGTCATTTATTACGAATGAGATGAACATTCCTAAGCACTCTGTGTTATTTTTCATCTTTTGACTTTGCCCCTAACTTAGCTCTATCCTTTTCTAAGGTGTGCGTCAATGCTTATACAGTAAAGCAGTACCTACGTTGCGTCCATTTATATAATACGTCAATGATCCATTGCTGTAACTCCTTGCTTTTTTGCTATATTAATTTTATCAGCCACTGATTCTTTAATGTATCCCTCTGCAACTGATGACGATCGCCATCCGCCATGCAGTTGAAGACTTAAAATATCGCCTGCACCATTAAGCAGTAATATCGCCGATGAACGTCTTAAACTTTGTCCAGTAAAACGTTCTAGTTCAGGCAATTGCAAATAAGATGATATGTTTGACGGTATTTTAGAAAGTGTTTATTCCTACGCACTGCTTCGTGCATTTGCTTTCGGAATATTTTACAAAAAATCTGTGGTGAGGAGTATTGATAGGTCGCCAAGATATATATTTTCTGTATAGATTGAGAACATTAACGGGGTACCCCTCTTGAATCATAGCGAAACTACGTGACACATTTGTTTTTGTATCTGGTATTGTAATGTATATATAAAGAATCCTTTTGTCTTGTATATTGTCGATACATAAATTTTTAATTCAATGCACCGGCAAGCACCTGAAATTCCCATTAATAATGCGACCCACAAATATAAAAATTCAATATTGATTGCAAAATAAAAAAAAATATGTGGCCAGCTCATAACCTCCCGTCTATTTCAGGTTTAAAATAGCAATAACCTTTAAGTAAAGTATGACTTCCGATTATTGTTTCAACAAATAGAAAAGTCTGTAATTTGAAATTTTGGGTTATATTTTATTGTTTTTCTTCGACAATCTGTTAAGAGCTCCAAATTGAGTACCACTCCCGGTTTATCATTTAAGTATTATCAAAATCTAATATGTTTATACAGGAGTTTAGAATACCAAATTTGAAAAATTTTGGTATATAACAAAATATTTTTCACGAAAATTTGTTCAGAGCTTCAAGTAAAGTATCACTTTCGGTTTATTAATATTTTATTTTAAAATATTATTTATATTTTAAAATATTATTTCCGTTTTATCAATTTAAAAAAAAATCTAATATGTCGTTCTCATTAATTCAAAAGTTTTAAATACCAAATTTGAAAAGTTTTGGAATATATCAATGTATTTTTCATGAAAATCTGTTCAGAGCTTCAAGTAAAGTATCACTTTCGGTTTATCAATTTTAGCCAAAATCTAATGTTGTTCCCTTTCATATAAAAGTCTTAAATACTGAATTTAAAAAGTTTTTGAATATATCATAATATATTTTTCACGAAAATCTGTTCAGAGCTTCATGTAAACTATCACTTCCGGTTTATTAATTTTAGCCGAAGTCTAATACGTTATTTCCCTTGATATGAAAGTCTTAAATACTAAAATTTGAAAGTTTTAGATTACATATTAACATATTTTTTTATTGAAAACTGTTATGGGCTTTGAGTAAAATATCACTTCCGGTCGTCCAATGTTACCCAAAATCTAACCAACTCTATGAATGTAGAAAGCTTAAATGCGGAAAATAATTTTTTTCAGAAGTTTGTTGTAAAAGTTATCGTGGACGAAAAAAATCGCAACACACTCACACACACCAACACACACACACACACACACACACACACACACACACACACACACACTCACACACACAAACTCACACACACACACTCTGTATACTCATCATAAATTTTTTGGCACGATTATATTACCTCCCTTACTTACGGTATGACGGGAGGTAAAAAATATAAAATCCCTCTATTGTTAAAAAAGTAATATCCGGTGCTTCCTTTAAAAAATTTTCAATATTTTGTTTTTTTAAATTTTTTGTCTTTTTCGGCTTATAAGCACGAGATTCTTTCTTTAAATAAACAATTAGTTTCCCATATATTGAAATATTAATATTTTTATAAACTCTCAGTGTAGATTTAAGCATTAAAGAAGTATGCCAATAAAACGTCTTGATTTATGATATTAATGCCTCCTTTTTCTTTCCAAAGGTTAAATTCATTATACTCTTTATCGTAGATTTCCTTGGACTTCTTCGGTATTGAATTCTGAGAAGCTTCTTGTGCTTCTTTTTATTTTGATTTTAGAGAAATGTTCTCATTTTCACCCATTTTAATGTTTTTTCATTCAAATGATTCACACTTGACAGACAATAATTATTACAGAGTAAATTTTCTCAATAATATAACAAAACACATCACGTAATACCATAACAACCATTCAATGGCTACTTTGTAATTTAAAATAGTATGTCAAATGACTTGTCAGTTGTCAAACGATGAATGAAAATATAAAAATCATTTAAGAAGTTTTAAAAAAGTGTTAGATAAAACGTTGTATTACACTTGTGGGGAATGTATATTAGTCACTGAAGAAAATTAGCCACTCGCCTTGCGGGCTACGTGGCTAAACTTTTTCTTTCGTGACTAATATGATACATTGCATACTCATATTATAAACAACTATTACATTATACTGAATCGTAAACGTCTTATTCCAGAGCTCTGTATCTAGTGGTACAGAAAGTTTTTACGGGCTGTTAAAACCATAGCAACATGTATGCAGATTTATTTATTCATTATTTGAGTTCGCCATATGATTCCAAAGACTATTTCGATGAAATAGTTATGTATTGTGTTGTAGGTTCCAATATTATTTTTCAAATTATTTACGTTTCAGTATATCATAAAATATTATACAATGCTCAACCGCTACCCGAAATTTACGTGGTCGCACGGATAACAAGCTCGCTTCTCTCGCTAGTTAGGTACCGTGCAAGCCTGTAAAGTTCTGAATAACGGTCTTGCAATGTAAATTACTATTAACGATGACCTAAGTATACTCGTACATGTTATTGAATGTGAGATTAAATCATATACCCTCGGACAGGTTTTACATTCAAATGAGGTTCGAAAGTTTAAATTTGCAAACATCTATTCTTTACCGGATTTCGGACCAGGTATTCCTAACTTGCTCATGACTAAGAGCTGAAACTCTAACCATTGAGCCGAGCATTGAGCCACTGAGTCCGGCAATTTCCAAATAATGAGTTTTAATCGGTTGTGTGATCAATATTAAAAAAAATACGTGTGATGTTATGGCACCGTTGGAAGAAGGTAAGTTGTTTGGAAAGTCGAGAAAGGATATGAACGCCTTACTATTTATTCCGTTGGCAAGTATCCAAGAGAACTATTTATCATGTAACAACTTATAATTCATGTTCACCTATCTATTTTGCTTTTAGCACATCATTATAATCACTATATAATTACGTTTTTAGGATTCATCATAGTGTACTTTAACTAAAGAAAAGTAATTTAAAGACGTTTCTTACATGACATAAACAACAATTCTTGGACAATTTAACTAATTGTATTGCATCATGTTGTAATCAAAATAATTTAATTTTGTTGTTTTCTGTTTATTTATTTGTAAAGGTATCAACGTATGTATATTTTTTTTTTCATTCTTGTCACACATTCCATTGAAAATTGCTTTCTATAAAAACTTCTTCATATTTTTGTGATGGTTGGTTTAGTCACCTTGTTCGATATCTTTTGTTGGTCTGAAGATAAATGAGTATTTTTTCATTACCCTCCGAGAACTCCAGCTCTAGGTCTATTCCGCTCATTTACTCCATTGAGATAAACTAGGAGTAGGTAAGTGAAAGAAGTCGCTTACAATCAAAATCCGAACCAAAATAGATTTTGCAAAGTGCTGATAAGCGATAAGATTACATAATTATTTATATTATTACTAATTTACATATTGTAATGTTTTTATTGGTTTGGGTAAAGTGTAAATATTAGACAATTATTTTTAAATAAAGTAAATGTTTATTAAGACGATAAATACATCTTAAAAAATTACTAACAAATGTCTGTCTATTTATGTAACTGTCCTTCTGACGAACTACCACCTTATGCGAATGAATGTATTCTTATACAGGTACGTCCCTTATATAGTTGCTCTTAACACCTTCTGGGATGTTCTCGTGACGTCTTGAACTTGAATTAATTGAATTAATCACCTACCTAGGCTCCTCCTCCTACTAGAATGCTTCATAGGCGTCGGCTCACACTCGCCGGTCGGGGGCTCGCGGACTAAATGTAGGTACTCTCGCGTTACAATATTACACGCAACGTGTCTGTATTCGTATGATCAATCTTCATCCGGAGAGTCACGAAGTATTGGATAAAATAAATTTTAGTAAAACTAACTAAATTAATTCTTTATTTTTTGGTACACTAATATGTTATGTTAAATAATGAACTACATTGATATGGCAAAATTTTATAAATTTGTAGTAGATTAATTGCCAATTAGTTATTTCATCTATAGATAATTAATTATTATTATTTAAATATCTAATAATAATTATGCAACTGACTATATATTTGAAAAAAATATATATATTTTTTTAGATGTCTATAATAAATATAATTAAATAGTAATTTAATAATAAATAAAGAATTATATGAAAAACTTTAATCGCAGATTAAATAATTAAATACTGAGCCTAAGTTAAATACGTTTAATTGCGTATTAGGAACGTATTAAGTGAAATAATTATTATAATTTTTATTCTAATACATTTTTATAAATTCCATATACTTAAGGGTTAATACTATTTATACAAACACTGGTTCATTTTTGTTATACAAGAGAATTATTTGCTAGCGTTATAATATCTGCAGAAAGATAAACATTTGAGCTTTTAATCGCAATGTATACACTATTTATATTTATTTATATTTGAAATAACAGACCGGTTGCACTAAGATTATTATTAATAAATGAAACGTTTTAAATATTTAAACTACAAATACTATACTCTTATAACAACCAAAATACTCTTATGTTTTATTTATTCTGTTATTATTAAATACAGAGTAACATCAATTCTAATTGATGGCGCAGTTACTGTCAACGCCAATAGAAATACAAATCCCTACGTATCATTATGAAAATATGTAATAATTTAATTTGCAAAAATTACTCTTAGATTGAGTCGTTTTCATTGAAAATGTTCTGTTTAAATTTTTTCCAAAAAATTCTAATATTAAGTTAGCAATATAACTGAGATTGGGAATCAGTTCTTTAAAACTGCGATGTCTATTTCTAAATAAATTTTGTTAATTTATTGGATAAAAAAAGATGGCACACTTTGAAAATCAGGTATTAATGAATGTAAATTGCAGGAAACTAAAATAATTTTTGAATGTCAAGATTATTTTTTTTATAAAAGCTTCGAAAGTTGTTAGTATTTATTGTTGAAGCTTACATATAGACGACGTTTCGGCACATGGTTATGGCCCTTTTTAAGTCTAGTTACAAAAATCAGTGTCTAGTTTTCTCATTAGATGTCATGTACCTTTTTGTTAACTTTTGTGTGCTGAATTGTAAAACCTTTTTCGTAGTCTCTGTTGACCGTCCAACCTGTACAGATTTGACAACAAATTCTTAAACATGTTTTTGATTTTTTTATATTTTAACAAATTTTTGTGACTTAATTCAATGTAACTAAACTTCTATTTGGTAAGTTTATTAATTATCTATTATATTATTATATGACTACTATTTATACCTATTTTTGTAACTAGACTTGAACATGGCCATAACCATGTGCCGAAACGTCGTCTGTATGTAAACTTCAACAAAAAATACTTACAACAGCGTTATCCAAAAAATTTCTTACAACCAAGTAAACCTCACAGCTTTAGAAATAACTCATTATAAAGTTGTTGTATCTACTTCTAAAAATATTTTTTTAATATTTTGCGTACATAATGCAGTCATTACGAAACCCAATTGCGTATCGCAAGAGCCTTCATTTCGATAAGCAATTTTTGATTTAAAATGTTATTATTAAATTACATTTACTTGTATTCATAATTAAGAATTGACATGAGTTGTGGAATAATTAAATAAAGGTCATCCGATGTTACCAACTGCAATATAGTGCACACACAAATTTCTCAAAAACAACTTGGTTTAATATAGCAGATTTATAAAATATTTTAGTATATAAAAGACTCAAAATATATATTTTCGCAGTTGTCATTTAGAAAACTCGCCAGGGTTCATTACCTAAATTTTGACGCGTGTGAAAAAACATGTCTTATAAAACTCATTCTTTAATATAGTATTATAAAATACATATATTTTCTAAATATTTGAATAATATTAAATCATACCGCCAGCCTGGCAAGATCTCACTTTCAGTATTATTTCTAATTAACCCAATGGCGGATTACAAATTGGTGACATTGGTTTACAAATTGATAAAGATTTAGGATATTCTTCTGCTGGTTCTAATTTGTTAGTTTTAACATCAAGCTACAAATTGATACTACTTTAAACAAGTGACATCAGTTTATAATAATTTGTCTTAGGGATGGTTACAATTAATTACATTCTCAACTTTAATTAGAATTTTTCCACGATGTTGTAACATATATCAAGGGAATTAAAACTCCGTGTTAAGTTAAGTTCGAAGGACCAAGTCGCTAATGGACTAATTGTATGTTGTTATTTGCAATAATCGCGAGTGGACTGTATTATTAAATTTGTTTGAGGTATCACAAGCAAAAGCAAGAGTACTGACCTTGACTTAAGGAGACTTTAAAAAAGGGGCAGGGACTTGGGATCTAATGACAGGAAACAGGAATGGGAATCGCTGGATGCGTCTTGAAGCGGTGACGAAACAGGAGTAGGAGACGCTGGTTGCGTCTCAAAGCGGTGATGGGTTCGGATGCGTGGGTTGCATGTGCGCAACGGCAGTAGGGATCTAGTTGAGACGGCTGAATGCCGCTATTCTGGTTGATGATGCGTTGCGCTTGAGGGCACGCAACAGTAGTGGAGATCTGGTTGAAACGGCAATCCTTTGCTGTCCTGGTCGATGCTCGTTCTGGCTCGACTTGAAGACGATTGCCGTTGTCCTGGTCGACGCTCAAATTAGCTCGACTTGAAGACAGGGTTTGAGCTCAAATGGCCCACTGCTGGCGAATACAATACTATTCACAAGCACGAATAAACACTTACACTTTCACTATTTCTGAAAGGAAAAGATCCCCACTAGACAATTAAACGACGATATTCAATCAATAATATTTAATTATTCAAATTTAAGATTATAAGGTGGAATTCAAAGCCAAGATGCAAAAATTAATAATGAATTTTTGATTTTTTAAAGAAAGATTCAGAGAGAATGAAAAACACGAGTGAACCCTCACTTGGTTCGTCACCGACTTTTTTTGTTTATATATTTTTTTTCATCGTTAAGGGTTTTTTAATTGTTGCATCTTTTCTTCTTTACAGATGACTATGATTACAAAATATGAATACAGAGTTGACTTGGTTTTTTAAACAATAATAATAACATTTTTATAATCGTCAGTAACTCTGATCTTGCTTGTCACACCTCATAACAAACTTAACACTCCGCAAAAAGCGACGAAGTTGCCCGTTTTTTTAGAAGGGATTATAGTTATTGATGATCGAGTATAAAAAGCCTTGATGATCACGCATCTAGACTACCCTTGTGGTGAATCCGCAAAATATAAGATCAAAAGATTAATACACGACATTATAGTGAGAATAGACGAGTCCGAACATCTGTAAGATTTAACATTAGTGGAATCAGAGTAACTGATAGCTTTTGTTCAGAAATATGGCAGACAATTTAACAACGAATTACGTGCTCGCTTTGATCTTTGCTTTCTTATTTATTATCGCAAATTTGAATGTAATACGCGATGTCATGATTCTGACAAACGAATGAAAGAAAATCAAATGAGACTTTTATACAAGTTTCTTTTATTAGCAAAAGTCAGATATTTTCAAAGGGACATGATATTAATATCATGATGAATGTGTTGTAAAAATCGTCACAAAATGTGAAAAATCTGACACACACAGATACACAGATATCGTGCGTTACAAATAGGATTCTATAGGGACATTAGCATAATTCCTATACCTCTCTTACACCCTTACTAGCATAGTCGTGAGGCAAAAATATTAGTATCATCAAGCTATGAGCACTGATATTATTTCAATGTATTTTAGCAGAGTCAATAAAGGTTTTTACATCTAAACCCGGTTCCAAAACTATCCGGGTACCCGGTTCTTGGAACCGATCTTTGGTTCCGGTTCTGGGTAGTGGAACCGATCTTCGGTTCCGAGTAAGGGAATCGATCTTCGGTTCCAGTCTCGGGTAGTGAAATCGAACGTCGGATCCGAGTTATGGAATAATCAATTATAATTTTAAATTAGCCTCGTCATTCTTGAGAAATAAAAATATTTTTAGGCGGCTATTACATAAATAGTTATTTTACGTATCGTTTGACAACCGTAAAGTGTCACTTTTTTTGACATCTGTCAAAAACAACTTTACGGCCGCATTTGCTTTACGGCCGCTTTTACTTTACGGCCGCATTTACTTTACGGCCGCTACAATCACTCGTTTGTTTAAATAGTAAATTCAATACTCCCTAATAGACAAATACATATATTTAGAAATAATTACAAATTAACTTACAATTACAACGAATAGAAACTATTTAAATGAACAAAAACACAAAACTAGCTTAAAATATAGACAAGATATTAAACTTAAAATTAGAACATGAATTGAAACCATTTAAATGAACAGACAACAAAACTAACTTAAAATATAGCCAAGATATTAAATTTACAATAGACCAGAAAAGTAAGGTTAGAATTTACTTTTGGCGCGAGTTCATAGTTTGAATTCCTCAGTATAGGTTTCTTATGGAAGTGCGATTTTACAGTCAAAAAAAAGATATTTTGTAAAAGAAATTAAACAGCTCTTGTTAATAATTCGATAGTTTGTTTATTCAGTAATAGATTGCAATAGTTTAAACCCGTGGAAAAGGTTAAGTATGAAAATTATTAGAAATTAAAATGCTTCGTGTAATCGAGAATTCCGTATGTCTTTGATCGTACCTTAATCTGAAGTGAGACCACTATATCAAGTATGAGCAAGATAGATAATTAACTGACAGCTGTTAAGTGAGTTGACCTTTATGTTCTGTAGCTTTTGTGTTTTTTTGAATATTCTTTGTGTAAAAAGTTAATAAATACAAAAATGCAAGTTTTAACTATTGCCGCTATAAATGATTTCTTCGTGGACGACAAAAATTGTGTCAAAAATGGAGAAAATGCTTTTAATTCAAACAATGTGTTGAGTTGTGACTTCGATGCCGAAATGTTTGTTTTAAAGGGTTGTGTTCAAGCAAGGATGCGAAAATGCCAATACGAAGTTATGGTAAGAATATAACTTTATAGAAAATAATAAACGTTTATAATAATTCGTATGGTTGCAGATTTTCTTAAGAAACGACTACACCATCGAGAAAAGTACATGTAGCTGTCCAAGAGGCGAATTTATATGTCACCATATGGCTGCACTTGCATTCCATGCCCATTATAATTTGTCTCGGACAGATATACCTTGCCCTTGGGTTTCTCGTCCTCGACAAGGTCATCTACAAGATGAAGCAATGGCTTTACCACAATATTCTTTCAATTCGGAAGTTTCAAGTAGATGTAACAGTGAAGATATTTTTAAGAAGAGTCTTGAAGATATTGACCACAATATGGGACTGCTTTGGCTCATGGCTCCAGACCCTAATGCCTGTGATGAAAATATTCTTATATATATAGAAAATCTTCTGGTGTCTGAAGAATTTTTGAGTAGTTTAAATAAGCAAGAATTTTTGGAACCAAAATTGAAAATTTCTGAAGCGAAAATTGAAGAAGTTGCTGGGAAAACAGTTGGCCAATCTGAAAATTCTCTTTGGTTGATATGCAGGAAACATAGAATAACAGCATCAAATTTTGGTGCTGTACTTAAAGCTTACGCTATTAATAGTTTTCCTAATTCTTTATTTAAAAGATTGGCAGGTAAAATTTGAATAACATTTAACTTCCATGTTTATGTGAATACATTTATCTAAATTTTAGGATCATATAACCTCGATGGGATCAAGCAAATTCAGTATGGGCGAAGAATTGAAAAAACCGCCATTATTTCTTTTGAAAAAAAAGAAAACGTTAAGGTGGAACCAACAGGATTGTGGCTTGATCCTTGTGGGTACTTAGGAGCTAGTCCAGATGGTTTCATAGGTATGTAAAAATTAGCTATTGTCTAATACAATTTAGTGAAATATGTATTGTTTTCTCTTACAAGGTACTGATGGTCTGATTGAAGTGAAGTGCTCATATACACATCGCGATTCAAACCTTGAAGAGGTACTAACCAAAAAAGATATAATCTTTTTTAACAATGGTCAGTGGAATTTGAATATGAACCATGCGTATTACCATCAAATTCAGGGACAATTATATTTGACCAGACGTAAATATTGCAAACTGATACTTTACAGTTCTCAAAGTCTAGTTATTTATCATATTGAGAAATCTGCAGACTGGGAATCAAAACTGACTTTGTTGAATAAATTTTATTTTGATTATTATATACCATATATCTGCAAAAATTAGTAAATTTGAATAAACTTGTTTTTCATTATTTCGCAATTATGTCTATATGTGTACATATATTTGTGTATGTTCATGATTTTATGTATACAAGATCTCAAATAAAATCAAACAAAAAATTTTGTAGTTTTTTTTTATATGCCTTAAGATTAGATTTTCAAATTTATAAATCAGAAGTGGTAAATTATACCAATTTTTTTTTCTTGTACTTGTAATATGTTATGTAAACATTTGTTATAATTAAGAACGGTAATATAAGTTAATTAAAATTTTTGAAAAAAATATTCTAAATGGTACCACAGAAGAATTAAAATATAATTTAAAACCGCTGCTTTTAGTGAAATACAAAAACGATTTTTGAGTGACGTCAAAAATTAAATATGTCAATAACTTTCTTTGTACAGGGACATTTGGTCGAGAGGTAAAGTGCTGGGCACATAAGATTTTTTAAAAAATAACACAGAATATAATGTATCTTAAACTTGAAGATATTGCTTTGTTCGTAGTATAACTTATAATAAAATTATCACAAAATATAAGGCACAAAATAACAAAAAATAATTCTCTAATAAATAATATACACACACAGGCAAAATTACGGGAACGCTAATAAAAGCTATGTATTTAAAAAAGTATGAACCCTTTGTCTTTCATATTTGTGTTGGTTATTCTGCATCTATCTACAACAAATAACAAATTAAGATATACCTAAATATAGCCACCTACGAAAGATTGAGCATCATTCATCGAGGTGATAAATATTTCTCCGTCTTTAGTTTTATTAAATATGGGTGTTTTATTCACATTTATTATAGATTAAGGGTTAACAATCATTTCTGCTTTTGTTGTTTCAATTGTAAGTATTTAAAGTAAGAAAACTATTTTTCAAAAAAATGGAAAATTATTATTTTTAAGTAAAAATTAATAATAATTTTTAATTAAAAAATTTTATATAATGGAAAATTGAATTTAATTAAAAAACTCAAATTTTCCATTATGTATAACAAATAATAATTATTATTAATTTTTACACAAAAATAATTTTTTGAAAAAAAAATCTTTCTTTAAATTCTTACAATTGAAACGACAACAAAAACAGAAACGATTGTTAACCCTTCATCTATAGTAAACACGAATTAAACTACATTTAATAAAACTAAGGACAGAGCAATATTTATCACCACGATGAATGGTAATCAATTTATAGTAGATGGCTTTATTTAGGTGTTATATCGTCATTTCTTGTAGATGTAAAATAAGCTACACAAATATGGAAGACAGATGGGTCATACTTTTGTACATACACAGCTTTTTTTGGAGTTCCCCTAATTTTGCCGATGTGTTTAGTAAATGATTGAGTAGATTCCATAATCGGAATTACAGACATGTATGTATGTATAAATAATAAACATAAGTCTCTATATTGCACAAACAAATATCTAAAGACTAATTTAGTCTTCTGGATCCAAAAGGCCCTCAATTTCTTTTATTAATGGGTTTTGCAAATTAACTAGATTGCAGCAGACTTGAAACACAACTGTTGCGTGTTTTTTCAGTGAACTTGAAATTAAATTTAAAATTCTAAAAGCCTTTATCCTGGCATTATCTCTCTCCACATGAATTCTACACCTGGCTATGTTCATGGTTTCTATTGCCTCTTCACGTGTAAAACGCCTGTTCATTAGAAATGGCGGCATATTCACATGTACTCCTGCAGGTACTAAATCCTTTATTAAAAAGCCTTTGTCCACCATGATCATGTCCCCGGGCGTTAGCTGGTCACTTATTTTTGAAGCTTCATATATTTTTTTATCCGACACAGAACCAGGGTACAGGTCACTGGCATACACAACAACACCATTAGGAGCTACGCCAACTAAAGCCTTAAATGTATTTGCGTGTTTGTAATTGCTGTAGGATTCTTTTTGCTGCTTTATGTTTGTTGGTCTATGTATTCTTAGTTCAGTGCAATCTAAAATCAGTCGGCAGTTTGTAAAGGATGAAAATGAGCTTGGTAAACAAGTTTTCGTTTTTCGCTGAGACGGAATTTCTTTTAAAAACGTTTTATGTAAAGTTTGATGTAAATATAGCCAGGTAAAAAAAGTATTTGAAACTGTTGTTGTACTACAACCAAATCTAGTAGCCAAATCTAAGTGCGGTAAGTTCAATCTTAATTTCATTAAAGTTAATAACAGTTGATCTGCTTTTGAGAACCGAGTGACTTTCCAACCATAAAAATATTTGAAATCAAATGTTACTAAATAATTTAATAGCGCGTCAAACGTTTGTTGATCAGGTAGTCCAGTGTATAGAGCCATCAATTTATTGTTGTCCTTTATTTGGTCGTAAGAAAATAATTTTTCTGACTCCAATTTAGTCACCTGCTCTTCCAAACTTTTAACTTTACTCCTTAGCAACACAATTTCCTCCTTTAGCTCATCAAAGGTTTTTCCATCATCTAAACTGCTGGTTGTAGATTGAGATGTTGAAGGTGCCGAGCTTAGTGCCGAGGAGGAAAAGGTAGATTCTTCTGATGATACTTTGCTGATAAACAAAAATTAATATTAAAACATACGAAAAAATACAAATGTTACAGTTACCTTAGTTTACGAATTTTTTTCGGGGCTGGTAATAGTGAATCTTTTCTTAACATTATATGCAAAAATAGTTGGTGCATTTTTCTTGTCCCCGTTTACAAAATGACAACTGCAGACTCGTGAAGTTTTGGACAAAACTCTATCTGTTCGGCTAAAATAAATGTTGAAATTAGTTTCTGATTAATTAAATTATATAAATAAAACTAAACATTATATTACGTACCATGACAACAGACGTGTCCACCTTTTAAAATCTTCTGCATCACGAGGTACTGCAAACATTTTGCAACCTTCTCTGTGGTCATGACTGCACCCAGGGGCGAAGCACAACACCATTTTTTGGTAAAATGTAATAAATAAACACGCACTCAATACACATATAAAACCGGGCATAAAACAATAAACTATTTCAAATGTATGAAAGGGGTGCATACATTTTGCGAGTTTCACGACTTTCTGTGATATTATTTGAAGTATTTTATTAATTTTTAAAATTACATCAGCATATCCCGCCATTCCGTCAGTAATAATATGTCAGCGCAACAGAAGCTATGACGCATGCGCCAAAGTTGTATGATCACATCGAGACATACGTTCATCGCAATTTGTAGTGTTGGATTATTATTTAAATAATTATAAATTGTGCACAGTTCATGCGAATATTATTGTACGAATCTGGAGATAAAGGATCGGTCTAGGTGCATAAGAGATTTACTTTTATGAGATTTTTCGGCTTTTAAAGTTGAGCAAAAATTTCCTAGGTAAGAAATACATGGGGAGTAAAATTATGTTCTCAGTGTTATGAACTGACTTTGAATTTGGCGCCTAAATTTGACCGTTACACTTTTCTGGTCTATTATAACATGAATAGAAAATATTTAAATGATACTAATTAATTTATATTTTACTTATTATTAATACTAATATGAAATGTGCAATTAGTGCATTAAGAAAAGTTCATTCCACTTGCAGAGGTAGTGGACAATGCTTGACTGCCAGTTGTTACAGATTTGCAATTGTTCACATCAACCACCAAATTTTCAGTCTCAATTACATTGTTGGTGGTAACAAAGTAAGTTGAAGCTCCATCTCTACCTGTAAGAATTCTGCTTGAAATTGCTTTTTTGCTGTTTATGCAATTTTCCACATAACCCTCCGCCACAGTCGAAGATTTCCAACCGCCATGCCGTTTTAGCATTAAAATATCGCCTCCTGCTTCTACTAAGAGTGAGGCTGAGCTTCTTCTGAAGCAGTGGCCTGTGTAATTGTTGGGGTTCGGCAATTGTAAATATTTTGCAATTAGACTTGGAATTTTTCCAAATGTATGCACTCCTATAACTTGAGTGCTGCACTTTCCTTGGCGATAGTTAACAAAAAACGTTTTGTGGCTTGTATGGGGAGGACGTAGGACAAAATATTGCCTGTATAACTCTAAAGCACTTAATTCTTCGACTATTTCATCGGTTATGGTGAAAATTCTTTTATTTCCTGTTTTTGTCTCTGGGATTGTAATTATCAGCATATCACCTTTATCTTGAATGTCATCCATCGCTATTTTTCGTAACTCCTCTCTCCTGCATGCTCCAGCTAATCCAATTATCAAGCAAACCTTCATGAAAAAGTAAACCATTTAAACTATGTGCATATGTATAAAAAAAATTAATACCTACCTTCCACATGAGATAATTTTCATTCGGCGCTTCTCGCAAGAATTTTATTATTTCACTTCTTGTAAATATCGCCGATTTTTTTGCTTTGTAGCTCACGTTTTGTTTCTTTAAAAACGCAATGAGTTTTGAAAATTTACTGATATCGATATCCTTTTTTACCATCACGGTTAATTTTATCATAGAATAGCAAGACCACAACGTCGAAGCTTTTAATGATTTAGCTTTCTCCGAAAAAAACGCAAGAAACACATTTTCCGTTAAATTTTTAATTTTATGTAGCTTGCAACATTCTTCAAAAATATCAAGTTGTATAAGATAAATTTTCTGGGACTTTTCGGGCAATAAATTTAACGTCGCCCTACCCGCAGCTTCATGTATTTCTGGCGGAGTATTAGAGATATCTTCGCTATCTGAACTGCTCATTTTCTTGCTTCTCAGTTAATAACTGTAGATATTTTATCATGAGATACACACGTTTTCACCACGATTTAAAATATTTTGACAGTAAACAACACAACAGTACAAAACAGATTGTTTTGTGAGTTGTCCAGGTGATAGAGCAAAGCACTCTGCAAGTGACATGAATAACCAAATATATGTAATTGTCAGATAACTGTCACTGTCAAAATTGTGAAATTGATTTTTAAAATAAAGTTTATATCTTTTTGTGATAGTCGCCTAAAAAATGTTGTGTGCACCTCGGTTAAAAGTTCTTTTTTAGCCTCATCTGATTTGCTGGCCTCGGCGGTCGCCTCGGCTGCAATCTACAGATTCGGCCAAAAAATATCACTTTTACAACCTTGATACACAAATAACTATTTCTGAGAAATATTATTGAACGATATTAAAAAAAATATATGTAATTTAATTGAAAATATCTGTAATGATGTATAAATATTATTACACCAAAGGCAAGAGGATGCTAAAAATGTAACCACATAATATAGTAAATAATTTCAGATTTCAGTTTCGTATTATATTTTCAATAATCATTCAGTATGGTTTATTTCAATACCTTGACCTTGAATTATATTTTTAAATAACGCTACCTACGTAATGACAATAGCGGCCATAAAATTTAAGGGACATAGCAATAGATATTTCTAAGAATTTCACTTATATCTACTTATACATTCTGTTCTAATCTTTACATTTTGATCTCTCATTTATGTAATATAAATGAATATTTCTTATTTTCTGGATTCCATAACACCATTTAATAAATTTCAAAGTGAAAATAGCGTGCCTCATAATTTGTAAAAAAATTTGGTTATTATTTTAAAATGAATTAACTTTAAAATTAAAATAAACCGAAAGAAGCTACAAAGGACAAATCCTATAGAAATTTAAACAAAGACAGAGAACAGAGAATTGCATTATATCAGTTTATAAGAATATCTGAGACCAACTTTCCTAAATTGTTTACCTGTTCCTATTTAATAATTGAAAAAATTAACTTTCAAAATACTTAACTTATTCATCATAACATATTCACGGATTGTAATAATGTATATATTATTAGCTTCATAATCGAGATTCACCCTTTTTTGGTCCCAGAACCGGGAACCGAGACGTTTTGATTCCAGAATAGAGAACCGTTGAGATTCGATTCCAGAACCGAGAACCGATGAGAGTCGATTCCAGAACCGAGAACCGATGATATTCGATTCCTGCACCGAGAACCGATGAGATTCGATTCCAGTACCGAGACCCGATGAGATTCGATTCCAGAACCGAGAACCGATGAGATTCGATTCCAGAACCGAGAACCGATGAGATTCGATTTCAGAACCGAGAACCGGGTAGTTTCGGTTCTAGGACTGAGAACCGGGTAGTTTCGATTCCAGAACCGGGTAGTTTCGGTTCCAGAACCGAGAACCGGGTAGTTTCGGACTCAGAACCGAGAATCGGGTAATTACACATTGAAATAACCGGCTACCCGGGTAATTTTGGAAACGGAACCGAACCGGAACCGGAACCGGTTCCCACCACTAGTAAGTACCTACTAATCGAAAGAGAATTTTTTTTATTTTCTTAAGTTAAAATCAAATATGGGTTTCGTTTAGAAAAATGTAATTTTGTGGTATATCTCAAAAATGTACCAATAAATAAATTATTTTTGTACGCCACCAGATAGATAATAAAAATACCTAACTATTCTAACTGAAACATTTTTCTCGATTGCTGTGTTTAGAAGAAAAATATCAACCAAAATTCAGTTTTCCGTCGTTATCTAGTAACCTATGAGAATTTTTGACAAAACAAAAACCCATCTAACACCCATTTGACCCACTCAATTATAGTTGTATCGTTTATAGTTTCCGATATCTCAATAGTGGCCTTCAAAAACCCGGACACCCTGTATAAATAACTGAGCATCCCGCTGGAATGTTTCTGATTTTTAATAACTGAATATAAAACTTGTTTTAAAAAATTCATCAAAATCCGATCTGTTTTTTGAGAGTTTAGAAGATTTATTGATTTTTCCGCTCCATTGACTCAACTAATTGCCGTTTACTTGTCAAAGATTTTAAATAAGGAAAAAATATGGATCAATTACTGAAATTTGCTTAAATTGAGCCTGCAAGACCCATAAATGACAATGATATTCGAGTATGTTTGTATTTACTCGTATTAACATAATTAATTTATTCACATTAGTGATAGAATAATTCAAATAATAAAATAGTTCCCCTACGTTTGTACAGCTCCAGGATGACAGGCTGCTATTGGTGAAGATATTCAAGTACCTTGAATCGGTTGTCGAGAGGGGTGGCGGATTAAACGAAGAGATACAGCATACAGTAATATGTGCGTGGATGAACTGGAGGAAGATGAGCGGGGTCCTATGCGACAAAAAAGTGATCTGTAAGATGAAAGGAAAGATATATAAGACGTGGCCATTCAAGGAAGGATGGAGATGAGGATGCTTAGGTGGGCGTGACAAGGAAGGACAAGATCAGGAATGAGTACATTAAAGGAACAGTTAAGGTGGGACCGATGGGAAAAAATGTACAGGAGAGCAGGCTAAGGTGCTTTGGTCACGTTGGGTGGAGGAGCGAGGATTACGTTGGAAAGCGAATGGAGCACCTAATTGCGGAGGAGATGAGAAAGAGAAGACGGCCTAAGCTTAGATGGAGGCACAAGTTGGCGGAAGATGGAGCCCAGGGGACGCTTTGGGCCGGAATGAATGGGAGGAGGAATCTGAGATACGTAAGACGGGAGAAAGCTATGAGAAAGAAGAAGTAATAGAATAATTCAAATCAGCTGAACTTACGATAATAAAATTTGATTAACTATTCATTATTAACCAAAGAAATTTATTAAAATTCATGAGGTAAGTTTAAGTAACGAGTTAACGTCATTTTAGTCAAACTGTAACTTTTTATATTTATGTAAGAACTATTCTATGCAGTGCTATTATGAAACTGTGTTTCAGTTGATTAATTGATGACAAAAATGACGGTCTGTCTTTTTTGGTTCGACGCTAGTTTTATCAATTCTTAATTCTGTACATCACCCATCAGGTTTTGGTCATCGTCGCTAAAAGTAAATGAAGAACATAGTCGACTCTCGTGTTGTTACAAAGGAAAATTATAAATAAATAGTTATAAAAGGAAGAGTACCTAATATTTTATTACGATATTGTAAGGAATTCCTGAAAGAGTAATCAATCTCGCAGTAATTAACGACCAGTGTAATTTAATTGTGTTTATAAATAGTGGTAAATAAAATTATGAGTATTAAATAATATGGATAAAAATTGTAAAGTCATGACTTTAGATTTTTTTTTCATTTGATATACCTAACTACACAAACATATAGGAGGACTAATTAATGGGTACCTACAATGTGTTTAAATGTATGTAGAAAATGCTGTCAATATATATTTTGGCATGTTCTCCGCGTGCAAATGAGGATAACTGGTGTGAAAATAAAATTTAAAATTATTCAAATGCAGCCTTGACCCGGCGATTTAATATTTCTCTTCCATTCATAACTCTCGGAGTTCTGTCCATTTTTTCTTCGTTTTGCAAATTTTCCATAAGCGTTATCTCTCTCACAACTTGACCTGAATACGTTCATCTTGACAGCAGGATAAATTTTTCAGGGTATATCTACACTGGTTAGTTAACAATTGAACAACTGGAAGTACTTGAAGCTTGAAAAAGTTTTTTCTAAAAGAAAATACGTACAAATATAATTTTTTCAACACGATATTTTATTAGAAATATTAAAGAACATTAATTTCCAGTCTATTTTTATGGATTTAGCAATAAAAATTAAGTATGAGGGCCGTCTAAAAATTGAAAATACTCCTCCCATTTGAAACGAGTGGTCAGGCAGCTCTCTAGGGCGAGTAGTTTGGTAATAGCGACATTTGCAATGGATCATCCTCTTCACTCTCCCGGCAGGTGCGAGATCCGCTCGATTATACGTTTTGTATATAAGTATATTGTGAATACGAATCACTACTGTAAAACCATAAAGAAACTTTGAAGACGATCCAAAACCAAAGGCAGGGGATATTGACTCGCGGCGTGTCTGCTACACGATAGTCTGACTTCAGAGCCTCACACAGCGCGAGTCAGAAGAACTTTACTAAAAGATTTTGGATGAGCTGACCTATCACACAGTCTCTTCTTTCATTTAGAAAAGCATCTGACAGGAAATAAAATTAAAACGAAGATGAGGTAAAAAAAGGAAGTGGAACGTTGGATGAACTAACACCCTCCTATAAGATTTAGAAAATAATATCTTTCTTCGATATTTGGTAACCTATGTAAGCATCTTTAATTTTTGGACAGTCCTCATACATACAAAATTATTTAACGTTACCTATATATTACTTCAAGGCAATGAAACTAGTTGACAAATTCAAATGTTTGTAATTATTAGAACATAAACGTGAATGCCAAAAATTAAGTGAAGTACAGATATTTGATATCTAGGAGCCAGTGAATGTGTCGTAACAAGATTGTAAACTCCGTTATATATATATATATATATATATATATATATATATATATATATATATATATATATATATATAAAACGCCTAATAATTTTATAAAACGCTGCCAGATTATCAAATCTTCATTACTTTAACGTTATTTTACAGTATGGGTAGACGTTTTATAAAACGACATATAGCTTACGGCCTTATTGTAATATGAATATTTGTGCATTCTCGCTTTCAGTATCTCTAAATACCTACACTTCTATATAATCTACCCTTACGCATAAAACTCACATCGGAAAACTCAGACCGAGTTTTGTGCATTAGGTTAGTAAAACAACTAGCCAGATTGTAACACATCGCTGAATCAACGAAGGTTTTACTATCAAGACGCGTTTTATAATTGATTAAGCGTTTTATAAAAGGACGGATCTGACCGCGACATATTCAACATGTAGCAGCTTACATTTGTATCCACTTAGACTCTGTAAATACACATCCTAGCAATATCAATTTTCTCATTGATATTTCAGTCTACATGTTACTATACAAACAGACGACGGTCGTCTGTCTGTGTAAACACCTCACTAGATATAATGTTTGCACAAACATCTGACAGTCGGTCTTGTCCAAGACTTGTTCTCTATGCTAATTGAGATGTAGATTACAGTTCACTTGTTTTACAAAAAGGTTTAATTGGTTAAATCATACTAAATTTTGCCGAAAATTCATTTTTAATTTGTGTTCCGTATTAAAAGAACAGTATAAATTTTTAATTGTATTTTACTCATATTTTATTTTATTAATTTTCAATTCGGGATGGATTGCTGGTTTAGTTGAGCTTATATTTTATATATGTGGCAATTAACGAATAATATTGAATTAAAAAGTAGTAGTTATTCTAAAACAGATTCATTTTGTCACAAATTTCAAAATCAACTAGCCCAAATAATATGGTGCAATACTCACTATTCAAAACTTAATATCACAAATGTAGTGTGATGACTTCAGAAGTAGACTTTACTTACTATTTTAATAAGCAATTAACAATATTTTCTTAGAGCGCTCTAATAGAATTAAATACTTAGGTGTTTACTTTGATCTCGCTCTTAAAATTGCAACTGAAATAACAGAAAAGGTTCAGTCTGTATTTTTATCTTCCGTCACCTTTAGGTAAGGAAGGTATTGTCTTTGGTCAAAAAATTCGGTGGTGATTTTTTAATGAATAAGCACGTTTTAAGGTCTCTAGAATACGATTTTACTATTTTTACGATGATGTCTGTGTGTGTGTGTGTGTGTGTGTGTGTGTGTGTGTGTGTGTGTGTGTGTGTGTCAGTGTGTGCGTGTGTAACAAAATTTTCGTCTACGATAACTCTAATATTACAATTCCAAAAATTATAATTCTTTCGTATTCCTCTTTGTTGCATCCATATGAAGAGCTGATTAGATTTTGGCTATAATTGGTCAACCGGAAGTACCCTCATTTGAAGATTTTAATAGTTTTTCTTGAAAAAACGATGTTAAATATCGTTTTTTCACATTTAATGTTATTATAAATATTAAAGAACATTGTATTCTCCATACGATTTGACTGTATTTTATACTTCATATTAAATGGATAGAGAGTTATAAAATTATAAAGAAATTAAATCTCATAAATTAGCTAGCTATGGTAGAAACATCTGCTATATTAAGAAAATTCTGATTGAAAGATGTCAGTGTCAAGTGCAATTGACATATTCGTAGTATATTTGTGTTATAATTTTACTCGAAATATAGGATCTTTTTGCTCGAAACTTTCTGTACGGAATTTATATAAAATACATACGCATTTACGAAAATTCTACCGGTAGACAGTGCATCTAGCGACTGTGTTCGAAAACACGAGTGGTAAAAAGTTACCATGTTCGAAAATTATTCAATATCTACCAGGTCCTTCTACCGGATTCATGAAGAATCTAATTTTAAAAAAAGGTAGTGACGCAAAGCGAAGCGCGCCCGTTAAAAGTGGAAATGTGTTCAAAGTAGGATTCTGCTCAGTTTGTTAAATACATGAAATTTCTAATCTGTTCAAATTTTCAAATTTTTTTATAGGTTATGGATCTACCCTGTTTACCACTTTCGTTCTTAAAATATCGATTCTGGTAGCTATAACTTGATAAAAAGCTGTTTACCGGTAGAAGTTTCGTAAATACCTCATATAACTGACGGAAGGTAATGTGCTGGCCACATCAGATTTTTTTTATTGAGAAATGCCAAAGACCAATGTGAATACACTTTTAATATTATAATATTGTTTTGTTAGGTTAAAACTCAATTATGGGTCCAGTTTACGATAAATACGAGGACAAATATGTTTTGCAAATAAAAACTATGCAAAACGATTTTTAAAATACTTAGTTTATAAAATCACCAAAGTCTATTTAGTTAGCAGTAATAACTATAATTCATTACTGCTACAATTTAACTCTAATTGTTACAAGATAGGGTTGTTTGTTGTACATAACTTGACATAATAAATACAGATTTACGTACCATGGCAAGGATCTACATAGATAGTACGTAACTTTTCAATGTCCGAGAGAAAATTTTCTCTTGAAATCTGCACTTTTGCTGATGTGTAACTACCTGCATAATTTTTAATTACAACTACAAAATATTTTCTGTGTATATGTGGAATTCTGTTATGTGTTCATTTTGATTATATATGTTGATTATTATTTATTGACTGAATTTGTATTTATCATATTTTTATATTGTCTTGTTATTGGCGTAACATTGGTGGGCTAAATAAATAAATACAGGGTTACTACAAAAGATTGATCGGGTTTTAAAATTTTATATTTCAGAAAGTATTACAGATATAATATTAAATGACATGACACAAGAAAGAAAATGTCCATTTTTAAAACGTGCGCTTCAGCATTTCGATTTACACGTCCAGGTGGCACCACAAGCTCAGTATTCAAAATAGCGAATATGCAGCAGAAAGCGTTAGAATACACGCGATGTTCATCGGTTGTTGCGGTGCAACATGCGTTCCGAACGCAATACTGAAAAGAATATTTTAATTACCTGGAAATTCTGTTCTGTATTGCCCATTGGCTTCGGAATACACTTTGCACTGTAACAACCGATAAACATCGCGAGTACTCCAACACACAAAACGCTTTCTGCTGCATAGTCGCCATTTTGAATACTGAGCTCGTGGTGCCACCTTGATGTGTAAAGCGAAGTTTTTAAGCGCGAGTTTTAAACTTGGACATTGTCCCTTTCTTGCGACATGTCATTTAATATTACATCTTATTTATATTTCTGAAATATACAGTGTTAAAACCCGACCAATCATCTGTTGTAACCTGTATTATTTATTGGTGCACTATACACATTTTTCTTAAAATTTAGTAGAGTGCGGAAAAATTCATTTGGCAATTTGAAATTGACACTGAACGAGTATAAAGTATATTTGTCTAATGTTTATTTAAACCTTCAACTAATTTAATTAAAGCATAAAATGTTTACTACAGAATATTTTCTTTAATAAAAGAAACTACGCCTTAAAGTTCCAAGTCCAAGGTTGTATTAATTATTTAAAACAGTCTATAAATTGATATTCACTGGAAGTTTCTAGAAATTACTAGCCCATTATCATCAAAGGCAGTACCCACTGTACAGGGTATTTCATGTAACAATATAAGGTAGGTAAGGAAGTATGAACTCTAGATACCAAAACCAGAAAAAAATTCCAATAAACATTGGTGTGTAATCCCTGGTATAATAATTGCGATTACGTAAAGAACACTAATTAAAATAGTTACGCGACATCCTGGGCATTACATGACACCCGGAGGTATGAGACAACGAACTAATGGATATGGGCAGTTAGAAGTCGCAGGTTGAAGTGAACGGTCGCATAGAATATTATAAATTGTTTTTTTTTAATTAAACGGTGTTTTTATTTATTTTGAAAGTGGTGCTTGCGGTTCAAAAGTGGGATCTAACACATCGTTTTTTTTAAAAAAAAACGTGTGTATGAAGTGTGACTTAATAATCAAACAAATTATAACAATAAGCAAGCGTATAATTAGAACGCGAACAAGTGATAGTTAAGTGAATATACAAACGATACCGCAACGAGCGAATGAGCACAATTTACCCATACGAAGCGTCCACGTCTCGTGACAAACGATACGATGCCTAAACGTTTTAAAGACCACGAGAACACGATGATAGCTCAGACGAGAGCCCAAAAGGATCCAAACGAAAATACGAACGATATCGCAACGAGCGAACGAGCACGACTCACGCATACGACGCGTCCCCGTCTCGTGGTAAACGTCACGATGAAGATAGGCTAAAACGGCTAGAACGTCTAGTCAACGAATTGATTTCAAGTTGAACCAAAGACTAGGTGGCTAAATTGCAGTTTATCCAGAATTCAAGAATTTTATATTAATGGTTATATATATTTGGTAAACCATTAAAAACACTAAATACCGCTAAAAATTGGGTGCGGAAAGCTATACTTATAGAGATTTTAGCATTTTTTCTGAAAAAAATTAGGTTAGATGAACTAAATATATTTCCATGTTTAAGTAGGTACTTGCACTTTCATACGAATAATACTGTTTCAATTAATGTATATTTGCAAAATAATGTCTTATTTTTCTTCTTATTCTACGTTTTATAACATTTTAAATTTATAATTTTGCGTTCATCTGTCAAATTATTGTAAACTAACATGAAGATAGTGGGCCGAGCGATGTCGAATGTGTGTGCCTGGTGTGCGTCAGGTATTGGTTTTGTCAGGATCTTTTAAAAATTTCTTAAAAAATACGTGTGCGTTAGGTATTGTTTTTGCCAGGATTTTTTTTAAAAATTTTAAAAACATTACTTACTGTGCGTTAGGTATTGTTTTTGTCAGGATGAAAAAAAAATTTTTTCAAAAAAAATATATAAATATCTGTTTCCGCGCTCTAATTTTATGTTTCCTTATTATATTTTAGCTAAAATAAGGCATTACAACAAAAAAAAATGCAATTTCTACTATTCAGGATAAACTGCAATCCAGCCGACTAGGTAGCGAAAAGTGTTTGTGTTCCTAAATTTGTGCCAGGTAATCCAAATCTAAATATACAAAAGTGGTTACATAAAATTGAGCAGCTAACCGTAATCCATGAGAGGGATGAACCTCTCATGATTTATTATATGCAGTCGAGGTTAGGTGGACTCGCCAAAAATTGGTACAACAATTTAGGGTCATGTGACTACACCTGGATCGAATGAACGACAATGCTCACTCGAGCATTCCTTGATAGCAATGACTTTGCAGCATCACTGAAGAAACTCGTCGAGCGAATTAAACTACCTACTGAAACTACGAGTATTTTAGAGTACTTTTACGGCAAAATGGAACTTTTGTCTATTTGTTAGATTTCAGGCAGAGACGCCGTGTCGTGCATAATAGATGGCCTACAAAACCAAGAAGAGAAAACAGGAGCACGAGCTGGTCGTTACCAGACACCCAAGGATATCTATGGATAATACTTGTCATCACCC
This sequence comes from Harpalus rubripes, assembly GCA_963082715.1. Lineage (NCBI taxonomy): Eukaryota > Metazoa > Arthropoda > Insecta > Coleoptera > Carabidae > Harpalus > Harpalus rubripes. The sequence goes on along the minus strand of OY720455.1, from coordinate 41,965,932 downwards.
AACAACAAACATAAATTCAAACGGACAACGGTTATCAATGGGTGGTACCTACCGATGGTAATAATTCAGACGAACAAGATGAAATGCAGCGAATCCAGTCAAAGCTAAGAAAATGCAATGCAAACAACAACCAACGAATATGGGCAGTTAGAAGTCGCACGTTAAAGTGAACGGCCGCATAGAATATTATAAATTGTTATGGTTTTGGAGATTAAACGGTGTTTTTATTTATTTTGAAAGTGGAGATTACAGGTAACATAATGCTTCATAACAGAAATACTAATTGGAGTTTAATTGTATTTATTTTTTATTAGGTCATAAATACTTAATTTTAAATGGTTGCTACATTTCGTTAGTTTTACATTCTTGTTTAAAACATAATAATAAAATTACTGAGTGTGAATAAAATATTATACACACCTCCCGGGAATGTTTAATCCAGCCTCGTGATCATAACTGACCTCGGTCATGTAAGTTAAGCCCGGCTGTATACAAAAATTTTGTAATTTTTTTTGTATCTTTCGCAAAATTCCTGTCCTCCCCTGCACTGTGCGTGTCATATGACCAAGGCAGGGGCAGGAACTGAACATTTGAACATTGTCTGGACAAGAGACATACGACATCCGTTCATAGGCGTGCGCAATGTGGGTGCCGCGGCACCCCCTAAACCCCTAATATATTACTAATAATAAATAAAAATTAAGTTTTTATATTTTATTATGTTCATGCTGTTATTATATTTTATATATATATTATATTAGCTGATACCCGCGGCTTCGCAACCATGAGTCAATTTATATCTTAACCCCATACAACACGATTTTAGTGTTTTTCTGAAAATATTTCAAACAATTCACGACTTATGAGCCCCCAAAAATGCATATTTACATATTTATTGTTGCCCAAAAATGTAAAGTCAAAAATAAAACATCATGATTTCAGTTAAAGATCGAGTGTTTCTTTTTGCATAAAAAACTTTAGAGAATAGATTTGTATATTTACGATATAAAAGTGGTTAAATTTCCAGGTAAAAACTTCTCAAACACAAATATTTTTTTACATTATTGGCTAAAAATGTGAGGTTAAAAATCGGTCAATATCTCGATTTCGGTTAATGATAGTGTTAATATTTGCAAAAACGATTTCTGATGAGTCGATTTGATATATTAACATTTTATACATGTCAAAAAGCTTTAGGAATTGTATAAAAATAGAACAGAAATTTGGAAAAAAATTGCCCTAAAAAAATGCATTTTATTGTGCTCTCAACTCCTCAACGGTTTAAATTATTTTCAAATTAACAATAAATTCGTATTCGTATTCTACGGGGTTTAATATATAACTCAATTCCAAATCTTAAAACCATCTGGACAAAGATTTATTTAAATATTTCTAAAATGACGCACCTTACGAATTTTTCGCAATTCTTCCAAAACATCAAATTTTTACTTGGTTATGAATTCGGCAGAAATTTATATGAAACAATTAAAATCAACTGAAAATCATTTATTTATACTTAAAATTTGTTGAAAATATTTATTTTTTAATGAAAATATTTGACTGACAGCAGAAAGTGAGGACTTGAGGTTTTGATTATGTCGGTAAGGCCGCTCTCGAAACTAATTTCAATGCTATTCTTAGGTAAATTTTGTAAATTAATTATAAAAAAAAAACTATGCAATATTTTGAACTCTAAGAACATCTCTAGAAAATTTGGCGCCGATTATGTAAAACGGTGTAGATTTGCCTAGCGGTTATTCTTTCGCTTTTATATATAAAATTTTCAAAATATGAATATGAAGTAATAGTAAAATAAATGGACATATTTACATTTAATTTTCTGATAATTATACTCTGTTCGTTGAAAAGAGAAAATGTGGAACTAATTCTTGAATAGAGACAAGTCATTCTATTAGTCAAAATGTCAAAAGAGGATAATTTTGAAGCCGAATCAATAGAACGACTTGTTTCTGTTATAACTATTCATTTCGGCACCCCCAAAAAAAGTTCTGCGCACGCCTATGCATCCGTTTTCATCGGGTTGGCCTTGAAAGCGCGCAGAAGGGAACAGTTGAATAGCGCCCGGCGTTGTCTAACATCCGCACATCACCGCCAACGCGTTGTATGCCAGGATGCGGGATTGTTTGCCTAGTGACAGAGGGTGAGACATGTGACGTCACATTACACCCAAAGGGTTGAACGACACAGTATGTGAACAAGTACATTAATTGATGTCAACAAATTACGAATAATACAATACGTATTTTGAAAAATGTTATTAGGGTCTATAAAACAAAAATTGAAATAATAACATTATCATGGGTGTAGCTAAGGGGAGCAGGAAGGGGCAGTTGCCCCACCCTAGAAATGGACGAAATAAATATTGGTATAAAACCAATAACCACAGTCAACTAAATTCAACAAAAAATACCTATATCTAAATCATAAAAATTATATTTTTGTATGAAATGTAACAAATATCTATTATTTTTACTATTTAACGCACGACCAATGATTTGTAAATGCCTCCATAATTTATGACTCGCACTCCTAGGGCTGCGAAAAAACATCGATGTGATAGATCTGTTCAGAAGATCGATTGATTAAATATAGAATGATCACAAAACCCCCGCCGTTGTCCCACCCTAACAATAATATTGGCTACGCCCCTGAACATTATTCATCTTAAGTTACACCATAAAATGACTAGTATGTGTTAATTTCGTAGTAACTGCATTTACATTTTGTTAACAAAAATATAGAGCATTTCGTCATTTCTAATCGAAATCGATATTTTTATTTACTAAGAAATGGGTTACTATTAACCGAAACAAATTAAAACTAAATCAGGGCATTCTTTTTAACTTTTTTTAAGTGTAATAAAAGTAACTAATATCAATGTTTTTCATTTTATTTATAGCTTGTTATACAAATATCAGTAATAATATTTTTGTTTATCTGCTATTATGTGTTCAATTCAAAGAAACAATTTTTTTTCTGTTTATTTACTTTAAATAGTAAATTAACATAAAAATAATTTTAATCCTATTTGAACATTGCAACCAAGATCAGCAATTATATGGAAATTTTAAATGTAATTATAACACTAAATGTGGTTATAAAACAGTATTTGATTGTGAACTAACAACTATTATAGATTTCTGAAATAAGCTACGATGGACTTGATCTTCCTGTATTCTTAACCGTCCACTTATACTGTTATTACACATTCTAGGTGTCCAAATATTTACAGAGCTAATGTTCCCAAGTCAAATAAAACAGAATACAGTAATTTGACGTGAAAAATAATATGTATTTGTCTAAATAAATTGTATATGTTAATATGAAAAGTTAAGGAAACCTGTTAAAAACTTTATATAAGCTTAACTTTGCCTGTATTTGTTTCTTATTTAAATTTTGTTTCTCTCTTCTCCCATTAAAAGTTATTATCTATAAAAACCAGATTCTACAAATATGTTTTTGTGTTACAGCCACCCGCTATATTTAATTTTAAACATCATGTCATCCATGGAATAAAAAACCATGTAAAACAATTGCGGTATAGACATGGCCATATAATTTTTGTGTGCAGGATTTATCTTGCGGTCAAGCCAGGCACGGGCGTCTAGTTGCAGACGTAGCAAATTGTAAATAATGATCATATATAATGACACGAACAGATTACAAGAAGGAATGACCCAAGCGACACCAAAACGAACAGAGGAAACAGAAAATGGGATTATAATCTTTCATATGGTTTTTATTTCTGGACGATAAAAAGTTCATGTTATTTGTAACTGGGCAAATCTATAATTATCCATCTATTCCTATACGACACGCTGTTTCAAAACATTTACTATTCAGAATTGTGTCATGGAGACCAACTGAAAATTTTGTTTCATTTTTCATGAAAAAATTTAAGTTTAATTTTGCTTTTATTATAATAATAATTATTATAGGGCAGTCTTCAGGAAGACTAACATGGTTTTAAATCGGGAAAAAGGTTTATCTTTTGGAATCGGTTTATTGTAGGCCTCTTTTAGACATACCCATTTTCCCCCTCACGCAACCCCCGGAACACCCCCAATTTTGCCTAAATATGGCTCAAAAATTGTTTTTTTGCCAATATCTCGGTTGTGGATGGTCATGCGACAAATAAGGTGACTATCAAAATTAAAGATAATAATTTTTCTATCGAAAAGGTTTATACACCTTTTTACATATCAATATCCTACGAGCTACAAGCGGGGGGAATTCGCGTGTCGTATCTAGTCCGGATGTTAAGGGCGAAAATTTGCCTCTACTCCGCATTTTATGATGGAAGCAAGCCGTCTGGTTCATGTGTTGCTTATACCATACCCTACCGATAAAGAGATGTAACCACCCGGAAATACCCCGCAGACAATGGTCATTGCGGGTTGTATAACTGATTAACGCGGTTTTCTTAAAATCGCTGTGGTGTGCAAACCATTGAATCTACAGGGCTGAATCTTTTTAAATATTAATTGTAAAAATTATACGAGTATATTTGATGATTCAGTGCAAAAAAGGAGTTTGGTTACATATAACGTATCCTTTTTTATCTTGATCAAAGCACTGTGTCGTTTTTTGGAGAAGATTTTGGCTTCAATGATCCAAAAACCACAATGTGCTATGATCAAGAGAAAAATGGATACATTGTATGTAACCAAACTTCTTTTTGCACTGCATCATCAAATACCTTAATTATTGAAAGTTGACCGTTCAAGGTCATCTGTATCACGAACGAATTAACAAATTGGCATACATTTATCTCTCTCATTTGCAAAGATTAGAAGCATATACGATCAGGATAGATACCTTATAACACACTTGTCTTTCAATTTTTTTTATTGTTACGACTAAGTCAGGAAACTCCATTTTAAAACGAAGCACTTTCTGTGTAATGGAAGTTTATTTTTTAATTTAGATATATTGGCCCGTATTCCGAGCGCACTTTTATAATAAAAGCGCTTTTATGGAGCGAGCTTTTGCATTATATTCTTATGATGAGTGCTCCATAAAAGCGCTTTTATTATAAAAGTGCGCTCGGAATACGGGCCATAATCTTGAATCATACCCGTACGAATAACTTTATTTTCTGTCAGTGTCACTGACACTGTGTCAATATCTTATTTTTCCCATATTTGGTTTTACATTTTCTAATAAACTTATCAGTTGACTTAGTTTTGAATTTTGAATGGCTTTACTGTAACATATATATTTATAATAAAATAACTATAGGATATTTTGGACTCTCATAGAAACAATAAGCGACACTGCTAAATTTGACAGAGCTAAAATCTTGTTTCATACAATTCGTATCCTCTATCCGTTTAACTACAGAATGGTGGGGAGATAGGTGAAATTTGTTTGATTGGATAATATCGAGGTATTATCCAATCAAAATAAAACGGATAGAGCATAGATGACCTTGGTCGAATATATTTAATGCAAAATGCGATTTTTTAAATTTTTCAGATTTTTATCATTTTAGGTAATTTTCCATTGCGTAGGACATACCCTGAACAACTTTTGGCTTATTTTATTGTTTCGAGGCTAGCCTCAAATTTTTGCCTATGTATATTTTTCTACAGACAAGTTTATTTTCAAACTCATTCTTCATCGTTCTATTCTTTATGATAAATGTATAGAAGGTAATCATACATCTCGGTTAAATGTGATATTATATCGTGTATGATGCAGGTTAATTAATTAATAAAAGCCACTAACAACTTAACTCATTATAAATATGAACAATAATTATTAAAAATTATAAAACAAATACTTGGAATAATATGTGTTAAAATTATCTAGTGAACATTATAACGAGCTATTATTCTTTGGGAAGCTGTATAAAATCTAGTTTCTAACAGAAACCGTACAAGTAATATTATTAATTAAACATATCAATCTGGTAAACTATGAAACACGATTGTTTTGATAACCTCGATTTATCGGTCAGGTAGAGGGGATATCCGTTAAATCCGAAAGTGTGCTATATAATAAAGTTGATTTTCCAAATGAGTATTGGAAAAAATGAAAAATAAACTAACTTGTTTTTATTTATATAGAATTTACGAAAAGACGATACTACTGTGCTTTTCTAAAAGGGCCTAGTTGCTATTTTTTTTTACAAATAACAAGAAATTAACAAAAAAATCTTTATTTATCACGATAATTTTCTTATATGATATACGGACCAAAAGTTTTGTCTAATATATCCGAAGTACGTTAAATCGAGGTCCATTTCATCAAGTACTACCCAAACCCAATAAATAAGAAAATCTGGTGTAGCCAACAAAATACCTCCCGCCATTTACCGCCCGAGTCACAAAAAATATTAAGCTAATCCCTTATTTTTAGATTAGCGAATTTTACTCTAATTTTCGCTGGTATTTCTTAAAATATAGTCTAATCTAATCCAAGAAACTACCTTTTTTGAGAATAAAATGAAGATTAAATTTTAAATACCGGGTAGAATAGAATTCACTAATCCAAAAATAAGATTTAGCTTAAACTTTTTTCCGAATTGTTAATTTTTACTAATCTAAATACATACCTACATATTTACGTATGCTGGAAACTATATTGATTTCCTTTCCTATTGTTTTATTTACTTTTTTATTTTAAAACGTTACTATTATTAATTTGAAGAAATTAGTTCTTTGACAGTGACATTTATCTGTCAGTTACATACATTTAAATAACTGCATAACCAAAGAGTTTTGTTTGTTTAAAGCGTAGGCTCCGGGATTTAAATTATAATTTTATAACTTATCCATAATATATGTAGAAAAAGTATTAATGCAAACCTGTAGAAAATTTAATAATCATAACATTTATAGGTATTTTTCGAACAAAAACTATTTTGAGCTTCAAGTAAAATGCTATTTTTTGTTATTTGATGTACACCAAAAACTAATGGGCTCTTTCCATAATAGAAATAGTTCGAAATACAAGGTTTCAAAATTTTCGGAATGATAGTATTTGAGTTAGAGTGGAGGATCCACACATATATACACACACATACACATATACACACACACATTTACACACATACACACAGAGATCATCGTGAAAATGTTAAAATTGGATTCTAGGGACCTTAAAACATGGCCATTTACCAAAATCTCAATATGCGATTTTTAGCATGATCCCTATACCTCCCTTATTACCGAGGGTAGCGGGAGGTAAAAAATTGCTACTACATTTCTTTAGTTTTATATTGTTATTTAATCGAAGTCCAATATATCTTGACAATTCCAGCCAAAAAATTATTTAAAAATTATGTTGTCATATTACCTAGCAACACTATTAGATATTTATATGCTAAAACAGACTAAAAAAACTGTCAAAAAATATTAATAAAATTAATTACTAAAACAGAATGATTACTAATTTATTGTAAATAAAATAATATACACACCTCGCGGGAATGTTTATTTCATCTCGGTCATTTAAGTCAACGCTCGGCTGTATACAAAAATATTGTAATTTTTTTGTTTCTTCCCCAAAATTAGTGTCCCCTCCTGCACTGTGCGTGTCATATGACAAAGGCAGGGGCAGGAACTGAGCGTTTGAACATCGTCTGGACAAGAGACATACGACATCTGTTGTCATTGAGTTTGCCTTGGAAACGCGCAGCAGAGGACTGTTAAAAAGCGCGCGGCGCCGTCTAACGTCCACGACACGTCATAGCCAGCGCGTCATATGCCAGCATGCGGGATTGTTTGTGATAGAGGATGAGATATGTGACGTCACATTACACCCAAAGGGTCAAACGACACTGTATGTGCACAAGTACATTAATTGGTGCAAACAAATTACACATAATACAATAGATATTTTAAAATGTTATGAGAGTAAAACAAAACAAAAAATAATGACATTATTCATCTGAAATTAGATCCTAATATGAGTAATATGTATCAATCTCGCAGCAACTCCATTTATATTTTGTAAACATGGCACTTTTTCACTCTTTTTAACTTATTTTTTAAGTGTAATAAAAGTGTCTACTATTATGTGTTCAATTCAATGAAACAATTTTTCCTGTTTATTTACTTTAAATAGTAAATTCAAATAAAAATAATATTAATCCTATTTGAGCCATGCAACCATGACCAGCATTTATATGGAAATTTTAAGGGCAATTGTAACAGTAAATGAGACATTAAGACGGTAATTAAATGTGAACTAACAACTAATATTCTAGAATTTTCAAGATAAGTTACGATGGACTTCATCTTCCTATGTTCTGAACCCACCACTGATACTATTATTACACATTGTAGATGTCCAAATATTTACAGAGCTAATGTTACAAAGTCAAATAATACATAATACAGTAATATGTCTTGAAAATAATATGTGTTCGTCTAAGAAAAATAAATTGTATAAGTTAATATGAAAAGTTAAAGAAACCTGTTAAAACTTTATATAAGCTTAACTTTGCATGCATTTTTATTTTATTTGACTTTTGTTTCTACAACTTCTTCCATTAAAAGTAATTATCCATAAAAACCAGATTCTACAAATATGTTTCTTTGTACATCCACCAGGTATGTTTCATTTTAAACATCTTGTCATTTATGAAATAAAAAACAGTGTAAAGAAATTACAGTCTAGATCTGGCCATCTATAATTTATGTGTGCAGTATTTATTTTGCGGTCAAGCGAGGCACGAGCGACTAGTTGCAGACAGCAAATTGTAAATAATGATCATATATAATGATAGGAACAGATTTCAAGAAGGAATGACCCAGGCGACACCAAATCGAACAGGGGAAATAGAAAATGGGGTTATAATCAGTGTTGTACCTTATCTAGATAATTTCATCTAGATAATATAGTTTTATCTACTATCTTATCTAGATATTTTTTTTTTCGAAGCTATCTATCTTATCTAAATAAAAATTATTTTCATGTTTTTTTTAAAAATAATCTAAATGAAAATTTTAATAAAACAATAAAAAAAAATATTTTCTAATACAAATCGAATTTTGTTATATGTGTATTAAAGAAATAGTAATATTTAGTTTAGCTAAGAATAAGAATAATTTATAAGTTCGTAAAATTGGCAACATTGAAAGTGATTTGTAAAAACAATGTTTTGTGCAAAACGGCCAGTCGTAGTCTGTCTGTCACCGAGCAATAAACAATTATTGAAGTTACTGAATGAACTTGAACTGTGTTTCTATTCTATCCTGATCTCCTGAATAAAATACGTATACAACATGGCGCAGCCGAATATAAATAAAATTAACTAGAATAAATAATTTTTGAAGAATCTACAACAAAGAACACGTGGCCATCGTTTCGTCGCATTGAAAAAAAAAAAAAAAAAAAAAAAATGGCTACCAATCTCAAACCGCCTACATCGCTCCTGCTAAGCGGAAATTTAAGCGAAAATTGGAAGAAATTTAGGCAAAACCTTGAAAACTTTATTATTGCCTCCGGTTATGACGAAGAAGCGGATAAACGAAAGATAGCCATTCTAATGAATGTGATTGGTGAAGAAGCCGTCGACCTACACAATACGCTTTCCTATGAAAAAGCAGGTGACGAGAAGAAAATAGACAAAGTTTTAGAGATTTTTGAAAAATACTGCAATCCAAAGAAGAACATGACCAAACACTAATTAAAGTACTAGAAAGAGCTCGTAAATGTAATATTAAGTTCAATAAATCTAAATTCCAATACAAAACTGAGGAAGTCAAATATTTGGGTCACATATTTAAAGCGGGAACAGTAAAACCGGATAACAATCGCGTGCAAGCTATTTGTGAATACGACATTCCAAAAAACAAAAAGGATGTTCAAAGATTCTTGGGTCTAGTTAATTATCTGCGAAATTATATTCCAAATTTATCTGAAATCTCCAAACCTTTACGTGATCTAATAAAGAAAGATGTAGAATTTACGTGGATTGAAAACATTCATACAAAATGTGTTAATTTTCTGAAAGAAATAATTGCAAATGCTCCTGTACTATGTAATTTTGATAACACTAAAGAAACAGTCATACAGACAGACAGTAGCAAACATGGAATTGGTAGTGTGTTAATACAAGAAAATAAACCTATCTGTTATGCCTCAAAAAGTCTATCTGAAACAGAACTAAACTATGGGCAAATAGAAAAGGAATTTCTAGCAATATTATTTGCATGCAATAAATTCCACACGTATATTTATGGTAGAAAATGCACCATACAAACGGATCATTTACCTTTAATCACATTGATGAAGAAAGATATTCACAAAATTAATTCAGTCAGACTGCAGAGAATCAAATTAAAATTAGCCAAATATGATATTGAATTACAATTTGTTCCGGGAAAACACATGCATATAGCTGATGCTTTAAGTAGAGCATGTTCAAAATCGGGCAAAGAGAATACTGACAAATGTTTAAATGAGGTTGTACATACTATAAATATGTCTGAAGTAATGAAAAATGAATTTCAAATTGCTACAAAAAATGATCACATACTGAGTAAATTAATTGCTTTCTTTCTGAACGGTTGGCCCAAACACAAATCCAAAGTAGATGACAAAATTAAATTTTATTATAAATTCCGCAATCAAATTTCTGTAGAAAATGATTTAGTATTTCTTGATGATAAAATTATGGTACCACTTAGCTTACGTTGTAAAATATTAAATATGTTACACGAATCACACTTTGGTATTACGAAAACTCTAAGTCGCGCAAAATCTCTTTTCTACTGGCCAAACATGCAGAAAGATATTGAAGAGATAATAGCCAAATGCCGTATTTGCGAAAAATTCAAACCAAAAAATGTGAAAGAACCCATGATAATACAAGATATTCCTGAAGTGCCATTTCAAAAAGTAGCTTGTGACATATTACAATATGGGAATTCAAACTATCTTGTGTTAGTTGACTATACCTCAAAATGGATTGAATTAACAAAATTAAAAACAAAAACTGCATTTGAAGTTATAAATATTTTAAAATCAATTTTTTCGTTACATGGTATACCTCTAATAGTAATAGCTGATAACAATCCATTTAATTCTATTGAATTCAATCAATTTTCAAAACTCTGGAATTTTAAAATCATAACTTCGAGTCCATATTATCCCAAAAGCAATGGTCTTGCAGAAAAAGGAGTAGGCATATGCAAAAATATGTTAAAAAAATCTGAGGAGGGAAAAATAGATGTAGAGTTAATGCTTTTAGAATACCGCAACACCCCAACACTTGGTACAAAATATTCACCAGCACAAATTTTATTCAGTAGAAGAACGAGAACGAAATTACCGATACATAAAAATTTACTAAAACCGAATATAGTTCCAAATCTCAAAGATAATTTAAGTAAAAATTGTAAGAGATACAAACAATACTATGACAGAAATTCTAAATCACGTAAAAATCAATTTTTCCCTAATCAGAATATTGTATATAGAGATAATAAAATCTGGAAGCCTGCAAAGATCATTGACCATTACAACACTCCGAGATCAGTCATAATCAAAGACGAAAATAATAGAATAAAAAGGCGTAATACCATAGACATAAGAAAATCTTGTCATGAGCCTAGATTTAAAGATTTTGATACTGAATTGAATTCAGATGTAAGCAATTCCAATACTGAAGAAAACAGTAACGAATATTATGTAACCCGGTCTGGTAGAATCTCAAAACCTCCAGCACTATTTCAATATAATGTACTGTAACCTAGTTTAGTAGATGTTAAGTTTGTATGTAATTTGTTTTTGCATTTTGATTTATAATTAGGAAAAGGGAAATGTTATATGTGTATTAAAGAAATAGTAATATTTAGTTTAGCTAAGAATAAGAATAATTTATAAGTTCGTAAAATTGGCAACATTGAAAGTGATTTGTAAAAACAATGTTTTGTGCAAAACGGCCAGTCGTAGTCTGTCTGTCACCGAGCAATAAACAATTATTGAAGTTACTGAATGAACTTGAACTGTGTTTCTATTCTATCCTGATCTCCTGAATAAAGTACGTATACAAATTAAATAAAGCTGTGCAAGCGTACAACTGTAATTTTGGTAGAATTCTGTGAAAATTTTGAAATTTTACAGAACCTTAAACTATAAAAGTATAAATATGATTTTTTTTGTCAAGATGTCAAGAAGGTACGATTTTGTAAAGTTTTTACAGTTTCATAATTAGGTATTGGACATATTTGCACAGAATTCCATTATTTATTTGTTGTGCAATTTTGTTAAATACATTATATTAATACACATTAAGAGGCTGCTGCTCGAAATGTGTCTTTTTCTCCATAGTCCTGTGACTTCATTATAAATAATAAATTATTGAAATTTGGCATGATGAATAATGAAGGTTGACTTTAGTTCGCGACAGAGGCTTTTTTAAAAAATTATTTAAAATAAATGAGTAATATGGTATTAAAATAGGTCAATTTGACGATATTTACTAATTTCGTAACAGTGTGGAGACTGTATTATTGTACCGATTTCGTTCTATTTTTGCACACTACGTAAACAAACCTGTAAAAAGTTCGCTACGGAGCCAAATTTGTATTATTGTTAATTACAACAAAATAAATTAGGTTTGAAATTCTTAATTTTAATGTATATTTTTTTATGGTTTGGATTACGAAATTTTTAGATGTGACTTAATAAGTTATTAATATATGCTGTTTAAAAAAGATTTCAATTTAGAAAATGATAATTTATTAATGTGTTATAATGTTATTACAATTTAAAATTAATTAAATTTTAGTGTGTAGTTTCCTTACTAGATGTCTCTCGCAGACAATTCACGGACGGGTACGTCCCAGTTTTAACGTCTATTTTGTGATTGGTTTAGCATCCCCTCTTACTTCTTCCCGTGCTTCCACCACAGAAAGTAGCAAACGTTTTAGATTCTGCATTTATTTCAATTTGAAATATTTTCCAAAATATACAAGTGTTTACGGTTTTCTTATTTTTTAATGGATGATACTACAGATCAAAAGAAAGCGAAAAACGTTAAAACATACATACGGAAACGTAGAATCCGATTATAACATTTTTTCGATGATGTCCGTATGTGTGTGTGGATGTTGGATCCACGATTTCTCAAATACTATAAAACTTAAGACATTTTTAACTACGGATTCCTCAATCTCACAATAATGGGAAGAGTTAATTAAGTTTTGGTAACAATTGGAATTATAATAGTTTTAGTTAAATTTAACCTTAGACTCCATCTATTATTAATTGTTAAATTCTTTATTCGACAAATATAAATTTATTATTATATCTTCTAGATTTAGAGATAAAGAAATGCATATAAAATAATTTGATGTAAAAATTCTCAGATCGAACTACTTCAAGGCAAGAAATTCAAATGTTTGTAATTGACACAAAAATGTCGCTGTCAAAAATATTTGTATGCCACTGTCAAAAATATTTGTACATCATTATGAAGATTATGAAAATAAAAAAAGTCAACAACGCAAAAGAATATACGTAAAAAAGAATACAAAAGGTATTTGCGAAAAAATGACGAATATAAAAAAAAGAAAAGGAAAGTAGAAAAAGAAAATTACAGGAAATTGAAAATAAAAAAAATGTATGTATTGTACATAATTTATATTAAAATATCCCATAGATTTTGCAAATATATGTGAGAATTATTTTGTAGTGAGAATATATGTATTTGTATTTAAAAATATTTTTCGTTTTATGCGTACAACCAGGTAAAATATCTGGCGAGAGGTTATGTGTTGGCCAGATTTATACTAATAAAATATTACAAACATTGCAAAAATACACAAAAAGTTACTCTTGCTACAACTTCATAAAAGCAGTAGTTTTTTAAATAAATAAATAAATAAATAAATAAATAAATAAATAAATAAATATATCATCACGGCTTATTACCCATTGCTGGGTGTGCCAATCTGCTTTCTACACAGATGTCGGTAATGATGAAATATTTGTAGTTTTTTAGTTATTTAAATTTTTAAAAAATCAGTGTCTAATAAAATAAAAAATAGGTAAAAACTAGTTACTGATTAAATTCATATAAATTCATTCTTGGACGCACAACTATAGCATTACCGTTACAAATATTCATAACGAAACACCAAATCTGCATTTTCACCAGCACGAAACTTTTTCATTTTTTTTGTTAATCAATAGGGAAATTTATCAATAAGATAAAAAACAGTACTTATAAACAGATTTTGTTCTTATTTCTTTATATTCTATTTTCTGAGGCTAAGGTAACTTGATTTTATTTGAACTGTAAGAGGCTGCTGCTCGAAATTAAATTTTTCAGACTAATTTTTTTGTGAAAAAGTGTAAAGTAAATTAGTAATATGTTATTAAAATATGTCAATTTATCGACATGAGCCAGATGAGAATAAGCCTATTTCCCTTGTAGTAGTCAGTGAGTTATCAGTAATAATTAAAGATACAAGTACAAGTATTTGATCGTTTTGCCGGAATCATGTCTATTTTTAAAAATGAACCGCGCATTAATCTGAAATTCTTTATAAAATTGAAAAAATCTCCGAGTAAGTGTTTGAAACTGCTGACGGAAGTGTACGGGCAAGAGAACGTTGAAAACCGATAGAAGTTACATGGTACCAAATCCGGCAAGTAAGGTGATTATTTGTATGCAATAATTTTCTCCTCAGCTAGAAAACTGCTTTACAGCTAGTGCTTTGTGGGCAGGAGCATTGGCCTGGTGTACAAGTACGACAGATATTGCAAGATCAATTAGGCATGGACGAAGTTTGTGCCAAAATGGTACCAGAAAACCTCAGCCAGGGACAGAAATATGTCCGGAAACAGATTTGCAGTGAGGTTGCCTCTACAGAACCTGACTTGCAGAAAAAGATAATTAGATAAAACATAGATTTTCCAGTACCATCCGGAAACCAAGAAGCAATCAATGCACTGGAAAACTCCCACGTCACCGAGAATATTATCGGAAGATCGGTATTCTTAGCTACTATGAGAAAGAGAGTGAAGGGACTTGATTCCTCGAAAGAATTTTCATTGTGTTAGTGGCAGAGTTACAATGATAAATGTCACCTTCAATCAATATGTACACATAGGTACTATAAATTCTGAGAATAAAATACTTGACGCATTTAATTTGTATTAGAAAATGGTAATTGTAGTCAAAAAATCAGATTCAATCTTGTGGTGGTATACTGCATGGTATAATGATCGAAAAACATTTCCTGCTATAAGCTACAGGCAGCTTATTATTTAAATTTTAATTTAATTTTAATAAAAAAACATTATGGTTATTCTGTTTTAGAGAAAAACGTCTATGATTTCTTTCTTTTAGCCTCTGAAATGTATAGCCGGAATGGTAATTCTGATTTTTAAACTGTTGTTGAGAAGTCATAAGACTTGGACAGTGAAAGTGTTAGCCTGTAGCGGTAGCCTGTCTCGCCCTTCAATATTTCGTAAATAGGGGTGTATACTCTGTAGAAGTGGGGGTACTTGCCGGCCAAACCCATTGCCCTCTTCGTCTCCCACGTCGCGGGCAAGCTTACCTCACCATGAAAGTAACAGCAGCCTCTTAAATGACTATAAAAGAATATTTCTAAATACGCAAAACAATTTATTATTCCGTCCTATATCTACATTATAACATGCTATGTATATTTTAAACAAATTATCTAAAAAGTATCTAGATAATAATTAATTATCTATTATCTAGATAACTTTACAAATAATTATCTATTATCTTATCTAGATAAAAAAAATGTTAGTTATCTTTATCTTTATCTAGATAAAAAATATGATTATCTATTACAACACTGGTTATAATCTATCATATGGGTTTTATTTCTAGACGATAAAAAGCTCATGTTATTAATATCCATCTATTATGGGCCAATTAGAAACATTTACTATCTAAAATTGTGTCGTAGAACAACTGATAATTTTGTTTAATTTGGTTTTCAAATGAAATTAATTGAATTTTGCTCTTACTATAATAATTATTATTAGAAGTGCAATAACATTTAAATAACCTGAAATTCAATGTAGTAGGCTCTATTCTACACCATTTTTTTTATTGTTACAATTCTTTTACAATGATTAGGGTAGCGCACTACGAATTTTATTTAAAGTTACTTATAAATTGCCACCTTCGGTTTTTTGATTAACTTGAAATTCTAATTTGTATGTACATACGCACATCGAAGTCAATATTTATCAAGATCTCAAAAGCACGAACACGAACCATATCCTTCTACTGGTGATGTGAAAATTATGTAACATATATATATATATATATATATATATATATATATATATATATATATATATATATATATATATATAATATTTATTTAAACAGCGAAATGAAAATAAATAATTCATATGTTATCTAAAACAGATAATGGTTAAGATTAAATGAAAGATGCACAAAAAAGTGCTATAAAATGTAGAAGGTTACTTTACTTGAAACTATATTTTTTTGTACTTTGCTATTTATTAAAATATTTTTTTTTAAAATTGTAACGCTGTAAAAATAAAAAATAAATATTATATACAGTTTTTGCAAATATTTTTTCTTTACAATCTTCACAAATCGAGAATTTGTACAAGTTACATGTTTTTAGTTATCATGTCACACTTTCGAGGACAAAGTCCTCATCGTTTCTTTTGGTATCCGGATCTGCGGGATGATTTCGTCTATCACAGATTTCATTAATTTTCCTAGTGTCGCATTAACTCTCTTTGAATTTTTTGGTTTACATATATTCTATTCATATGGTCCTCTACAAGTTGTTTTGAAATAAATTTTATAAAATTAGCCCGTTTTATATCATTTTAGAAAGACTAGCCTTAATGAAAATAGTAACGTAAACGGTGAAGTGGGGACTTTGTGACCCCAATATAATTTTAAATTAAAATATAACTTATACTGATTTAGTTATAAACAAGTGCTACGAGTGAACGTGAACAACACCCCCAAGTTAAGGGTAGATAGAGCCACGGTATCGTAGCATTAAAACTATAAAATAGGTGCTAAATTTAAAAACAGTTGGAGTTATATATGGCACCACGATACCAGTAGAAGGTTATACCTCACTTGCCAAGGGTACAGGGAAATAAAAATATTTTTTAAATAAGATTTATTGAATTCATTTGTTAACTTTGTAGGTAGGTAATGTTTCTATGGGACATACACAGTTTTAGTTTATTTTATTTTGTTTCGAGGCTAATCTTCATTTAATTTTTGTATACGTTTTGTTTTCTACAGTCTAGTGAATTTTCAAAATTATTCAGTATCGTACTATTCTTTGTGATATGTGAAAACTTCAAAAATGACAAATGCTTATCCAGTGAAACAAACAAGCTTTCATTATTTGAGAAACAAAATAAACTCTAGTTTCTAACAGAAACAATTTAATTCAAATTACTATAATTAAACATATCAATGCGGTAAACTATGAAACACGATTGTCCTTTTCTGTTGATAACATCGATTTAACGGTCGAGTAGAGAGGATATTCATTATATTCAATAAGTAGTACCGGGGTGCAAAGACGGCACCCTGCCATCGAAAAAACTGCCAGGGCTGGCCCTGGATATATTTGAATGTTCGTTATATAATAGAATTAATTTTCCGAATGCGTATTATAAAAAAAATAATCTTTGCGAAACTTTATTCAAAATATCAGCAAATTATTAACAAATAATCTTGGTTAAAAGCATTTTAAAATTTATCAGGGTGATAATTTTTTCCTCCGTATGACATTCGAATCAGAAATCTTGTCCGTTAAATCCGAACATCCGAAGTACGTTAAATCGAGATCCATTAAATTGAGATTCTACTAAATTTGTTTAAATATTCCTGGAATTATATACAAATTAATATAATGTATTCCGCATCAGTATCTAGTATTAATACAAAGGGTTTCTTCGTCCACACCCTTACAGATTTGTACTCAAATAATAATTGGTAACGTGATATTGACCTACAGCAACATATATTCGAGATATTATTATACACGTTCTATTAAGTACCTAAACTCTACCATTGGATGTATCGGTAGGATGCTACGAAATTAAACTCAAAGCGATTAAGTGATAATAAATTATATATTAATAGTAATTTTTTATTGTATAATGGGTTGCGTATTTGAATGCGATAAGAAAATAATTGTTACATTGAATGAAGTATTGTTTGGATTAGCAAGTTATAGAAAAATATATTTGCGAATCTACCGAATATTTATCCTTTACTTTCCTTGCATACTGAAAATTACTCAAGAATTTTTAAAGTTATTTAGCATTTTTCACGAGATACAAAAATATTTGTCGAGTAATTTTGAGCTGAGTAGACGCAATCTGACTACTGTACAACTTTTGCCCTTACTCTAAAATTAGTTGGAGAAGACCTAGAAAATATTACAAAACAAGAAAAATAACCAAATTTTATAAAAAAAAACAGGAAATAGGTGGTTAGTTTTATTTATTTTGTTATTGGGTCATAATTACTTAATTATAAAAAGAAAGCACATTTTCACCGAATGGGGATACCAGTTGAAGATCAAACACTTTATACATTAAGTTTTGCCGACGACCAAGTGGTCTTGGCTCAGGACTCTTATGATCTCGAATTTATTGTCCAACGACTATATAAAGAGTATGAAAATTGGAGTTTACAAATAATTTTACAAAAAGCAAAGTACCTGGTTGTAAACTCAGACGCAAAGTTCGAGGTCTGTATTAATGACAATGTCGAAGTCCAACAAGTTAAAAACCTTAAATACCTTGGGGCACATATTGATAAAAATGGTTTGCGGAACACAGAAATAAGACAACGTATATACCAAAGCTGAAAAATAATAGGATGCCTAAACTCTGTATGGTGGGACAAAAATATCTCGAACAAAAATAAAAAAACGTACAGGCCAATCTATGGTCGAATCTGTACTTTGGTTTGGGTCGGAAGTATGAACTTTAAACGCAGACATGAAAAGGAGACTCACAACAGTCGAGATGGACTATGTAAGAAGTGCAAGAATCTCCAGATTGGAGAGAAAAACTAATGAAGAAATTAGAACTAGAAAGAATGCTAGAGAAACAGTCATAGAAAAAATTGAGAGGAAAGGAAAGAAAGAGGACAATCCAGGTGGTCATGGAATGAAGGCATCAGACATGCGATGGAGGAGAGATATCTAGAAGAAGCCCATGCCATGAATAGAGAGATTTGGCGGAGGGGAACAGGAATACGGCAAGAAGCTCTCCACGGTATGCAATAATAGGGTATTCTCACATATCATTTTTATTTATTTTTCTTAAAGAACAGTTATATCTAAGAGTACCTGTGAAAACCCGTGTTAAAAATTCCTTTTAATAAGCGAGATATTAATTTTTAAAATTTGATTTTGTTGCGTCACGTGATAGTGACGTACTAGTTGTACAGTACCAGCGGTGTACTATCAGTGGTTCATGGGGCGTCTTATCACATTCGAACATGGAGTAGGAATTTCAACTGGATTTAAATGCTTTATATCTTTTGTAACATTTAATTTATAATAAGATTTTTTGTTTTTTCCCTGTTGTTTACCTATCAACACTAATATTTTTAATAAATTTTTAATATTAGTAGTCCTCAGAGAATACCCTATTATGTATTATCATAAATTTTCATATGTATTGTAATGTTGTACCTGTAATATATATATATATATATATATATATATATATATATATATATATATATATACAGCGTGTAAATGAAATAGGTGCATTAAATTTAACCAGTCGTCGAGAGCAACAATATTTCTTAATAACTTTTTCTCGAAATCGCATATTTTTTCAGCATTTTTAGCACCCCGTAAATTGACGAGTCGTTCCAAATATTTTTGTAATAATAAAATACAGTAGCAATAGATATGAAAAATTTTGTTTTAGTAATTGACAGTCCTGTCAGTTGTTGCAATTAAATTTTAACATTAATAATAAACTTATTTATAAGGTAAAATTCTGGCAAAATGCTTATGTTTATGATTATCGGATACACAGACATTGTAATTACCTATGGTGAAGTTCTCAAGGTCAATGAAGTTACACGAAAATCATTCTCTTCTTTATATTCGTAAATTTATGTTGTACCACATACAATCTTCGAGATTATCACTGTTTATTGTGTCACATATGACAATATGGAATATTTTTAAAGAGCAACAGTTACTTCCAAACCATGTGCAAAAATTTCATTGTTTCCAGCATTTAAATTATGCGAATGAGTTGTATTGTTCACTGATAGGGCTGGATATACTAAAGAAAGTGTCTTTAATAATGCACAATACACTTATCTGGTCACAAAAATCCTCATACAGTAAGAAGGAAACACAATTTTCAACAAAAAATATCATTGATTGTTTGGGCGGGAATAAATTGACGAGTCATTGGTCCTTATATAATCCCACCTAATTACATTTTTTGAATAAAGTATTTTAACTATTATGATTTGCCGTGTTGACACACGAAAATTAATTTCATAACCTCCATAACTAGTATGCTCTTTCCACCATAAACCAGCCATTACTCTATTCACCCAAGTTAATTTTATAATTTTGTTATCCAAATTTTTTTATTTTAAAAATTGTACTATTACAAATTTATTAATAATAAAAATGTTTTCCGTTAATCGTTTATTAATTACTGTGTCTGCAAGTATGTAACCACCACCCGACAATTTTTGTGCCGTGTACATCGAACTTTGTTTCAAACCGCACAGATCTTGCTATTGGCAGGTAACGAAATTATAAACAAATCTTTAAAGAATTTTAACTGAAAAACTAGAAGATTTAGAAAAAAAATTATTAAGAAAAATTGTTACTCTCAACGTGTTACATTATTGGTTAAATTTAATGCACTTATCTCATTTACATCCTGTATATATATATATATATATATATATATATATATATATATATATATATATATATATATATATATATATATATATATATAATATAATCATACGTACATATATAGAATCATAGAGCAAATATTCAATATGGAAGCCATTATCATCAATTATAACATTGTATTATTTAAAAATATAATGGTGAACATATTACATTTTTATATTCTGATAAAATTAAATAACAGGTGTAGTTATAAAATACCGGAGTGAAATGGATGAAATATTTAATCAATTAAGTCTCATTTGTGTCAAATAAACTAAAACAAGGCATAGAAAAAGATTCCAGATATTCAAACTGAGATAGCCATTTTATATTACCCTCAGAGCCGCGTCAAATGACATCTAAAAGAAAAATATTCCTACATGGCAAATGTCTACAACCAAGCTAAATTTAAACAGGCTGTCCCGCAACTCGATTGCCATAGCTTAAGGCTATATTCTTTAGGTAATTTTAAGTCGAAAATATCATATACACTTACATTCTAATCTCAAAATTAGATGAGTTATGAGAGCGATATTAAATTGAAAAGCTCTTTGCAAAAACAACATTAGTCCATTTTTTTAAAAAATCAAAGAAATAACTTTCTAATTTCCTTACTCTTAACGATGTAGCGTCGAGAAAATAAACAGATTATATAATAGAAGTGTTTATTTCTTACTATTTTTAATCATCCTGGTTAAGATTCCGCCAACTTTGTTTCAGAATAACATACGTATTAGTTCTTTTAAATTACTAAAACGGTATAAGGATCTGTTTGACTTACTTAGATTTACAAATTGTTAGTTGTAAATTTTCATGTAAAATGCTTACATCAGTCTTCATTGATTTCTTCAAAACTACCATTAACGGAACCTTTTTCTTGTACATCTCACCACTTCATTTATTGTAAATAAAACCTATTAAAGTATACTAAACAAAATTGACAAAAAAATGGTTAAACATTTGATACTTTATTTGATTCAATTCCATGGCTATCTCTATTTTTGAAGACATTTTCATGCCTTATTTCTGCCGTTACAAAGCATGCAAAATTAATTGTGCTTACAGATTCAGAAGAACAACTTTAAAGCTCTACAACTTTTATTTAAAACTGTTTTTGTTTAAAATAATTAGGGAAGCAGGAAATTGCGAAAGTATGATTTTAAATCTAAAGTGTTTTTACTTTATTTTAAATTTTAGTATTTTCTTCCCGCCATTATGGCGTACATATCATCAACTATGTGCGAATTAGACCTCGACATACGTTCCCAAAACGTTCTTCATAGAAATAGACAAATGAAAAACAGGGCCACCTGTTTATGTTTACATTTATCAGTTTTTAACTTCTGTTTCACCTATTTTCAACGTTTTATGTTTAAAAATCAAATAATGTACTTTTTGCAAATTGACATTGACTTTGACGTTTCAATTTCAAATTTAAAAGACATACATTACTCGTCTGTACCGTTGAATTTATTCGTGTTTCACTAATATTTATTATATTATGCTTTTCATATATTTTACAAATTTTACTACACGCTAATTTTGTTCATCTGATATACTCGTATGTATGTAAATTAGCCATTGCCATAAGATGCATAGATTGGTGTTGATGCCTAATCCTTTTAAATTACATAACGTCTAGAGGTCTTATTCCCTTTTATTGCAATTGCAAATGAAAGCTTTTGGCTAATTTTTCCCTAAACTTTTTTACATGTCAGTCAAAATTATCAAATACAAGGATTGTTGATAAATCTGTTTTTTTTTTTTAATAACAAATCGAGTGATATAATTACTTTCAAAGGTGGAGTATGTTAACTCGGTTAAAACAATAGTTGTGACAGTGAAACAAATGAAAAACACAATTATTTTCGATTATAATTTGTATTTTTTTTCATTGCTAATTTCTTAATTTAATTCTCAAAATTTTTTTAGTCTAATTTATTTAAATATTTTTATTTTTACGTACGTCTAAAGACGTATTGAAAAGAAAATATTTCAGTGCTGAGTATGTTAAAAATATAATTAAAAATTAAATAAATAAATATTACCCCACGGCATATTACCCATTGCTGAATGTGCTGATTTGCTTTGTACACAGATTTCGGTAATGATAATGATATATTTGTACCGTGCGGGCGTTTACCAGGCGTCACCTGACGGGCACTCATTGCTGGCGTAGGGAGTGCAGAACATAGGTCAATTTTGTGCCATTTAAAATTCCAAACATTTAGCGTCGGTCGGAAATGAACCCGGTTCCCCATATTCGCGACCATATAATAATTAAAAATTAATAAAGTAAAGTTAAACATTTTATAATATTTAACTGATGATTTAATTTATTTCATTTTCAACATCACTGTTTGAATTTAATAATTTCTGCATTTCTGCCGTTTACAATATGAACATTTTACATCGTTAGAAAGCTTTGCAACTCGAAAACCAATAGTAATAAAAAAATTGTAAGTACCCTAAAGAAATGCAAACCAAAAGCATTGTATTACCTATACGCTATAAGTATCTAGTATTATTTCATACTTAGAAGTTATTTGCAAAAATGAAAATAAACAAAATTTATAGTTAAGCAAAACACCGCTTAAATAGGTTCCTAATGGAAATTTTTTGTCTAATTTAATCGACTTTGTTTCTCGTGGTTGTCGATATACACATGTTGGACACGTATCCTGTATTTTGTTTAGCTGTGAATTTTCCTGTATTGTCAACTACTTCTTTGAATACAAACATATCTTGTAAACCCCTATGAAATAGTTACTAAGTAAAAAATAAAAACAAGCTAGAAGAAGACAGTAATTTTCTTAAAACAAATATAGTCATTGAATACAAATCTAAAGACATACGAAAACTTGGTCCCAAGAAAGGAATTATAGATATGGAACACTTTGAAGTAAAAATTAAGATACTGACAATGAAGTACAAATTAAAAGCACATCGAGAAGAAGCGATTTTCATAGACAGCGACATGACTAAAGTAGATAGAGTAATACAGGCTAACATAAGGAAAGAAGCTAAAGAACTTAGGACACTGAGTAAAGTGACAGAAGTGGCTTTAAAAAAAGCTAATTGTAGACGGAGACGTTAAGAATGGGGACGAGAAGGAACAAAAACTAGTTGCTGACGGGAAAGACAATATGCCAGATATACGTAACAAAACTACGTACTCGGGTGAAGCTTATTTAATAAAAAGTGACTTAATTAAAGAGGTAAAAGACTTGAAATTTATTTCGGACGGATTAATGTAAATTTCAGTGAAGATATATAGGACACAGTACACAAAACAAGATAAAACTAATTGTAGTTGGTGATTTAACGGAAAAGTGGGCGTGAAAGACAATACGACGGCTAATGTGTTAAACAGATTCGGTGAAACGATCAGAAATAATAATGGCAAGAGATTGATAGAACTCTGATTTATGAATAATTTAGTTATAGGAAATTCATTCTTTTAGCACAAAGAAATATATCAGATTACAAGATGGGAGAAAAACAAAAATAAAAAATAGATAATGGATTATACATTAATTGAGGTTGGTGATTTAAAATTGATACAGGATGTTAGGGTCAAAAGAGGATTTGAAATTGGTAGCGACTATTTCCTCCTCACGACTTCCTTCAAGAAAAGTAGAAATAGAATAATAGCCCTGAAAAAGACAACCAAAGAATAGCTATAAATACTGAAAATCTAAAAAAGGTAAAATATAAAATAAAGTATCAAGAAAGAATTTTGAAAGAAATAGAACGATACAAGTACGCATTTTTAACAGAAGAAACTGAAGATATGTGGAAAATCATTAAGAAAATCTGTCTTCAAATTGCCGAAGAAGCTTATCGAACCAAAAGCAGAGAAAAATCGTAAAGAATTATATGAATAATGCAAAAACGTAAGTTTTAAGAAGAATAGAAGGAGTAACGTTAAAAGATAAAATTAAAATGAAGTGAGAAAAAGACTCGGAGTGGACATTCAGTGCTAAAGACAATTGAAGACAATTAGTTACGTTAGTTCGGGCACTTAACGAGGATAACGAACGATAGAGTGAATAAAAATGTATGGGAAATAGGAGCATATGGAAAGAGGTCAAAGGGTAGACCTAGACGTACGTGGAATAATAGCATTGGGACAATTGGTGACAGCTGGGGTACAGCAAAAGAAATGGCCAAGGACATGAAGAAATGGAGAAAATTTATCCAAGGGGAAATTTGAAAGCGAAGCTCCATACCTAGACACTCTTCTAAGGCTTGTTATAATTAATAACATCCGCGGTTTGTTCAATAGTTTATCGGTTTCAGAAAATTAAGACATTATTGATAAATGTAATTTTTTTAAATTCTCTTATTAATGTTATTTTTAGATTGCTATGGTTAAGAGAACAATTATTTTGACAAATGTCAATATGATACATATTCAAATTATACGTTTTATTTCTCATGTTTATTACTTTAGAATAAAGTAGTTCGTATTTAGAACAATAGGCTAACGTTATCAGTATGTGTTAATGAAGAGCAATATATTATGATTTTATTTTATTTTCATTCTGTAGACCGTTGTTAACAAGTCAGTATGGTAATAAATAATATTACCATACAGATACAGTTATTACATAGTTAACAGCCTACTTTTGTACATGTAAGCAATGGAATAATATCCTGAAACCGGTTAAATATTTTTACCAATCAATTATGTTGACATATAACAAAAAAGGTGATTTGTAGTTGTGAAATCAATATATACTGGATACAAATTTTAACAAGTGTTAAAAAATTAACCACTGAGAAGAGGCCCGAGTATCATACAATTTGTTGTCTTCTAGCAATAGTAAGGCCAGGAGTGCACATGCGTCGCGCGGTTCGGTTTAGTCGCGAAAATATGACACACAGTTTAAAATATAAATACGCGCACAAGCGACTAAAACATCGTGCGCGCACTTGTATTTAAGGCTGTGTGTTTTATTTTTGCGACTGAACCATCGCGCGACAGTATATCGTATTTGCACGCCTATCCTAAATTGTATACTCTTCCTTACCTTTTCTTATGTTACATATGTATATCTACGTACATATGTGCCTTACTTACATATTTACAATTGTTTTTCGTAAACTGTTCACTGTCCATGCTAATTTAAAATACTTTTCTTGAAAATTAGAGATAACTGGGTAGATATTCACGGGCTTGGCTTGAAGCTTGAAAGCTTGACTTGGTTTGAAAAATCAAGCCAAGCCTGCCGTTCAAAAAAGCTTGACTTTTCAAGCCAAACCAAGCTTCTGTTCCATCAAGTTCAAGCCAAACCAAGCCTAACATTTATAAAGCTTGAATTTTCAAGCCAAGCTAAGCCTTCGACTGTCAAGCAGCTTGATAGAAAACTAGCCTTTTCAAGTTTTTCTTAAGAAATGTTGACGAGGCCGACAAAACCGTAATTTTATAGTGGTAACGTACTTTCTCATTGCTTCTGCACGTTTTTGCAAACTTCTAAGAGTTGGAGTTCCCAAAAAGACCAGTCTTTATTATCTGCCAGTCTAGTAAGCTTCAAAAATTTGTAAATAGGAAACTATACTATTCATCATTCTTATTATGCAAAGGCCACTTATTTTCTCAATCTGAACCAACTAATCGCACCTTGTAGTTCGCGCACACAATCAAGTACTTACAAAATAAATTTATAAAATGTTGGAAATTTTTTTAAATACATAATGATAAATATTAACATAATTTTATTGTTTTATCTTTCACCTACATTAATATAAAAAGTATGATGAAAAATGGTAATACAAAATTTATTGCAAATGTCAATCATTACATGTAGAACTAATTATTTTTTTAAATACTTATTACTGTCAAGTTAAACATATTTTGTGTCAAAATAAATAAATTAAATACTTAAATTTTTAAGTAACTGGAATTAATTACAAGCTCAAAGCTTTAAGAAATTAGATTTGATTTTCAAACCAAAAAAAAACATTTAAATTTTAAGTAACTTGTTTTTAAATACCAAGCATCAAGCTTCAACACAATATTTATTACTCGTATTTATTGAACTGCTACAAATAGATAATTTGGCTGCAGAATAAAAATTATAGGAAATAATGATATACTCAACACCGCAAGGTACATTGAGTGACAGACTACGTATGATGATAATTATTGCATTTTGAAGTTGCATTTTATACAATGTTTTGTTATTCTGGTATTTTTGAATCATAGAAACGAGACAATTTATGTTTGTGGATATGTATATTTATATACAAAGACTTCAATGCTATTTTTAGTTCAGCCCCTAATGTACCCCTAATAAACTGATCTTGTCTGTGACAGGTATAATAAACAATATCAATGTACCGACAAAAAGAGCATTCTCTTTTAAATATTACCTTAATACAAGTTTTCATTGTTTCTATATATATATATATATATATATATATATATATATATATATATATATATATATATATATATATATGAGTTAATAAATAAGCAAATAAATATGTAATCACGGCTTATTTAACTTACATGATTCCGTACTCAAAAATTAGTAATGTCCGTACTATTTAACTTGGCGGGGCTAAAGATTGTAATTCAGTTTACTATTCGTAAGTTGCGTTTTGTCAAATATTTACTTTTACTTCGATGCCGCACAGCTTCAGAAGTGAAATAGTGATTTTATTGCCTTACACAATGCAAATTCCACCCTAATATACTCAAACTCGGGGTGCCAGGTACATTGCAACCCATAAAGTAATATTCATACATAAGCGTAGGTGCATATTTTGAGACAGAAGAGAAATGGAAGAATTTTATAAAACACACTACATCTTTAGAAGAACACTATTGGAAAATTGATGGACAAATAGAGG
The DNA here is from genome assembly GCA_963082715.1 of Harpalus rubripes. NCBI lineage: Eukaryota > Metazoa > Arthropoda > Insecta > Coleoptera > Carabidae > Harpalus > Harpalus rubripes. The sequence goes on along the minus strand of OY720455.1, from coordinate 41,938,135 downwards.
AAGTTATAGATTCCTTTGTAATAAATGTTGGAGACGATTCTTCTACGGAATCAGACTCTAGTGGTGAGAGTGAGGATGATGTAGATGAACTTAATTAAAATAAAAATTTATTAATTATGATATGATTTATATATTATACACTGTTCTATTTAAGCCATTCAGTAGATAGAGCTGGCAACAGCGCAAACTTGAAGTAGCCGAAATCACATTGGGTAAACTTGTCTCTTGTCTCCAATTTCAGCCAATCAGAGAGGTCAAAACTATTCCCTATGCTCTGCAATACTGAATGGCTTAAATAGAACAAGGTATAAATAATCCATTCCAATATTTGTACTACTAGTAATACGTTTTTTTTTTATATAAATAAATATATTTTTTTGTAATTTTCGTAATTTTATTGAACTTTATTTTTCTTTGGTACGCTTATGGATTTTATAACTTTTCCTTTACCGCAGTGATAATGTGAATTACCTCCACTCGCCTAGTTACACTGTTCGGACTATACATATTTCATAGTAATGGGCGAGTAGGTATTTATGTCACGAACAAACAAAATTTCAGGAAAATTTCCGACTGTAGGGTTTTATGATATCCAGATGTATTTGAAGTAGGTATAAGAGGTAAGTCTCAGGTTAGTTTCATCCCATTGTACATTCCATCATAACGATGTATTTATTTGAACACTGTTCTTGGATGTTTGGAGTCTTGAGTTTTTTTTTATACAGGGTGAATATGAACTATATAGTATGGCAAATTTTAACAGTGCTTTTGTTATTAAAATACAATAAAGTCTAACTAACGCATATGGCTACTTGAATGAATGCAGTCAACAAAAATAATAAAAGAAACAAAAATTGAAGGGAAAATATTTAATAAAAAATAATAAAATTAGGTGATTGGTTACTCTCAAAAATAAAATAAATGAGTAAAATATACATTTCAAAATATTTATATTTTAATAATTACAAAGAAAAAACAATTGGTGTGAGTTTCATAAATTCTATTTTATCGTTTTGTTTATCTTTACGCATAAGATATTTTTCAATTGTACCACAATAAATTTATATAAAACAGAACGTGATTATACATCGTAACGATACAATGAAACATCGACACAACATATCATTATATTGATACATAAATATTCCAGTACATCGATATATCGGATTATATATATATATATATATATATATATATATATATATATATATATATATATATTCACATCGAATATTTATATTAAAATCTTGATACCGAACAGCTACGTACTACTGGTTTTCAAGACCCATACACCTACTGTGCGCATGAGCATTTATAAAGCTTGAAAAAGCTTGAAAAGGCTTGGAATAGCTTGATAAAGCTTGAAGATTAGCTTTGTTTCTATGAAGCCCAAACCAAGCCAAGCCTAACATTAAAAATAGCTTCAAGTTTCAAGCCAAGCCAAGCTTTTTTATTTCAAGCCGAATAGCTTGGCTTGGTGACCCTATAACTGGGAGATTTTTAAATTTGGTTTTCGATTTCATTATTGATTAAACTGTGACTATGTACCTTCATAAATATTTATATAACTTGATCACGTGATCACTAAAAAAAGGTTTTCATTTATTTATTACTCTAAGTGTATTTTTATTTTCTGATTTGTATATTGAATAGTCAAATATACTACCTAGATACTAGTAAAAATTTTTCTGCTCACAATTACAAGTTGACCCCTTTTCTACGGGTTTTATTAAATATGTATGTATACCTACCAAATATTCAAAAAGATTAAAAATCAACAGCCATCTTTGTTTTCTGGCAATAGCGACAAAATCCTCTTGAAAACAAATATTAGAATCTGTAAATAGTAGTTTTTCCACCTTTCCTTTATACATTATTGTACAAAATAGAATAAATCAAATTTGTGTAATCTGAAACTTTGTAATAGAGGTAGAGTTAATATATTATAAATTAAATTAAAAAATAAGTCAATTATTTTCATGTATATTCCAGTTTTCTATTGATATTGAAGAAAATTATATTAGAAATAAATAATGATTATGTACTTAAATTTCATAACTGCCGTCGATTTGGGTAATAATATTATATTAATTATCATTTTTCGTTACTTCAGATATATCTTAAGACATATTAATCGTAGAATATGAAGGTAAGTGTAATTCCCAAATTTACATTTTTGTATTGCACCTAATTATTGCAATAAACGGCTGCTTTAATAATGCGACTACCAATAAACGGCAGAAGTTGTGATATTAAAAATAAGTAATGTTTGTAATAAAACTGTGCAAAATACAATTTGGTATTTATCGTATTTTATAAAAACTTTAAGCTCGTCTACTCGTGCTCGATAAACGTAACTGTCTACCGACGTTTACTTTTCACAATTTGGTTATATACAGTGTGTTTGAAATACACCCTTTTTTCTCGCTTAATATTAAAGATGCACATATTGCCTATAGGACATGATTTAATCAGTGCAATATTTGTGATTGAACTGTGTAAAAACCGAAAGTGACATTAACTTTGTAAATTTAAAAAGAACCTATACTAGTTTTTATAAATTTGAGCTGCATTTTTTGTTTTCTTTCCGATCATATCAAATTTATTAGTATTAACGATCTTTATATATTAAAAATAACACCTTTCTTTCGCTCGATTTTTATCGATTAGATATAATTTAATATGTGAAAGAGCTATGACATTACTAAAGAACTGAAGAACAGACTACGCAATGCCGTCAAGGAAGTGACAAAAATGAGTTTAATAATGTTATGAGTGAATTAAGAAGACGTACTTTAAAATGTATTAATATAAATGAGGGACATGAATAAATGTTTTGTTACTTGTTAATTTCTTATTTCATATTACGAGTATAGTCGCCGTTAAATAAGTATGGACTAATGCTCAACATTTTCTCTTCTCCGCACCCTGTTCTCTGACCTGTGGTGTTGCCGCTTATATCCACTTTTATTGGTTCATTATGAATTTAAGAAATTTATGATTTAGAATTTACATTTAAATAAATAAATAAATATATCATCACGGCTTATTACCCATTGCTGGGTGTGCCAATCTGCTTTGTACACAGATATCGGTAATGATGAAATATTTGACCCGTGTGGGCGCTTACCAGGCGTCACCTGACGGGCACTCATTGCTGGCGTAGAGAGTAAATTTGTAAATGCGTCCAATCGTTTCACAGTATTTAAAACAATTATTTTGGTGGGGAAAATGACAGTTTAAGTGACTGTTGAAACATTTTAATTTTGATTTGACAAATGGATTCCGAAAATATGGATATATTATTCATATTATCTGTAGAACAATACAGATTCATTATGGTAAAATTGATAAATATCATATAACTCTCATCCCATTTGTCAAACCACGTGACACAATGTAAGTTGATTGGACATATTTCATATCTTTAAATTCACTATCGTGAATTTCGTAAATTTCAAATCTAAATTTGTAAATCTAAATTTATAAATTAAATCCATCATAAATCAGTTATAACAGTGTATAAATCTCTCAAGTCCATACTTATTTGACGGGAAGTATAACATTAAATTAAAAACAAATGAACTTATTAACATAATATAAAACAATTACTGTCATGGCCCTCTCACTTAAGCAATTACATCTCATAACAATAAAAATCGAGCGAAAGAAGGTAATTATTTTTAACAAAAGAATAACGTTAATACTCATAAATTTGGTACAATCGGGAAGAGAACAAAAAATGAAATCCAAATTTATTAAAAATTGTATAGGTTGTATATAAATTTACAAAGTTGATGTCACTTCCCGTAATACCGAAAGGTCCTCAATTGTAATTTTTAGACAGTTCAATCACAAAAATTGAACTGGTTAAATCATGTCCTATAAGCAATATAAGCATCAGCAATAATAAGCAAGAAAATAGAGTATATGCACTTTTTCAAAAACACTGTATATGTTCAATGAATTTTCTGTAAAAAAAAATAAAGATGGTATTTAACGAAGTTATCGTCGTTTTTTGACATTTTGAAAGATGTGTTTAAAAAATGTGACCTCGACAAGTGGCAGACGTATATATTTTAGACAAAATACATTACTCTGGGCATTTTGGCGTTTTCTGCAACCTGGTATTAATGAGACTCTTGGTAGTCGATTTTGAACCTTTTTACCTTCCGTTACCTTCAGGTAAGGAAGGTATTGTCCTTGTCAAAAAATTTGATGGTGAGTTTTTGATGAATACGCACATTTTAGGCTCCCTAGAATACGATTTTACTATTGTTACGATGATGTCGTATGTATGTATGTATATATATATATATATATATATATATATATATATATATATATATATATATGTGTGTGTGTGTGTGTGTGTGTGTGTGTGTGCGTGTCTGTGTGTCTGTGTGTGACAAAATTTTCGCCTGCGATAATTCTAATACAAAAACTCTCCAAAAATTATAATTCTTTCATAATCTTCGTTAAATCCATATAAAGAGATGATTAGATTTTGGTTATACTTGGTCAACCGGAAGTACCCTCATTTGAAGATTTTAGCAGTTTTTCTTAAAAACAATGTTAAATATCATTAAATTTCATAAATTATCCAGCTATACTATAACTTTGTCAACAGCTGTTATATTAAGAAAATTCTGATTGAAAGGTGTCAGTGTCAAATGTAATTGGCATAGTATGTTTGTGTAATAATTTTACTGGAAAAATAAAATCTTTTGCAAGAAACTTTCAGTATGGAATTTGCATAAAATAAATACAACTGCCTAAAGGTAATGTGCGAAAAGAAATAGAATCTTTAGCAAGGAACTTTTTTGTATGAAATTTGTACAAAATGCATAGAACTGACGGAAGGTAATGTGCTAGCCACATCATATTTTTAACTCTATAACCATTTAATACGACGTATAAAATGCATTCAAATCGTATAGAGAATAAAATATTCTTTAATGTTTATAATAACATTAAATGTGAAAAATTGATATTTAACATCGTTGTTTTTCAAGAAAAACTGTTAAAAACTTCTAATGAGGGTACTTCCGGTTGACCAATTATAACTAAAATCTAATCGGCTCTTTATATGGATGTAACGAAGAAGAATACGAAAGAATTATAATTTTTAGAATTATAGTATTAGAGTTATCGCAGGCAAAAATTTTGTAACACACACACACACACTCATATACACACCCAATGATCGTAAAAATAGTAAAATTATATACTAGGGACCCTAAAACGTGCTTATTCATCAAAAACTCACCACCGAATTTTTTGACCAAAGACAATTCCTTCTTTACCTAAAAGTGACGGAAGGTAAAAATAGAATGAATAATCACAAGAATATTGTTAAAAATTAGTCACTAATCTATCCAAGCATGGCGTTGATTTAAACATCGTTTTGATTTTGACAATGTTTCAATTTTAGATTATGACAGTAATTACAAAATAAAATTTTTTTAGAAATGACTCATATTTATAATAATAAAAAAGCTTAAATTTTAGATCTGATACAGAAGGTCGTCAAAATATTAATAATTTGTTTTAAGTTATACAATACATTTCAATTTCGCGCTAATTTTTTATTATTATTTTAATAAGTTTATTCTTGTTTTATTCTTCTGACTTTGTTTAAATAAACGATAATCTTGTTTAGATTACAAAAGATGTTCGACGTATTATTTATTGTTAAAATAAGAAATTTTGTATCCATTAGCAACTCACAGGTTATATAAATTTTATTGTATTCTTTGTTTGGAATCGTGTATAATGTTTATGTACAAATTATTTACATTTATATTTTTTCGATCTTAGCACTGATGAAGGTGTAATAAACTCTGAAACGTATGCATACGCGGAGTTGTTTTTTTTTATTTTGATTCTATTTCAACATCCGACGATCCTGACCAATTTTTTGAAAATTATTGCGGGTGAAAACTACCAGTTACGTTCGGCAGACGAGTGATTTTTCTTATAGAGCAAACAGTACTATAATTTCACAATGCTTAATGTTTGGTATCTTATGAGTCACTTGATTTTACTCCTAACTCTTGGACTAATACGTTTATGTTTTTATTCTGTACTAGCGGTAATAGCGGACAACTACGGCGAACTAAAGATGCCACATACGTACTCGTATTGTGGGCGATTTAACTAACAATAAATTTTATATCGTTTGTACAAAAAAAATACGCTATATTTTATTACTTTAATTACATTAATAGTAATATTGCATGTATATAATTAGATTCATGTGGAAAAATCATAACATTTCAATATGACTAAACTCCCTCATTAAAGGTAATTTTAACTTATTTGAATTTTAATTCTGTTATTTATAACAAAAAGTTGATTAACTTTTTCATATACCCGAGTGAAGCTTTTTCTTTAGGAAGATTAAACCACCCTTATTCTCAGGGGTAAAAACCAATCTATAAAGAAGTCAAAGTCGGAGAAACTAAAGGAAGTAATGACAGGTACGGCTTGTGTCTTGACGCTTTAACGTTCATTGGCAATTTTGGATTTGTTTCTATTTTCTACCAGACATGGGTGCTCAGCTAATTGGTTTTCCCGATAATACGAGAAATCTTCCGCTGGAAATTAAAGGAGAATTTATTGTAGTCAATAAATACAAAATAAAGTTATTTTTTTTATTCGATATATGTATAAATAAATAAACATATATCCTATCCATGCATACATAGGTATCAGTATCATACTGTTTTCTTATCAAATTCATTATACCAATTTATCGTTTCAATAATTTTTTAATAATTTTTACAACACAACTTAAATTTTAATTACGCTGGACATGAGGATATCAGTGTAGCTGCTGTCCATTTCGTATATAATAAATATTATTTAATTATTTAAGTATTAAGGGCAGTAAGTGCTTTCTACCGGTTGAGGATACATACCCGTAGAAGAGTGCATACTGACCGCAATGCTTTATGTTTTTTTCTCGATCTACGCAATAACAAAATTATTTTGATATATGTACGTGTTAAGAACTTTTAGTTTAGTCATTTTTAAAATGAGCTTCGTTCGTTGTTTTTATTTACGTACCGTCTCGCCTCCTGTTTGTGGTAAGTAATCACAATCATTTACAGGTCAGTAGTTTGTAAATAATACCTATTGCCTTGGAAACCCTATCGGTAAATATATTTTAAAAAATCTGATGTGGCCAACACATGACTTCCCGTCAATTCCATGTTTGAAATAGCAATAAGCTTAAATTAAAGTATCACTTCCAGTTGATTGTTTGTAAACAAAATCTAATTTCTTGTTCCAATAAATAGAAAAGTCTGTAATACCAAGTTTTGGATTATATTTTATGTTTTTCCTCGAAAATCTATGAATGGCTCCAAATTAAATACCACTTCCGGTGAATCATATAGGTATAATCAAAATCTAATGTTGTTTCAAATTATACACGAGTTTTAAATACCAAATTTGAGAAGTTTTGAATCATGTTTTATTATATTATTTCAAAAAAATCAGTTTTTAGCTTCCTGTAAAGTAGTTCGAGCTTCAAATAAAGTATCACTTTCGGTTTATCAATTTTATCAAAAATCGAATATGTTTATTTTCTTTATATAAAAGTCTTATATACTAAATTTGACAAGTTTTGGAATATATCCTATTATATAAATGTGTTCAGAGCTTGGAGTAAAGTATCACTTCCGGTTTATCAATTTTAAAATAAATCTAACATGTCGTTCTCATTAATATAAAAATCTTAAATACCAAATTTGAAAAGTTTTGGAATATATCATAATATATTTTTCATGAAAATTTGTTGAGAGCTTCAAGTAAAGTATAACTTCCGGTTTATCAATTTTAAAAAAATCTAACATGTTATTCACATTCATATAAAAATCTTAAATACCAAATATGAAAAGTTTTGGAATATATCATAATATATTTTTCACGAAAATCTTTTGAGAGCTTCAAGTAAAGTATCACTTCCGGTTTATCAATTTTAGAAAAAATCTAACATGTTCACTTTCATATAAAAATCTTAAATACCAAATTTGAAAAGTTTTGGAATATATCATAATATATTTTTCACGAAAATCTGTTGAGAACTTCAAGTAAAGTATCATTTCCGGATTATCAATTTTAGCTAAAATTTATTATGGTGTTTTTGTTTATATAAAAGTCTTAAACACTAAATTTGACAAGTTTTGGAGTATATCATAATATATTTTTCACGAAAATGTTTTGAGAGCTTCAAGTAAAGTATCACTTTTGGTTTATTAATTTTAGCCAAAATCTAATATGTTGTTCCCATTGATAAAGAAGTTTTAAATCCTAAAATTTAAAAGTTTTGGATTATATTTTAATATAGTTTTCCGTTAAAAATTGTTATGGGCTATAAGTAAACAGTCACTTCTGGTTATTCAATTTTACCCAAAATTTAATCAACTCATATGAATGCAGAAAGCTTAAATACGAAAAAATAGAAATATTTGGAAGTTTTTTATAAGAGTCACACACACGCACACACACACACGCACGCACGCTCGCACACACACACACACACACACACACACACAAACACACACACACACACAAACGCACACACATACACACACACACACACAGACAGACACACACACAGAGAGACACATACATACACACACACACACACATACACACACACACACACACACACACACACACACACACACACACACACACACACACACACACACACATAAACCCACACAGACATCATCGTAAAAATAGTAAAAACGTGTTGTGAGGATCCTAATTCGTGCTTATTTACTGAAAACTCACCATCGAATTTTTGGCACGATTACATTACCTCCCTTACCTACGGTATGATGGGAAGTAAAAATGAGCGTGCAAAAAAATAATTAAATTCTCTTACTTTTATGTAACATATTAATTATACTATACGTTTTCCATTGACATTTTATGCGGTAATAAAAATCTATGTACATCTACAACTTCATAATTATTTAATGAACCTATAAACCTTATTTTCGCGTAACATTTATTTTATGCCTCATAAAAATATAACGTCACTTTATTAAATTGTAACAACAGATATTTCTAAAAGAATTAATAAAAATAATTTTAGTGCCACTTAAAGTTTATTACAACTTTTTTATTAAAAATTCCTAGAAAATTGCATCAATTTAAATAAAACTGCAATCTAACATAGGTACTTGGAGAAACAAAAATGTAAACAATGACAATCGAATTTGCATTGCATTGCATTATATTCATTATAATGTAAATGTAAAATTCTGTACAGTATACTGTGAGCGTAGAACTGAATACTTTGCATTATGATGTTTTTGTTTTCTTCCAGATACCTTAGGGATTTTATTCCGTGATGTTGGTAAAAGTCTTTTGTTTTGGTTTGCGTGCTCCTCTGGATGCTCATATTGTTTGAAAATGATTTACACAGAAAATATTTTATAATAAAGAAAATAGGCAAAATTTCTATTTCGTTACAACAAAATCATACAAATAATATTCTTGTATCATTTCATATTTTTTATATTTATATTAAAAAATGTTGGTGCGGCCGATGATGAATATCTACTGATTTCGTCGTAGCAGTTTCTTTATCAATTATTTTGCTATAAAGAAGAAAAAGAAACAACAATCTCTCTAGAAAAATTTAATATAAATAATATAATTATTATAATACAAATTACACAAAGTCATACTTCTACATTTTATTCCTCGAAAAACTACATTTGTAGTCGCAGCAAAAGTTTAACCGTCCACAGTTAATATGCGGTCTCACAGACCTAAAATATCTTCCAGTTTCTTAACAATTTTTTTCTATTTTGGTTCTTTAAGATGTACTTTATGAAACAACCAAAATATAAATTTCTCAAAATGAGGTAACGTATATTAGTAAATATTTTTTGACTATAGGACCAAAATAGAAAAAACCGTATAAAATATACGTTTCATAAGAAATTTTAGCGCACTTGTGCCCTTAGAAAATTCGCGGCAAGCCGTTCATTTCTAACAAAGACGCGTGCGCTAAAACCATATCTTACTAAACTTGTATTTTAATTTGTGATGGGTCGTACGTTCAATTTTAGTGAGTCAGTTCATTTTGCTTCGCTCCCTAAGGCGAGTCGTTTACTTGAACGATACTTTTCAAACGCAGAAGCGCTCTTCATGTGTGTTGTGACTACTATGCTCACTTGCGCGAGTGTCGTATGTTTTGAACGACGGATCGTAGGGCGTAGCATTTGCTCAGCTCTATTCCCTGCTCCGTGCTGTATTTCGTGCAGCTATGCTACTGTGCTATTTATTGAGCGGTGAGTCATCTGTGCTAGTGTGCTGTAATGAACGATGAGCGATCTAAAGAGTACAGCACGTGAACGATGGCACAGAGCGAGAATGAACGTAGAGATAAAGTAAACTGGTGAGCCATGTGCCGTACTGTGCGAACTAAAGAGCGTTCATAGCTCATTAAAGTGAGTCGTTCAAAATGAACCACTCGTTCATGAACGACACATCACTAATCTTAATGTACTATTATTCGACGGCTGTGGCGTACAGTAGCCTCATCTTTTAACACGCTTTAATAAATATTAATATCGCAGAGTAATAAGCCACTTCGCTCTCGGGTAAAAATAACATTCGGTTTGTAAGACCGATGTTTACTATGCTGATATATTTTTTAAAAGTATGTTGGCGTGCGTGTGAATTTTTATTTAACGTAATAATTTAAAAACAACCAAAACCATGAATTACGAAGCTAAGGAAGAATAAGAGGAAATTGATGAAGAAAAATATCTCCAAAAATTATTTGATAAAATTGTTGCTGATTCTTAGGAGGAAATTGAAGAAGATAATATGGATGATATCTGACATGGAAACAGAAAACCCATCTCCTTACATGGAAACTTTTGGACTATTGTAATTGAGAACAAAATACATATTATGATTATGCCAAAATTTCTACAATTTCTTATGTTTGGAACATACAAAGTGTATTTTTGTGAAGAATTTCTAAGGAATTTCGAAGACGAATATTAATGCAATACGATTTGTTCGTAGAGTCTGCATGGCATGATTACTGGTATAGTATTTCTTATTATACAGGCTGTCCAGGATAACTTTTTAATCATGGGGATCTCGAGAACTATTTATGAGATACGAAGCTGGTTAAAATAGGTAAAAGTTGACTCATTAGGAGACCATTTTAATGCTGTTTTGTTATTTGAGAAAAAATGTATAGGTCACTAGATATTGGCGAAAATGTAAATTATAAGTTTTTATTTTTGTAAATATCTTTCAATTGTGAAATAATGCTGGATTTTAATTTGCACATCTTTAAGGCACTTTTTGTGTTCTTTCCAATGGCGATGCTCAATTTGTTGTAATGAAACAAATGAAATCATCAGTCAGGCATTATCGTTTGCTTCAAATAAAATACCATATCATTACAGCATTGCTCTCACTGAATTTAGTATGATAACGCTTGAAGATCGTCGTAGTTACTCATATCATGTATCTTTTACACAAAATTATATATAATAAAATCGATCATTCAAGTATGTTATCACCTATTTATTTACACATACCAAGTATAGTTGTTGTAACTCTAGTCACAACCAAATATTTAAAGCATAACATTGCAATTGACCAGTATACAGTGGATACGTACACTTATTTTATGTGACTTACAAAAAGGTCATTGTTGCAAATTTGTAAATTTTTGTTATATTTACTATAATTTATATTTCGTCTTGAATTTACATTTCCACTTAAATTCGTAAATACAAAGTTCTAATACGAGTTACATATATTTGTACGCGCTGCATTCAAACATGCAAATAAATAACTAATCCGTTTACTTATTGTCCGGTGTACAAACAATTTTCAGAATTTATATAATTTAAATATAACCCATCTGACTTTTAGGAAAAAATCAGTATAAAAATCTAATTATTTTTTTTTTTCATGCGAAAAACACAAAACAATTACACTAATTCCCTCCTTTTATAAAAACAATCGGTGATCATTTCCTTGGCTAACTCACTTCCCTCCGTGCTATCGCTTCCCCAATTGCTGCTCTTTTGTTTCCGTCACCAACTGGATTCATTTAAAAGTTCCCGGAAATTAGAATCGTAGCCTTGGTAATCGCTTCGGTCTCCTGAAATTTATAACACTCTCGTTGGCACTAAAACAGAAATATCGCAGTAGGTACGCAGTGGAAAAAAATATTCAAATTGAAATAAGAAGTAAAATAATTTTCATAGGGCAAAATCTTCACTAGTTTCAATAACAATTTTACTTTTAGGTTAGGCTCCAAGACCGAGACCAAAATCACAAGATATTTGTGCGTTAGGTTAGGCAGACGCGTTTCACTGTTATTGAAGCTCATTAGTGTGGTGCACTGTAGCCTTTAGGAGACAATGACTGGGTTGAGTCTACGGATGATAAACCATTTGCAGTCATCATATTATTTTGGGATGGTTTATCATCGGGTCACTCAACCTAGTCATTGCCTGCTAGAGGCTACAGTGACAGAGGTTGATTCAAAGACTGAAATCTTGTGAAACGTATCAAGTATGATTACTACTTTTTGGAGTAAGAAGATATGGAATTTTACTTCTGGCTTAGCAGGAGGCGAAATCATCGTTGATTTTTTAAAAGGAATAGTAGGTAAATACTTATATTTCATATTTTCGGAAAGAATTTGAAATTAGCATAACATTGATGCCAAATACTTGAATTTTCATTAAATAATAACGTAGTTGTAAATTTTTGAAAATTTTGATATTTAATTGTATTATCAGTTTGCCATAACATTTGTGCTTTCGTTATTATAGGATTTATTTTGACGTTTACCTGATGTAATATTTGTTTTGATTATTTCGAATATTTTGAATAGTCTAAAATTTAAAAAAGAATAAAATTACATAATGTAATTTTATCACAACTGTTGCTTATATTTTTACGTGTTAATATACATATATATTTCTCACCGATTGGCATTGAAAGTATGATTTTACTGACAGGTGCTAGGCAATAATCTTAATACATCAAGGGAGAGAAATGAATAAATTGTTTCGAGGTGCAATTGAAAATACGAGAGTGCAGCTCGAAAGCTCCAGTGCACCTAAGCGCAAATAATATTCTCTCTTAGGGTTTATTTTTCACATATTTTCTTCCTAGGGGCAAGATATTTTACTTCTGTCATGATCTTTACATCAAAGATATAGAGTTCTACTCCCGATGGTAAGTAAAGATACATTTTCTCCCTCCAGCAGAGAAATTATAATTTTATTGCTTGGTAACTGTAAATTAAATTCTAATTTTTTTATATAGTATCTCTTTGCACAATGGTAAAAACTACGATGGAAATAACATTTAATTTTCAATACTGATAACTCAATCAGAGCGTTTTAGAGAGGTAAAATATATGTGAAGTGATAGATACGTTTCGAATTTTTTTCATTTTGCCACGCCTTCCTAACTTCCGTTCTCTTGAAGGACGGAGATATATATATATATATATATATATATATATATATATATATATATATATATATCTATCTGCACCGTTATGTTGGGACAAGAATGTCGCAACTGCACTGCATCTATAGTTTAGAAGGTCGATGTATATTCTATTAGTAGGTGTCCTAGTAATAGTTTATGTAAGAAACTGGGAGGTCTCTCGACTTTTCTATATGAGACGAGCCGGAAAGTTAAGGTTTGAGATTCACTGGTTTCTTCTCTTGGAGAGTAAATAGTCAAAACTCTTGACTCCTTGTTTTCTTGTTGTCTTACTTCGCATGGTCTTGTCTTGTTGTATTTCACTGTTCAGTTCTTTGCCTTTGTATATTAGATTGAGCTTCGTAGTTCTACGTGAATTGACCGATTAAATTGTACTGCGTGTACGGATCTTTCATCGTAATGTGACTTTGTATTGTTGTGTTTTATTCATATAAATAATTTGGTTTTGTATTATTATTTGTGAATCAGCAATGAAAAATATTGTAGATCGATGTTAAGGATATGTGATATTGATTTTTTAAATTAGAGAATAAGAACTAGAGTTTATATACGTTCATTTGATCGTGTTGTAGTTTTATTTGGCTTATACGAGGTCTGTTAGAAAAGTATCTGACCTTATTTTTTTGCGAAACCCTGATGGATTTGAATCAAGTGCACTTGCATGAGCCGACCTTGAACTTTCGTGCGCATACGTGAATATTTTTCCCGCCTGTAGATAGCGTCTGTTGCTGGCAAGCAGCATTTGAGTGAGGCGGTGTGTAGTGCTCTTGTCGGTTTTTCATTGTAAGGAAAACGACGGAACGACTGTAGCAGCGCTATTGCATCAAATTTTGCCTGAAATTGGGTGACAGCCAGGTGGAAACCATTCCGAACATTCAGAAGGCTTTCGGTGATGAAGTTATGGGCATCACACAGATCAAGAAGTGGCACAACCGGATTAAAGACAGCCGCACATCGGGGGAGAGCGAGCCACGCTCTGGTCGGCCATCAACATGCCAAAATGACCAGTACGCACCACAGGGTCAAACAATCACTAAAGAGTACTACAGGGATGTCCTCCGTCGCCTAAGTGATGCTGTGCAGCGTAAGAGACCGGAGTTGTGGTCAACAGAATATTGGTGCCTCCATCACGACAATGCTCCAGCACATTCCTCGAATTTAATTCAGATTTTTTTTGGCGAAGAACAAGACTCCTGTGGTTCAACAGGATCATTACTCTCCTGATATAGCCTCCTGTGACATCTGGCTGTTCCCCAAACTCAAGAGGCCATTGAAAGGAACGCGATTTCAGACAAGAGAGGACATTATGGCTGCAACGACAATCGAGCAAAACTCTATTCCGAAAGAGGCTTTGCGGAATGCTTCCAACAATGGCGGCACCGCTGGGAGAGGCGTGTGGAGTCCCAAGGAGACTAATTTGAATGTGATTAGGTGTCCAACGCTCCAGGTACGCCAGTTTCTTTTTTCCCGGCCAAAAGTCGGATACATTTCTAATAGATCTCGTATTATATATTAGTATAATTAAAATTTATATAATTTTGTTATTGTTGCCGTAGGGACCTGTAGCACATCGCGTGAGTATCAGTTGAATTACTAATGCCCAGATGCACCAACAAGGCTTATATTTTAAGCGATCTTTAAAAAAACAAATTCTAATCGATATTTTGACAGCAATACGTAATAATTCATTTGATATTTCATTTCGAGGCAATGTTGTCAATTTAAGGGACGCCTAAAATTATACGTTGGTGCAACTGGCCATTAGTGACCCTACCAAATTTTGATTGATTTACAGACTGTGCTTGTTTAACCCTTTTTGCATACGTCCTTCTATCTGAGGACTTTGAAAATACGGATAGTGGTGGCAGCGATTGCACTACCCTTGATCTTAAATGTTTAAAATTAATGTTTCACGTTCGGGTCAACTAAATGTCCCCACATGTTCAGGTACTAATGGGATACTTGCGTGGTACTGAAAATCCGATATCTATCACTATATACCTAAAGTCTAAAGTTATGTTTAAAACGATTGTAAAACTAGAAATTTTATTTAAAAAAATTTGTTTTTTGATAAAATAAAAACGAACATTTTTTATGTAAACTCATTGAAAAATTATCTCAAATATTAAGTGTGCTACACATAATCAAAACAATAGAAAATACATTAAACAGTATATTAAATTTTTGTTATACTTATTAAATAGGAGATTTTTCAACTAAGTCGCCCTGAAGCACACTCGATATTTGAGATAAGAATTTTTTCAATAAGTACCTACACAAAAATGTTGAAAATAACAAAATTAAATTTTTTCAGCAAAACTTCGTATTTGGAGTATTTAAGTTAATAGCAACAACTTTGTAAAATACTTTTTTGTTCTATCTTCATCGCTACCTCGCTACTATGACTTTACTTCAAACACTAGTTTTTATTTTAATCATAGTTAGCCGGATTTAGTCTTACAAAAAAAATCGTATATATACAGCGTGTTATGTAAGTAATGCGCCATACGTAACCACTTAATAAAAAAGGTTGCAACGTATCGTAATCTGCAATAATTTCTTTTCTAATGTGTTTGTGAAGTGGACCAATAAGAACAATTTATTTGACTAAAGAATAATTTTAAAATCACGGTAGTTTGAGTGAAAACAACAACACTTGTCATTTTTTAAGGTTTGAAGTCAGAAGCGGAGAATGAATAAAACATTTTTTATTAATGACAAAAATAGTTATAATAAATGTTTTCACCATTTTGTCTGGGTAAAACTGCCTGTAGCGTCCATAGCAACACCACTGTTTTCGTGCACTTCTCCGTACACCTAATGCATGTCGGTGTATTCTTGATTAGTGAAAGTGACAGGCACTTATAAATATCAAGTTACTACTACACTGATTACAAATTCAACGTCATTTATGACAACTGACAAATATTCTTTTTGGGACCTGGATTTTTAGATTTTAATTTAATAAAAAGCTGATTTGTAATTGGTCAACTTTACAATCCCTAAGTTTTACAACTCGATTGATAGAGCAAACTAAATTTCAGATTATAACTTCTTTCAGTTATTTTGATCATACCATGAATTATGGCCCATCACTTACATAACACCCTGTACGTGTATATATATATATATATATATATATATATATATATATATATATATATATATATATATATATATATATATATATACTGATTTATTGCCCAAAAATTAAAATTACGTTTCTTACTTTAAAATAGCAAATCCATAACTTTATATATAACCTATATTTCAGGAGGTCAATCGATTATGTGAAGATTTAAACCCTCAACTTTGCGGCAGTTTATGTTCATTAGAGAAAAGTAGGGAAAACCCACAGGCCGATATGTTAGTCTCAGAGTTAGGATTAGGGCAGGTGTCTGAATTTAGTGTAGGTTTGTGAAACTGACACATTGAACGACCTTAAATTAACTCTCTGGCTTCTGACTCCAATTATTTTAATAAGATAGCTCTGTTGATAAGGGTTAGAGAATAGTTTATACTTTAAAATCTACTAATCGCAAATGAATGGTTTTTTTTATTGGAATTTGTACTAATAAACATTCAATTAGATTTAAAAAAAATACTTTCTTTGAAATCGTCACTAAAGTGCACAAAAATCATCATTAAAAGTTCAGTTATCGGCACTCAAGTAATCCTATATACGATGTCATTCAAATGCAATGTTGCCAACCTTATAATAATTATTGTACATATGAGAGAACTTGGGTAGGTATACGATGTGCAATAGTAAATATAAAATGACAAGAAATATGTGCAAGCAGAACGAATAAAATAATTTTGATGAAAAAATTCGACATAACACACATAATTTTAAATATTCAATACGATAACATCAATATCCGGAAATTCGCAACACTCAACATAAATTCGTTTGACTGACAGATTTGTGAACATAAGCTATGCTATAAAATAAATGCCTGGGGGTGTTATTATTTCTGGTGCTGAACAATTTCATTAGTTTTTACCTTCAACATATATGTACATAACATAACCGGCAAAAGTCTTTTTCTTCTTCCACCTTGTTTTACTAATTTTTTTTTACAATGCACCCAAAACTCCCTAAGAAATAAATTTTATTTTCATTTTAAATATTTAAATGCCCACATTCTTTTGATTATCAAATTTTTTCGATTTCAAACAATATTAGTGATAATAATAATAATAATAATAATAATAATAATAATAAAAAAAATAATTCAATTAATAATAGTAATGATAATAATAGTAATAGCAATAGTATAGCAACAGCAACAGTAACAGTAATAGTAACAGTAACAATAATAGTAATAGTGAAGGTATTTTTCCCAAGGATAAGGCCTTTCTGATCCAGGTATTTTTGTAAAATGTTTTATTTACATAGTGGACGTTTCGGCTCACAGTGGACCATCATCTTCAGCTATTTTTTGTTGAAATGATATAAAAAATTATTTAAAATTTATAAAAAAAATTGTTTGTTTAATATGTTAACAATTAGCATTGTTAAAGAAATTATTGTGAAGATCACATAGTCAAAAATTGTTGATGAATTTGAGTACACTCAAACTTGTTATAAAAGTCAAGAAACTTGTGGGTGTACTTACGCTTACAGTTCACCATTGAATCAGAAACGAACAATAGCATCAACTTCCTAGACGTCACTCTCTTAAAAACTTCAAATAAAATCTTAACAAATTGGTTCCGTAAACCCACTTCTTCCGGACGTTATCTTAATTTTCATTCTTATACTAACCCTTCAAACAAGGTTAGCGTTATTCTGCCCTTAGTAGACAGGGCAATACTATTATCAAGCCCTAAATTTCACAAAACCAACCTACAAATTGTCAAGAATTTATTATTGGAAAATGTTTATGATTTAAAACTTATTGAGAAACACATCAAGTTGAGATTAAGAAAGTTGAAATTCCAAAACAAAGAAAACAAGACCACCAATACTAAACAGGAAAAATGCACCTACCTGACCATACCTTATAATCATAAAATAAATCATGGTATTAATAAAATGTTGAAAAACAATAGTGTTAAAATTGCGAATTCTAACCTTAATACCATAAACAATTTGTTTACAAACACAAAATACAAAATCCCTAAAGAGAAAAATAAAAACGTAATTTACCAAATAAATTGCGGCAAATGCGAAAAGATGTACATCGGAGAGACATCCCAATTTTTAAAAAAACGTCTTTATCAACATGAATACCATTGCAAATTTAAAAATCCTACACACAGTGCACTCGTGGAACACCACTGTGACACTGGTCACATTTTTGATTTCAACAATGCTAGGATTGTTGATAAAGTCATTAATAAAAATAAAAGATTACTTAAAGAAACTATGTATATTAATTTAAATGGGGAGAAGGCTGTCAATAGTCATACAAATTTCAGAAATAACCTTGAACACGCAAAACAATTTTTAGGGAATTTTAAATAATTCTTCTTCTTATTACTTCGTTCTAAATAAAATATATATTTTTTTCTATTTTCTTTATATTGCGCATGTGCAAGAAATTTTTCAGTACACCCACAAGTTTCTTGACTTTTATAACAAGTTTGAGTGTACTCAAATTCATCAACAACTTTTGACTATGTGATCTTCACAATAATTTCTTTAACAATGCTAATTGTTAACATATTAAACAAACAATTTTTTTGTATAAATTTTAAATAATTTTTTTTTATCATTTCAACAAAAAATAGATGAGTGGTTACACAAATTTTGTTCTAAATACTGTTTATTTTATTTATTGTACAAAAATTATATACTGACGCATTATTTTGTAATTAATAGCTGAAGATGGTCCACTGTGGGCCGAAACGTCCATTATGTAAATAAAACATTTTACAAAAAATACCTGGATCAGAAAGGCTTTATCCTTGGGAAAAATACCTTCAAAATTCTCACCTGATCCCTCAAGTTCAACAAGTAATAGTAATAGTAATGGTAGTGGTAATGGTAATAGGGATAGTAAGGTAATAGTGATGGGAATGGTAATAGTAATAGTTCAAGACTATCCTCACATTCCATCTGAATTCTTTGTCTTCTTCTCGATTTAATTTGAGTGCACTTGTTTCCACTGCTGCTATTATGTCGCAGATTGGAACTGCTTTGGGTGTGATGGCGAAGTTGAGATTCTTTTCCAGTACCGATTTCTGTTGTGTCGTTAGAATTTTACTGGATAAATTTATCAATGTCTTCTTTCTCTGCTTCTTTAGATCGTTATCCTCTGAACATTGTCTTCTTGTGAGCGCTTTTGTCTTTTTCTGATGCTGTTGTGTCGGTTTTTCTATTGTATTTTTGTATTTGAAATATCGTACGTGGAAAGGATCATGGCTATCTGGTTTATAATAGAAACAATATCACTGATTTCAGTCAAGTTATTAATAAAATAATTCAACCTCTGCGGCCTGCTTCAGGAAAGAAAGAATGCCACAGTACAGCCGAAACGTCGAATTGAATTGTTTTATTAATAAATTGACCGAAACCAGTGATTTTGGTTCTATTATTGGTTTATAATCCTCGCTTGCTTCTTTGCATGTTAGATCCATATAGATGGTCTTTGCTTGTTGGATCAATTGTGTTTTTCTCCATCTTTGGTAATTGATTCCTTCTCTTACTATTTTCCTATTAGCTTCCTCAATTATTCTTAATAATCTTCTTCCAGTTATTGAAGTGTTCAATCATAAATCTTTGGGCGTGACGTTCTTGTCCCTGGCTGTGCGTAGAAAACTTACGTGGCTCTTCTCATTGGCAATTTTGATCTGAAGTTTCACGTAGTTTCGGAATTTTATGTTGATTCCGGGTCCATACCGGTCGTTCAACTTATTTTAACTTTATAAGATAATGATTCACTTTGAATTAAAACGATTTTATCTTGAACTTCCATTATCTTTATTTGTTAAAACAAAAAGTTCTTCAGAACGTTTCGAAAGCGAAAATATCTGTTCTAGTCATCAGGTGATCTGTCACTACTGACTAATTCCTTAACATACGACTTTATATCTCATTTTATGGGGGCGAACATTAGTGACATGTGGCTGGTCAGGTCTAATGGGTTGGTTGGGCGTTCTGGGTGCTTGGGTCTCAATGGTTAGGCTGGAGTCTGCTACTGTGTTTCCTCCATATTGTTCGAATTTCCACACTCGGATGGCTGAATACTGTTATTTTTTGTTCTTTTAAATGATGGTGGCTTCTCTCAACTTCCTCTTGTCTCAATGTTCTTCTTACTTGAGGATCCTTGCTCCCTCCCATTGGATACGGTAATGGTGTTCCCACGCATGGTCAGCAAATCCGGATTTTGACGTCTCTCCTCTCTCAGTGTGTCGTCTATGTTCCTTAATTCTGATATACAATGGTCGTTTTGTTTCTCCTATATATTACGCATTCACAATCCACCTGATAGATGCCTGTTTGTAGTATTAGTGGTTTTTTTTTTTGTTGACAGGATGTTCTTGATGGTGGTTGTTGTTTGATATCTGGTTGATATGTTGAACTTGCTGGCAATCCTTTTGATTTTATCGGAGACTGTTTCTTTTATACAAGGAATGTATCATTCATTTCTCTTTCCTTCGTCTCTCTTTACCTGCTTCGCCTTTGTTGTTCGGTTCTTCTTTACTATTTTCTTGATTGTTTTATCCGTGTACCGTTTCGTTGGAGTGTGCTAATGGCCTCATAACCTTCTTCTATGTTGCAGTGTGATTTAGCTCTGTCAAGTAGCGCGTAAGCTATCTTGGTGTTTCGGACATGGTTGGATTCATAGTTCAGATAACGTCATATATGTCATGTATGTACGACAAAGATGCTACATAAAAGTTTATTAATAATCGCTTCAGAAATTGAAAACATGACATGGGGATCAACTCGGAAATGTGGAGAATATGTATGTATATTAATACGACTGGGAGCATTGGAAATTGCAGTGTTGATAAGAAATGCAGAAAATGTAAGTATTTGGACCGAGTGCTAAATAGCTAATAGTATAATGGGCGAACACGTGTACTCGCTGCGCTGCTGTGTTAATTTTGTGCAATTGCGAAAACACCGTAATACCGCAATCACCAGTAGATGCGCTTAATTGAAAATACACCGGTACAAAGACGCTCAAACAACGGACACCACAATCGGAATTGTTTCAAACGCAATAAAATTTCACTAGTTATTCTTCTTGCACGCAAATTTGTATATTTGTATTTCCCGTCCTACGAATAAAGAATTCAGTGATTGATTATTAATACTATACAGGGTGTATCTGGAAAGACGACCCCCCCTTAATTTCTTTATTAGAAGGAATAGAAAATTTTTCTTCATATAGAAGTTTTATTATAATAAATATACTATTTGATGACAGGTACAGATTTTTTTTATAAAGTCAAGTTTACCTGATAAGACTAACAACGTTTCAAATGGGAACCTAGAATTGTTTTACTTAATAAAAACCGCCATTTCTTCTCTTTTCTGAATGACAGTATTTATGTTAAAGCGTAAACGGGATTCACACCCACACACACAAACGCGCGCGCACACGCACACACACGCATACGCACACACACGCATACGCGCACACACACACCCATACACACACTCACACATATACCACATCACCGTGAAAATGTTATAGTTGGAATCTAGGTACCTTAAAACGTGGTCATTTACCAAAATCTCGATATGCGATTTTTAGCACGATCCCTATACCTCCCCTACCAAGGGTGCGGGAGGTAAAAATTGCACAACAAAAAGTTTCCTGTATGTTTAATATATGTATTTATTAATTATTTATTCGTTTTATCTTTAAGATACATTTATTTGCTCACACTGTTGAGCCCACAACCCTTATACAGATCTCAATAAATGACATATTTTATTTTAATTTGTTATTGGAATTCATAAAATAAATATAATTATGTTTTTTAGAGATTGGTCTCAATAGACGACGATGTATTTTCATGATGGAGTAATTCTACGCAATATCTCTCTCTGTGGGTCTGGAGTATTTACATTTTACATACGAAAAGTGAAGAATGCTCCCCTCGAGAATTTTAAGAGCAACAGGATTTGCATGATTTATATTATGCTTTTATATTGTAAATTATGTATTACTAAACTATGTAAAACTCCTTCAGGCTGTATTTTAAAGAACATAGCTGTATTATGGCAACAGTTTCTTGTGACCCATGTCACAAAACATAATTTCGTAAATATTTTTTTTCGGTATTAATGCCAATATACCAAGTCTTATTAACACTCCAATATAGCGATCTGACCTATTGACTATGTTAAATACAGATAAATCAAAAATAACCGTTTCAGTTGGCAATAAAAAAAATACTTATTTATCTCCTGTTATATAAAGTGACAATTCGAAATTTAAATTGGAATACATTTACAATTTTTTATTAAAATAGTCTTTATTAATATCGCATATTTTCGCACTGGAGTCCATAATGCGGTTACTCGTTAGCAGTACCCCTTTAAAGAAACGAGTAACCAGTTTCAAAATATGACAACCTATTTGTTTTATTTCCGCCTTTCCCTGGTACAGTGAAAATTATTGTGGAATAAAAATATCCCAAGAATTCTATTACCACCTGAAATCGATATTTTTGACCAGTCTGTATATTGCATAGCTCGTTGTATATAAAAATCCATGCTTGTCCCTTTGGGTACAATATCAATGAGCGGTTGTTGTAGGAAAAAAAACTTTCCTTACGTTGCGGTAAAGGCTTAACAATCAACAATGGCTATTGTGATATTCATAATGATTTAAAAAAAAATTAAATACTGTCTATTATAGTATTAAATTTATAGAAATTTTTTTTCTAAATTTGAAACAAGTTAATAAATTAAATTTATTCCTGATTTTTTAAATTAAATTTTTATTCTGTATAGAGATATATTAAACCAATATTAAAAATGCAATTGTCTAATACAAGTCTTAAGTATCAATATTGAAGCATAACTAATTAAAAGAAGTATGTGCTTTCGTAAAGATAAACAATATAATATTTTTCTTTAAAATTGTAAACAATAGTACACCTGAACACGATATAATAAGCTATTATACACCATTTCTTATATTCAGAATAGAAATGATTAGTCTATATCAAATAAAGCTTCTGTTTATACACTGCTAGACAAAAAAAATGGGACACATAAAAATATCCATACATTTTCAGATTTGAGTTAATAGATACGTGAAAACTATATTGAACTACGACCTGTCTGGTTTGTTAACCATCTGTAGTGGAATCTCAAACAAAAAATGAATGTTTCGTATATATAATGAGGCAACTCAAATTATACCATAACGTTTTTCTACATAAGACACCGAATAAAAATTATTTAAACGCTTTTTTTTTCGTATCGCTCATAATAAGCAAGATACGAGGTATTTTTAAAATGAACGAAAAGCAAGTTTTATCCTGTAACTCAAAACCAAAAGACAATTGAAAATTTCTATGGCGACTATTAATTGTGTCTTAAAAAATTGAATGAATGTGGAAAAGATTTTGCTCTATGGAACAAATTTAACGCGTTACGTTTGATAATATTGAAGGCTCCCTTTTTTTGTACAGCAGCGCATTTAATTACAAAACATCTTTTCTTAAAAACAGCACCTATTACTAGTAATATTTATTTATATTTATATTACTTTTGGATTAATCGAAGTTTTATACATGTTCATGTTTGTGATACTATTTATCTTTTCGAAACTCTGTTTACAAGCTCTTCGTGGATGTTTTCAATCGCTAACCGAAATAAAAATACAAAACGCTTACTGGTTGGCCGAGATTAATGACTGCACTTCGTCCAAACTTGCGCAACAAAAACTGTATTTATTTCCAATAGAAAGGACATAAAGCAGTGTGCAACGGTTTTAGTCGATCACACCACAAAAGATTTACATTCAGTATTTTATAATATTTATCTGTACGTTGTTATACGAGTAGTATGTAATAATGATATATCATCACAACTTATTTTACATTTCTGGGTGTTTCAATTTGCATTTTTGTTCACATATTTCCGTTATGACGATATAGCTATTTAAGTGAAGAAGCGTAGACACAGATCATTTTTGTGTTGTTTGAAATATGTTTCAAGTTTAAGGTTTGTCGGAATCGAACCCGGGATGGCAAAATATCTCTAGCACGGCAACTTGTACAGATGTACTTCTTAAATATTTTGTAGTTCTATTCGGTTAGATATTATGTCAATGTCACACTATTTAAAAAAATTGTAGGCTTTTCATCTAGTTGGAGAAATTACCCATCTACAGAAGTACGGTATTTTTTGATAATAATACATTCGTGGGGGTGAGAATTGCCTAATCAGTGCATATCTATAAAGGTAGAAATAAAATTTTACTAGAAACTTGTTTCTGGCCTGGGTTACGGATTCTAACCACAATAATACACGAATATATCTTAGTAGAAAAAGAATTAATGTTCTAGTGCAGTATTTTTGTTCGTAGAGAGATCTAATTCACATGTTTCTACTGTCTGTAAAAAGTGAGCTAAACAGTTTTTTCTAGTAAAACAGGACATTGATGATGATGCTTGCGATGTTCGGTCAGTGGAAGCGATGACTGTGGTCATTTTGCAAATAAAAGTTTAGATTATTTTCTCAATGGCAAAGAAATGCTAATTCAAAAATGTGAAAAGTGTATTGTAGCACTTTTTTTCTCTCTCCTCAAAAAGTTGGTCAGACCAAAATTTATAAAAAAAACTACTCGTATCTCTATTAGAACACGGTATGCACTACCGGGCGACGGACAACTGGGCGTTGCGCTGAGCGATAGTCAAATGAGCGATGTTTAAGAAGAATTGAACCCCACTTACAGAATAGCAGAGGGACGGGTCGGGTATAAGAGGGATGCTTGTATGGGCGGTACTGTTTGGTGCTCAATGACGTATTGAGGTTCGCATATTTTTAAATTTCGTGGAAAACGTAGATCAACTAACTCGGGCAATATACAGTAATAATAAAATTTTATTAATTTATCTTTCATTTTTTCTTGCCAAAAATTATCATCCCGTTCTATATTTTCAATATGAATAGAAAAATTATCGCCCGTATATATGCACAACCAACATATTTTTTTATTAGTAACATGTAACTGTCCTTGAATTTGAAAATACCAGCAACAGTTAGTTACTAATTCAAAATTATTATCCTTCCATTTAAATATTTGTACCTTTTTTCTTTCACTGCTGTTTGAATGTCTATTGAAGCAAGATAGAGGACATTTTATATCTTTTATAGTAACTTCGTCGACAATGCCGTCGGGAGTAGCTCCTATAAAATCATATATCTTATCTATACACAATCCATAACTTTTAATTTGTACATTTCTGTCCTTTTCGATTTTTTTTATTGCTTCTATTTCTTCTATCTATCCATGATTTACAGCATCTATGTGGTCTAAGGATGTATTATAGAAAATATTTTTGACTAAATTCGCTCAATTAGGCCATTCACGGCGTCTGCAGATACTGTAAAAGTTAGAAGCTGTTAAAATTTTACGTTTTTCCTCTAGCCATATTCCACTGCTAGCTTGTAATCTAGTGGCTTTGTCTAATTCTTTCTCTTTATCAGATCTTTTTAAATTTTTTAAAAAACCTTCCTTTTTCTCCTCATAATCTATTTGTAGTATATCCGGTTTTTCGCAATTTTCACCATAGTCTACATTTTGATTATGAAATATCCGTTTCTTTGAAGTTAAAGTTCTGGATTTTTTATATTATTTAATTTTACGAACACGTTCTTCACGACTTGATTCTAGCTTTCTAATTAATTTTTCTGGCCTGGACCCAAACATATTTTTGTGTAATTCGGAGTGTACTCTTTTGGTGTTGAATGATACTACTGCTGCAGAACATCGACCTTGATAAGATCTCCTACATGTATAGTTTACTCGTTTCCCTAAAAATAATTATAATATTAAAAGACTACCATAATTATTTTCAAATTTTGCTATTATAGAATGGAATTGTTCTACATCATTGTTATCTATATCTTTTAATAAAAACATTTTTACATAGTTGATCTATAACAGTGATTCTTAAAAATAAATTTTCGTATTTTTTTATTGATTTCAAGCATGGTTCATATTTACTACGGATTTCCACCGTACAAAAATAATTAGCACAAATCTTGTGTTCGCCGAAAACATGGTACACAGAATTTAAAATATCTGATTGTAAATTTTGGATTGCTTCAATTTCATTGTCAATATACTTTTTTCTTTCTTTTATTGTACCTATTATAGGCGACCTGAATCTAGGTATTCTAGGTTTTAATAATCGCCTTGCAGAAATAGGGAATCGTGTATCATCGCAAAGAGCGTTTAATGTATTGCAAAAGTTACGTAGTAAATGGTTGCGACATTCAATTTTTTCGACAGTGATATTATTATATGGCCTGGCATCAATATTTTTTTTATATGTACTGCTATCTCCGTCAGCTATCATTTTATGAAATTTTATGCCATATAACTCCACACTGCGTTTAAAACCTTCCGCTAAAATAGCAGACTCCATACTTGCAGAAGATCCATCAAAATTTTTAAAGCAAATGTGAGAAGGAATGCCTTTATTTTTGCTGATAGCTGTAGAACATACTATGCAAAATTTGTTTTTTATACCAATATGTAAAACTTGTTTGAAATGATATCCGACAATAGCTGCTGCTCCAGATAAAGCACTGTAATTTGATCTATATATATAAGATCTCTTGGACCAGCAACCATCAGCAACAACAGTAATTAGAGAATATTCCTCTTGATCTACATTATTTACACTTCGCGCATATTCAGCTTCCTTTTCTACAGCTTCTTTTATATTTTTTTACCGCCGTTTTTTCCCATGCCTCACATACTGAATTGTGAGTCTTATTGTACATTTTTTTGATAGACTTGGAACTTCTATGTTACATAAAAATTCCTCCAAATTACAAAATCATCCCCCAATAGACATTATTCCCGAAACGGCTCCAGTTTTAGTGTCTATTTTTTTTTTATTATGTGGATCGCATAGAGGTAAATTTATTTTGCTATTTCACATTCCACAACGAAAAACTATACTGGATTCTAAACCATATTTCTTAGATATAATTCTCAGATTATTTATGGAGCAACCAAACTGAGTTGCATGTTGATTTATTTCTTTTAATTTATCAAATATGTATTAAAAATCAACTATTCTGCGTCCTTCAATCTTTATTTCTGCAGGATAAGGATCATATATTTTTGATTGTAAATCTAAATCACTGTCATACGCTACTTCTTGTCGCAAATTAGACCACGAATTATTCGAAACTTGGACTATATTTTCTGCTATATTTAAACTTAATGATCTGTGAATATAATAAAATAAAATTTAAAAACTTTTCTTTTAAAATAAAATTTAACGCTTACTCTGCTCCAGGATTATACTGATTAGGTATATTTGTTTCTATATCTTAATCACTGCCATACGCTGATTCTTGTCGCAAATTAGATAACGAATTATACGAATCTTGGACTAAATTTTCCGCCATATTTAAACTTGATGAGTCTCTGTAATTATAATAAATTAAAATTTTAAAAACTATTATTTCAAATAAAATTTAACGCTTACTCTGCTCCAGCATCAATCTGATTGGTTTGTTCTTTTTTTTAAGTATGGTAAACCAGCTTTTCTAGCACTAGAATATTTAAACAAGAAACTATAATAAAAAAATCTGATGTGGGCACCACACGACTTCCTTGTACGCAAGACTAATATGAAGTATAGACTCAATTATAAAATTGCACGTATTTGACGTAATTTGACATTAACATCTATTTTTTATTTTTTTGTTATTTTTTGTCCTAATCCATAGCAAGCTTCATTACAAAAACCAAAAAGTATATGTTTTAAATTTACATATCTCGCTTATATAAAGGGCTAATTTAATAATACTTGATGTGCTAGACGCAGAATTTAATTCTCTAAAAATCTAATTTTTTGTCCTAATCCATAGCAAGCTTCATTACAAAAACCAAAAAGTATATGTTTTAAATTTACATATCTCGCTTATATAAAGGGCTAATTTAATAATACTTGATGTGCTAGACGCAGAATTTAATTCTCTAAAATCTTATTTGAAGCATTTATTTCTAAAATCAAAATGAAACCATTTTATTCAAGAAAACTGTTAACAACTTCAGGTAACATATCACTTCCGGTTAGCCTGTTTTAACCAAATTCTGCTATGTTAATCCAATTGATATAAAAGTCTTATATACTAAATTTGAAAAGTTTTGGATTATATTTTAATATAGTTTTTCATTAAAATTTATTATAGGTTTCAAATAAAGTACCATTTCTAGAAATTATGTAATGACCAAAAAGGGAGGTGCACAACTAGATGTTATAGAAGTCCTAAATACAAAATTTCAACTTTCTACGGCTTACCGTTTTTGAGTTATGCGAGATACATACGCACGTACGTATGTCTTCTTGTCTTTCTTGTCTTCTCTCGTTCTCGACTAGAGAGTTTATAATTAATTAATATTTTGTATAATTTGGTCAGATGTATTAATATAATATAAAAAAATCGCACAATCGAGATCTCGAATTTCTACTCTCGTCTCGAGCAAATCTCGAGGGGATTACTTTCGTCTCGCCTCGATATAAGGTTAATCTCTTCTCGAAAATTCGAGAATAGATCCCGAAAATGCGAGATATCGCGGCATCACTACTTCTCCGCACCCTGTCCCATGTCCAGCGGTGTTGCCGCTTCTTCATAACTTAGCATTTTCAACAGGAGGCCTATTCTATAACTTTTACCAATATTGATACGCGCTCCATCTTGGTAAATTTCCTAGCGAATATCGTCGAACACCGGCGGTTATAACCGATTTGCGAGACATGACGTCACACCCAGCGGTGAACTCGAGACGGGATTCCAAGCACGCATAGGATCCTGGAATTTAGTTATCCAGATCGAAGCTGTCAGTTGTTTTGGCGCCATTATTAAATCGTTTAACTTTCGACTATGAATTTTTTGTGTTGATTGAATTTAAATGGCTTTTAATTTCTTCTTTTTATAAGGAGTTGAAACTATACTAATTATTATTTTATTTTAACATGAATTTGTTTATACTTGTTGAAGACAAATCGGCATGTACGATAACTGAATTTTAATCAAATTTCAGATTGAATAAGAATACCAGTTGGTATGTTATCGACTGTTCATCTCTTCTAATGGATATCGGTAAACGGATCTAGCGAATTCCTACACATTTGAGCATTTAATAAGTAATATTACTTATTAAATGATTTGATATTAAGATGATACAAATTTTTAAAATAATTTTATTTACAGGAATTTATAACGAGGTAATGATGTCATTTAACTTTTTAACTGTAGGAAGCTATCAACGCAGTGTTAAAAACAACTTGCTGGCATGTATAAGTCAGCCATTTTGTACTTTAGATTTTGCGTATCCATCGCAAATTTCCACAAAAGCGATAAAAAGCTAAATAAATGACGCGAAGAACATGTACAAATAACTTTATAGGTAGTTGGAAACAAAGGTAAAAGCGAAAGTACTGATTTAGATTTACTTTGTTTCGAAAGATGAATAGGTATGATTCCTATTAGACTTTGAAGATATGTATTCAAAACGAACAGTTACATTTATCATTATTTTTTAGGTAACGAAAGGGTGAATTTAGTAAGTAAAAGCTTCATTATGTTCCAAATTTCCGCCAACGGTGCAACAACACCCGTTGTAACAGTTTCGCTAACTTTGGTGCACCAATTGCTAGCGATACGAGTCACTGCCACTGCTACAATGACTACTTCAAAAGTTGGAGGTACATCCAAAAGTACATATGCAAGCCAATTTCGTGTTACCAATTCATATAGATAAATAAAAAGAGAATCTGCATAAATATTACGTATTAATTTTATGTTTGTGTGTTTCAGGAAAATCAAAAATACAATCAGCCTTGCTGAAGATTTTAAAGAAATCGGTGTGGAGTCTATTAAAGCCAAGGAGTTGGCTGAAGAAGAAATGGCGAATATGAACAAATAATTGAATTGAATTCTAAAAAGAATAGCTGTACCGGTAGAAAGCATAAATGAAAAGCATACATATGAAAATAAAGAATACCTGTATATGAATTGATTTTGTCATTTTTTTACATCCCCTTTTTACTTTTGCGAAGTAAATAATAAATATCACATACAGTAGTTGTACATAGTTATTATGCAATAACAAAATTACGTAAGTATATGCATATGTTATAAAGCTGTTCCCATTAATTAGATTCATTAGATATAAATAATTTCATAACATGATTTACTCTAAAAGTCTAAAGGTTATTGAACATACATATTATAATATGTATAAATAAATTACTACACAACTTACAACTAAAAAATATCGGATTTAAATATATTGCCAATCGTTGGAGAGGGGGAAAATCAAACGATGACGTATACCAAGATCAAGATCTTGGTAAAGTTACTAAAGTTATATAATAGGTACCCATAGCCGTTGAATTGACAATAGTGTAAAAATCTCCAGTCCATACTTATTTGACTGAAACTATAGTAATTATGTAAATAACTTACAAATGTCATAATTAATCATTCAAAATTTTATGATTTTCCAATTCCATCTAGTTTATTTTCCTCGACAACTTTCACACTAGGGTGGGATTTGGGATCCATGAACAACGGTAAGGAAAAATACCCCCTACATTTCACCTTCTTTTCCCTACCAACTACCACGGTTGTTAAGGAAACGAAGTGTTATTTGTCACTACGCTACCATAGCGTTTCGTTGGGATACCTATCGTGACAAGTGAATTTAGAAAATTATGACAGGATTGTTGCAAGAATTTTTATGACTTCTAATGTAAGTACTAAATTTTTTAAAATATTGTTCTTGTCTACAATTAAATATTAAAATGTGTGTTATATTTTTAAAAAGTCACGTGATATGAAACAAAATGTGACGTCAGAGTATATACAGTTTAACATGTAACAAACCATCGCCTACTTTTATTTATATTAATAACGTAAACTTTTTTCCTATTTGCTACGAATGACATGCTGTATGTACTCCGACGTCATAGGAGTGGAGGATTGTTTTTCACGAATATCTCTAGCGCCAATATATTTATTTATTTTCGGAAATAACAATAAATAACTTTTTTATTACTATGAGAAATACCTATTGCATGAACTTTCATTTAAAATACTTTAAAAATGTGAAACCAGCTTATTTTGAATGAATAATTGTTATGACATTTGTAAGTTATGTAAATAATTACTAGCTGTTATTCCGACTATTTAATATTTCTAATACATACTATAAAAATATGTATTTATAATTCATAAGGTTATAATATTAAATTTAGATAATATTTACCGCAAATATTCACGCAGATTTGTATGTTGTTTCCTTTTTGCACTTAAAAATAAGCGCTTTTTATTTCCTGTCCTACTAATTTTCGCTGAAACTGAACTTTTTATATTGTAAATTTAAAAATATTTTTTCATAAACGTACTGTAAATTTGTTCACTGCAAGGCATATGAATTATCGACCAATTTTACTATAATGGTATAATTCCAATAACTACAGATGTCGCCCTTATTGGTCAAATATATCAAAAATAAATTATAATTTCTTATGAAAGAATGATCATAAATAACCTGTTTCATCCAACTAGTACAGTACAACTAATAAAAATAAGTTCCATAATATTCTAAGTAGGTATTATATTTCAATGCGAAATGCAAACAATAAATTATCTACGTATGGATTATAAGACGATTACCAAATTGAATTATTAGAAGTTTGAATTCAAAGTCACGTTCTGAGTTAGCACTATGAACTTGACTTTGAATTTATTCATTTATGTACAGAGAACATGCATCTTTGAAATGTAAAGGGCTGATTTAATTTCATTCGTTTCTATGCTTCACGTTTGTAAATTAGGGGCGGAGTTAAAAAGCTTCCCTTAATATACTTCAGATGGTAGTTTCACCCAGACAACTTTTGTAGGCTTCTGTGAAGTAAAACAGTGTTTCGTTTTGTCCACAGAATTAGTTTAAAAACTGATATATTTGTACAGATTTTGGTACCATAAAACATTACTGCACGTTCCTGTAATATTAAATTTTTCAATTTTTCTGTCAGACTTTACCAAGAAGTAAACGAAATATTACAAACTTTACAAACTTTTAAAAAAATTATATTTAAAATTTTAAAAATAATATTATTACCCGGACATAGATCGATCTTTCCTGAATAAAATGATGTATAATTCAACTATATTTGAAAATATTCCAGCCTAATTTTAAAACCGAAACGATACTATCTTTTTGTACACTTCAACCGAAGGGTATCCATTCCTCTCAAGTGGGTAAGGGTCATCTGGGCGCAGGAAACTTAAAAAATTTGCTTACAAATTCATAGATTCTTTGCAAGAGGCATAATAATAGGTAAAAGTGACGATCAAATTTTTCTAAACAAACTGTAACATAACTTAACCTAACGCATAATTGTACACATCTATTATTTAATTATTTTATGTCCGGTGCACACTTGGCTATTACTCAGTTGACCATCACCCAGTTGTCCTTTTTCAGTTGACCATATCTGGTTGAACACGTCGAACAAAAATGTGAAACTATTGCCGAAGTGCGGTAGGGCGGAATATTGAGTCCCATTTAACATTGTGATGAACGATGTAAGAAAGGCATGTAAAAATAATATAAAGAAGACAATAAAGGGCTACATAACTTACAAATAATTGCTATAAATCAATTATTAGCATTTGCCATGATTTGTAATATACCTATCAAACTCGAAACGATCTTAAATTATGCAAGTTATTATAGTGTATTTTATATTTTGTATTGATATTTAGGGACATTTGTATATTTATTAAATATTGGTTTGAACTGGCAGTTTCCGTTTTTGTTGTCTGGGCAGTTCACATGTGGTCGTCGTTGTAAGCAGAAGCATATAGGTACCACTCGTCGGTAGCCATGTAATAAACCGGGTTAAAATACTTGTGTGTTTTATTTTATACTCCCTCGGACATCACAGTGGCGACGAGGATAAAACGTTAAAATAAAGGTATAAATTTAAATTTTAAACTAAATTAATAAAAATAGTATTATAATGACACAAACTCAAATAAGCATCGGGTGTTTAACCGAATTTAATCCAAAATTAAACGATTAGTCAATATATTCTAAAAGAATAAAACAGTACTTTCTGGCAAATGAGATAGATGAACGCGAAAAAAAGCGGCATTTTTAAGTGTTCTACACGAGGATGCATACAAGTTGCTACAGGATTTGTGCGTACCGAACGTCCCGAAATCAAAGACTTTTGAACAATTATTGAGCGTATTTAATTCACATTTTACACCTGCAAAACCAGTGTTCATAGAACGGAACAAATTTTATAAAAGTGCGCGTAAAGAAGACGAGCCATTAGAAGAGTAGGCAGCCAGAGTGCGCAATTTGGCTATCAACTGCAAATTTGGTTCTAACCTTGATAACGCGATCCGCGACAAATTTGTAATGGGTTTAACAGACGGCCCCATCAAAACGCGGCTGTTCACGGAGAAGGAGCTGACGATATCCAAAGCCTTGGAGTTGGCGCAGTCCATGGAGCGGGTGCAGCAGCATCGAGAGGGCATCGAACCGGTCCAGAACAGCACCAACAAGGACAGGAGAATCAAGTCGGAACCGACCGATTTATACAAGATCCAACAACAGCCCGGGCCGAGCGGCGCGAATGCGCGGAACAAGAGTGCGTGTTGTGGATATACAAATCACAACAAAGCGAATTGCAGATATAAAAACTATAACTGTTCTAATTGTAGAATAAAAGGTCATTTAATTAGAATGTGTAGAAAAACAAATGTAAACAATAAAGTAACCAAAAATAAGAGTAACAATAAGAAATTTGTAAAGTCAAATAATTTTATTAAACTTAAATCTTGTCAAACTGACGAATACTTGCCATTGTTTAATATTAAATCTGATAAAAATGTCAAGCCTTTATATGTAAATGTTAAAGTAAATGACCAACCATTCTCAATACAAATTGATTCCGGATCTGCTATTTCTGCTTGTTTAAAAAGATTTTGAAAAGAAAATTTTAGTGAAATACCACTAACTCCAACCAATATAAATTTTATGAGTTATAATGATACAGTAATTGAACCAATTGGTCAGTTTAAAGTAAAAGTAACGTATGAAAATAAAAGTGAACCTCTAATATTTTATGTAATTGAAAACGGAAGTTCACCTATACTGGGTCGAGATTGGTTACATTTATTGAATGTTGGATTGAAGCAGCTAAATGTTTGTAATATGAATGAAGATTTAAAGAACTTATTAAATACATAATATAATAAAGTTTTTTCCGGCGAATTAGGAAAATTTTGTAAAGGTAAAATGTCATTAGAATTAAAAGAAAACTTTGAACCTAAATATTGCAAACCTAGACCACTGCCATATAGTTTGAAAGAAAAAGTAGAATCTGAATTAGAAAGATTAGTATAATTAAATATTTTAAGTCCAGTTCAATACGGTGATTGGGGTACTCCTATTGTACCTGTTTTAAAACGAGATAAAACTGTTAGGATATGCGGTGACTACAAAATCAGAGTGAACTTAGCAGCAGATTCGCAGCAGCAGATTCGAATGAAAAATAGCGTTGGACAACCCTCATGTTCGATGACGTTTGCTGCCGTTCGTTGAAAATCGCTGCCGTTCGCTTAGGTTTATTTCAATAAAATCAAAAAAAGAATAAGAAAAACGTTGAATATCTAATTTAGTAAACCCAGTAAGTTATTTGGTATATTAATTCAAGGCCATAGGGTATATAATAACGATAACATTTTGAGAATATACACTTTAACAAATATTACTGGCTCTATGAGCCATACTGAAAAGGATGCGGACAGAATAAATCATTTACGAAATGATTACTATATTAATAAACAATATAAAAAATATCATTTTGTTAAATAATTCAGGGGAACAGGGTACGTAACAACAATAATACTGAATATTTATATCTTAACAGATATTATTGGTTCACAGTTATCCTGTAAAGGATACGGAGAAAATAAATCATATACAAAATAATTACTATATTAATAAACAATATAAAAAATATCATTTTGTTAAATAATTCAGGGGAACAGGTTACGTAAAAACAATAAAACTTTGAAAATTTATATCTTAACAGATATTATTGGTTAACAGTTATCCTGCAAAGGATACGGACAGAATAAATCATATGCAAAATGAATACTACATTAATAAACAATATACAAAATATCATTTTGTTAAATAATTCAGGGGAACAGGGTACGTAACAACAATAAAACTGAATATTTATATCTTAACATATATTATTGGTTCACAGTTATCCTGCAAAGGATACGGACAGAAAAAATCATATACAAAATGATTACTATATTAATAAACAATATAAAAAATATCATTTTGTTAAATAATTCAGGGGAACAGGGTACGTAACAACAATAAAACTTTGAAAATTTATAACTTAACAGATATTATTGGTTCA
Source organism: Harpalus rubripes (assembly GCA_963082715.1). Classification (NCBI taxonomy): domain Eukaryota; kingdom Metazoa; phylum Arthropoda; class Insecta; order Coleoptera; family Carabidae; genus Harpalus; species Harpalus rubripes. The sequence continues at coordinate 41,901,964 of OY720455.1, read as the reverse complement.
CAGTTATCCTGCAAAGGATACGGGCAGAATAAATCATATACAAAATGATTACTATATTAATAAACAATATAAAAAATATCATTTTGTTAAATAATTCAGGGGAACAGGGTACGTAAAAACAATAAAACTTTGAAAATTTATATATTATCAGATATTATTGGTTCACAGTTATCCTGCAAAGGATACGGACAGAATAAATCATATACAATATGATATTAATACACATTATAAAAAATATCATTTTGTTAAATAATTCAGGGGAACAGGGTACGTAACAACAATAAAACTGAAAATTTATATCTTAACAGATATTATTGGTTCACAATTATTACCGCAAACAAATATTCCGTATTAAATAACGAAGACTTATTGCAAAACAATACAAATGATGGCGGAACTAAAGAATTCAAACCACCTCCCGTGTTCATACAGAACGTAATAAACTTCTCAAATATGCTGAATTGCATCCAAACTGTTCTTAATTCTATTTAAACTCTATCAAATGACGAAGTGAAAGTCAATACTATAAATTCTAACGCGTATAGAAAATTAATACATCTGCTAAACCAAAACAAAGTGGCATTTCACACATATCAACTAAAAGAATATCGCGCTTACAGAGTCGTATTAAAAAATCGGCACCCTTCAATGCCCATCGACGAAATCAAAGAAGCTTTGCAAGAAAAAGGATATGATATTAGAAATGTAACTTATATAAAAAGCTGGCATACAAAACAACCACTGCCTATGGTTTTTATAGACCAGGAGCTTATCGGCAATAACAAAGACATATACAAACTAACAAATCTTTTAGGAACAAAACTAGTCATCGAACCTCCAAGAAAAAAAAGAGACCCCACAATGGCAAAGGTGTCAAGAATATGGGCATACAAAGACGTACTGCTCTAAACAGTATCGTTGTGTAAAATGCCCAGAATACCACTCAACTACTGAAACTCAACACATTGAATATCACGATATAATAGAACCTAATATTAACAATAATTCCCTCAACAATAACACAAACATTTACGCAAAGGTAACAAAAATGCAAGCAAATGAACATATTTCGCTGCAACAATTTCTGTACAAATTCGAAAATAAGTTCACACAACTAATGAACCAGAACAGCAATATTATCAATATATTATCCATGTTAATTAAACACATAAGTAATAATGGATAACACAATACGAATAGCATTGTGGAACGCCAATGGGCTCATACAACATCGGCAAGAAGTCGAAATATTCTCACAGCAACAAAAATTGATATTTTATTAATATCAGAAACACATTTCACTCAAAAGAGCTATTTTAACATTCGTAATTACAAAATTTACCACACTAATCATCCCGATGGAAATGCTCATGGAGGCACTGCTATCATCATTAATGAAAAAACTAATCATCATGAAATAGAAAAATATGAAAAAGACCATCTTCAAGCTACCAACATTCATATGAAAGACACTTATGGCTCTATTGTTATCGCAGCCGTATACTGCCCTCCAAAGCATGCAGTCCAACAAAACCAATTTGAAGATTATTTTAAATTATTGGAAAATAGATTTATTGCAGGAGGTGATTTTAATGCGAAACAATTTTTCTGGGGATCCAGGTTAATGAATCCAAAAGGAAGAGAACTTAAAGCTGCAAGTGACGTGAAAAATTACGTTCCTATCAGTACTGGTAAACCAACTTACTGGCCAACCGACACAAATAAATTTCCGGACCTGTTAGACTTTTATATAACAAAATTAGTCGGCTCCGGTGGCTCAATGGATAGAGCAACGGCTCTCAGTCATGAGTATGCTAGGGGTCCTGGGTTCGAATCCCACTAAGGCATGGATATCTGTGTATGTAAACCTCTCTGTAATTGGGATTTAATCCTGTTGAGAGGTTCTTTAAAAAAAAAAAAAAAAAAAAAAAAAGGTGTTTCTTCCTACTACTTGAAGGTAGAAGAAGGTTTTGACTTATCATCCGACCACTCTCCAGTCTTAATCACAGTTAGCACAACAATTATACAAAATCAAGGAAACCCCTATTTAACCAATAAAACTACTAACTGGGAAATGTTTAAAAAATACGTAAACGACGAAATAACCTTACAAATTCCCCTGAAAACTGAAAATGACGTAGACGAAGCGGTCGAAGCATTAGCAAGCAGCCAAGAAATCGACCTTAGGAAACAAAAGGAGCGAAAATATCCAAAACTACCCCAAACACATCCGGGATCTTGTCAAAGTTAAAAGAAAAGCCAGAAGAGTATGGCAAACAACCAACTAGGCCCCCGCAAGATAAAACTATACTAAACAATCTCTGCAAAAGACTAAAACGCGCTATTTCAGAAGTGAAAAATGAAACATTCCAAGAATACATAAACAGTTTAACGTCAAAAGCTGACTCCAGCTACGCACTGTGGAAAGCCACAAGAAAATTAAAAAGACCTCAGCAACACATACCACTTATAAGAAAAAACAACAATACTTGGGCAAGATCTGACAAGGACAAAGCGGAAACTTTCGCACAGTACCTATCCAGTGTCTTCCAACCACATACCCCGAACCAAGCTGGTGACGAAGAAATTATAAAATCTCTAGACATTCCATTGCAACTTTCATCACCAATTAAACACTGTACCCTATCAGAAGTATGCAATGAAACAAAATATTTGAAGAACAAAAAAGCTCCTGGGCATGGTCTTATATCTGCTACGATTCTTAAAAACCTGCCAAAGAAGCTTTCGACTGGGTATGGCATATTGGTCTTCTTGACAAAACTAAAGAGCACCGACCACATAATTATTACTTACTAATTAAGTCTTACCTCACTGACCGACAATTTCGAGTTATACATATAACATACATAACATTCACCACAAAACGAGTTCAGTGTCCTCAGGTGCATATCAATAACAAAAATTTACCAAGAAAAGACCATATTACATACTTAGGAATGCATTTGCAACCAAAACTCTCTTGAAAAAGACACATCATTGCTAAAAGACAGCAAATAAATTTAAAAATGAGAAAACTCTACTAGTTAATAAATCGAAAATCCCAACTTAGCTTGGATAACAAAATACTAATCAACAAAGCCGTCATGATACCAGTCTGGACCTACGGGATTCAGCTATGGGGATGTGCTAAACCTACAAATATAAACATTATTCAGCGAGCACAAAATAAGTGTTTACGTACTATAGCTAATGCTCCCTGGTATGTTTCCAACGAATCTTTACACAAGGATTTAAATATTAAAAAAGAACAAATTAATTTATTTGCGAAAAAACATGAAAAGCGATTATATAACCACCCAAATAATCTTGCGCGCGACATACTAAACAACGAAAATGGAGCAAGAAAATTGAAGAAGACCAAACCACATGAACTGGTAATATAAAAAGAGCACACAATTTAACGAAGGAGTACCGTTGGGAGCTACCTTCACTCATGTTCTGTATCACAATTGCTGGTTGGCCACCAATGGCCAATTGTAAATTAAATGATGGAAAAAAACATTAATAAACAATACAAAAAATATCATTTTGTTAAATGATTCAGGAGAACAGGGTACGTAACAACAATAAAACTTTGAACATTTATTAACAGATATTATTGGTTTATAGTTATAAAGACTTATGGAATATACGACTTGGGTACATATCGCTAGTAAAGCCAAACAAAATTTGTAAGGTCTGTATAGAAGCTAAAATGACTAAACTATCGCATGCAAGTACTTGGCCAAAAGCGGAGAAAATATTTGAAAAGATACTTGTAGACGACTGTGGTCCTATGTCTTAAATTTATTTGCAAGGTGATAAATATTTTCTTACTCTAATTGACGATTTATCTCACTTTATGGTAGTTTATCTCATCAAACAGAAAAATGAGGTAGCAGAAAACTCCAAGAATTTAAGTGTACGTATGAGAATAAATTTGATACAAAAATTAAAGATATTCGATTTGATAATGGAAAGGAATTTCTTAACAGAAATGTTAGAAATATTTTAAAGGAAGGAGCTAATAGGACAACAACTGATATGACACGAGTCATGCTTTTAGATGCCGGAATCGATAAATTATTATGGCCAGAAGCAGCAAGGTATACTGCATATATACTAAATAGGCTACCAAGTAAAGCTATAGATGGAGAAATACCAATGAAGCGCCTAAATTAAAATACTGATCGTAATAAAATTCAAATATTTAGATGTGATGTATACAGTTTAATTGACAAACAATTTAGACAAAGAGTTGACCGTAATATATATATATATATATATATATATATATATATATATATATATATATTAAGTTATGTAATGGGTAACATGAAATCATACCACATTTTGGCATCCAATTTCGATGAACTCAAAAGAAAACCATGAGAACAGCTTTATCAGCTCGCCTTAGAACGAAATAGGAAAATTACTTGTTTTTAGAATTAGTGCGTATCTAGCTACTGTAAAAACCAGTTGCTACTACAATTACGTCTTAAATAAAAAATTTAAAAAGATATTTGTTGACTTGAAATACTTAACTTATATATATATATATATATATATATATATATATATATATATATATATATATATATATATATATATATATATATATATATATATTGGGGCAAGTTATTCGGTTATTAAGAGTAGCACCGCCGCTGATCTTCAATTGTCAAAGAAGCCAACCATAATTTGATTTGGGCGCACTCGTATTCAATGTACTAAAATCACTAAATTAAAATTCGATCACCGATGATGTTACCCAAGTGTCTTAGATACTGTTGCATATGCAGTAACAAAAAAAAAACGGCGTAACTTTGGGTGACTAACGCATAGAGTTTGAACCGAACGGAGAACTCGTGTTACTGATTTAACATTAGACAGTGGTAGTCAGCTCAATAATCCTGATGACATGATATAACATATAAATTTCAACGTAAAGTAGAAAATCCAGTGAAAGAGAAGTATCAGAAATGTGAACTTGATACAAAGAAATTTACTAAAGATGTGGAAGAACACGTGGAGCACGACAAAGAAAACGCAGAAAAAAGTGAATAAACATCCAACCAAGAAAGCGAAATCATTTTCCAGCAAATAAAGCTGAAGATATGCTGGTCGAAATCGAAAGCGAGCTTGAAGAGTTCGAAAAACACGAAATAGAACACACTTCAGCAGAAACTATAGTTTGTTATCCTTAAAGGTATACAGACAAAATGGATACTACATAAAATGATAATTAAATTTATAACCGCGTTACAACAAATATCATTCTATTAAATAAATCAAGTCAAGAGGGTATGTAATATCGACAGAATTAATACTAATATAACTTAAGCATATCGAACAGATGACTAAAGAAATCTGTGTCTTTATAGTAAGTATAAAAGCAATATTTAAAGGAGTATCTTTTTACGCGAATATATTTTTGATACCACACATGAAATCTAAAGTTGTATTGTAAGAGCCTGGTGGTCCATTTTTGATTTTTGGATTTTTGATTTTACAAAGGAATTTTGAATTATCATCGAACATGTTATTTGTTTCATGATTTTTACATTTTGATCCATTTTCTTTGAGTAAAATGTCCAGAAGCCACATTCTGATTTTTGGCATATCATCCTCGGAAAATTCAAATTTAAAGCCTGTACAAATAATGTAGCACCATGTACAAACATGAACACCACAGTTTGCTCCTGTTCCAAATTTGCTTCTTTGAGATGGAACATCTCCACAATTATATACTGTCCATTCTTCTGAATTAATGGTAGTCTTTTGGGATATGTATATCTGATCACTTATAAATAGGAAAATATTTTGCAGAATATCAGGGGGCAGGTTTCCATACAATGAGTCTAAATAACAAATACATTTCATTTAATTAAAAATATTCATTTTTAAAATTACTACTGCAAGTGTCCAGTGATTTTGATTTATATGAAGTGGTATTAACCAAATATCACTATTAGTGACATTTATTTTTTGTCCCCATTTGCGCAATGCAAATTTTCTACCTAAATATAATCTGGTTATAAATAACGTATCAAAACCCATAATTTTTATATTATTGTTGTTAATTTTAATTACGGTACAAATAAACGCATTTAATATGTCATCAATCAACCAATTATTGGAATATAACGAATATTATAATTCAGTAAATGGCCATGTACTGTGTATGTAGTTTGCGAACATAATGGACGATAGTTAATATATTCCAACCAGGGTGCTTTTGCTGTTGTATTATAAGTTATTAAATTATTAACATTTATTGTGTTACTATCATTTAAGTCGGAAAAATAATTTTTGTTTTTATTTATAGGAGAACTTTTTTTTGCCCATGTTTCTTGTGATAAAGTAATGTTTAAAGTATCATTTTTATTAATAATGTGTTTTTTTGGTCTCAACTTTCTGTCTTTATTTAATAATAAAGGAGCAGCTCCATGTTTTCTTTGTTGGCATGTATTTCTTTTAGTTACATTTGTATTTAAATGCAGTTTATGGTCCAGAATACGACCTTTTAAAATAGATTCCATTTTTTGAATAAAACGCGGAACTAAAATCCTTCGTTTTTCAGTAAACGTGTCCTTTTTAACTATTTTGAACCAATTTTCTACAAACGCGTTACAGTCTTTCCTGATACCATATTTGGATATTAATAATCCAGACAAAATCGGGTAAAATGGCACAAAATCTCGCTCTAAATAATTCAAGAAAGATGGTAAATAATATATATTCTTATGTTTAGTGCTGTCAGAATGTAACTTTACTATATCTTCCTTTATGGAGTGGAAATAAATAAAAAATGGAGATTTTTTCCTTAAAGAATTCTCATTAGTGTTAATATTTATTTCGGGAACACACTCTTGTACTTGAGTAAAAACGTTTCTTTTGTGTTGCAGAAAGTTTAATGCGGTTTTTACATTTTCTGCTTCATATTCTTGCCCAAACACAAGAACAATATTAACCCAATATTCCGTCATAGTGAGAATGTTATTACTATGTATTAGACAAGCCATTACATTTTTTGCATATCCTCAAACAATATTTTTTTGTAAAAGAATTTATTTTTTGGGTAGCGTTTTTGAAAAATTGTGTGGAACAAACATAAATTAATGTTAAATGATCGACGTGTGTACCTGAGTAAATATGTTCCCATGATACGCGTAAATAATTGAGTAAGTCCATTTTGTTAAAGGTTAATAATACAGACTGAACTAGTACCATGCTAAAATCAGTCTCTACCTTGGCAACAAGAGGCTTTTTAGATTGATATATAGTTTTGAGGTCGTGTATGAATGAAGAAAGGAAAAATTGAATGGATGGAATATTGTGGACAGATGTTATATATTCCGCCACAGGAAGAGGAGCTTTTCCTGCTTCAGGAAGAACTAAAGCATAGTAGAATAATTTTCCATCTATCCACGGAGGACGTGCAATTACGCTCCCGGTTGCATCTAAATATAAAAAGATAGGATGTCTCCTTAAAGATACTAGATGTCGTATCTGATCCTCTGATTGCAACCTTACATAGAAATGATCGTAACCGATATCCTGAATATAACCATTCATATTTTTCCCTTGCCACTTGCCGGATAATCGTTGAACTTTTTTAAGTTTTATTAAATAATTAAATAAGTCATTGTCCAAATCGTTAGATTTTATAGTTTGAAATCTTTTTCAAAACGTTTAAACTCGGCGCGTTGTTCAAGTTTCCCTTTTGTAAAATGGAATAGGTAGCTTTTGATAAATCTTCATATCTAACTACACTTGGTGTGTCTATTTTAAGTCTTTCCCCGTACTCTTTCCTGTGATTCCCCGATAAAAATCGCCGATGTTTTTCATTGCTGTGTTTAACTTTTCCAGTTTGTAAAATACTCATTACAATATTACCACTAGTTAAATCTTGCGTTGCAAAAAATTTAAAAGATGCACAACCTGTATGTTTGCAAATCGCAAATGCTACAAAAGAACGCTTAATTTGCTTTTGTTTTTTAACATAGCATCTGTGCCATTTAAATGCTGAAACACATATAGGATATGTAGTTGCAAAATAATCATTAAAATCATGAGTCCAACCACGTTTTAATTTGTGTGTACCGGAGAAATACTTTCTCCAAAATTCACAGGGAATTATTATAGAATTCACAAAAACATTTTTAGTACTTTTATTACAAGACTGCTCACTACGAATATGAAATGAAGATTTAAGAGAAAAGTGCTCATTTAAAGGATGAAATGAAGAATCAGATGGAACATTTTCAGTTTGAATTTCATTAGACGGGAAACTAACATTTTGACAGTTTTCTTTAGAAGAGGGCATAATCGAAAGATGTATTGAAGAATCAAGTGAAATATTTTTTACTTCATTGAAAGAAATATTGGTCTTATTTTCTTCGTCAGAAAACAAATTTCGTTTTACAGATAGTTTAGTTTCGCTAATTTGAAGATAACTTTTCAGCGATACTTTAGATTTTGAATATGAAAGTAAATTTTCTATAGGACTGATATCATCTATATATAGTTACACTTTTTCATTTGTAGCAGCAGGTGTTGAAGTAAGAGGTTCATATAATAAACGTAGTTTTTTAGTTTTAACCACTTCTACCTTCGGATCCATGTAAAAATTTTCAGCGGAGTCAACATCATCCTTGATTACGTTTCAATCGTAAGTAGATGTTAAAATATTGGGTTTACGTATTAAATATTTATGTACTATATCTGTCTCATCAGGTTGCATAATCTCTTTTCTGGTATAGTAATATATCATTTTTCTGTTTTTCAAATTATTTTTTATTTTCAAATATATACACATATCTGAAAGAAAACTTTTATTTTTATGAACTGAAGTTTGTTTTAAATCATTTACACCAATGTTATATTTAAATAAGCAGTATTTAAATTCATCAAATAATTTCAGTTTTTTCGGCATTTTGTAGTTTTAGTTAATTTTATTATAATTTAACAAACAGATCAAAATTAGGCAGGAAATAAGGAATTTCTTATCAAAAATTATTAGTAAAGCACTAACAAAATTAAATGCTCACAATATATGGTTATATTTTAAATAAAACTCAGAAACTAGAAATGTTCGCCAATGGTAAAATATAATTTAATAATCAATTCTTACGAAAACCATAAAATTATATTATCTAAACCATTAAATTTACATGAAAACCATAAGAAATAGAAAGCATCTGTTATATTAAAACGAGTATTAAAATAAATATTAAACTATGTATAACACACCACTGAAAGTAATCTATTTAAATATGTACTTCAGACTGAACAGTTAACAACTGAATAAACAAAAAGCAAAAATAAAACAAAAGAAATTAAATAAAATGGAGAATATTTGTGACCAGTATTATAGGGTCATGGGCGCGAGAGAAAGAGAGGGAGCGGAGGAAATGAAAAAATATTTATAACTAGGAATACCTTAAAATTATATACAAAAACTAGATAATACAAAACAAAAAATAATACAATAAAACCAAAGCAGTAATTTAAAAATAAAATTACGACTTAAGAGGTAATAAAACAAACAATATATGATATTATCAGTATAGAAATGAAAAATATTAGAAACGATTCGAAAAACAAGAAAAAACGTAAAATTGAATTAGTAGTTGAACGGCGTACGAAGACAAAACAAATAAAGCCCTATTTTATTAAGCTGAAGAATGAAATAATCAGCAAGAAACGCAAATATTTATAAACAAACACCAGAACATAAAACTAATAATGCAAAATTCTTAAATATTAGAACGCTGTTTAAAAACGAAATTTTCTCTTCGACTACAGACAGTGAAATGAACTAATTCCCATTGTCCCCGCCACCCAGGAACCCAGGCTATGGCGCGAAATATATATCAACCAATAACGAGCTCCAGTAACACAAAACTTCAAAACAAACAACACGTGTAACCAATACGCGGTCAAAGATACTGGCATGCGCTCGCGGAGTAATGCGGATTACTATGTTATAATATCTGCAGGGTTGCCAGATTAGGGGATTTCACCCTATTTTTAGGGGATTTTATCTCTCATAGGGTTAAAAACCAAAGGAACAGTTGTTCTGGGGTATTTTTTAGGGGACGGTTGACAGGAACTATAATTATAATTAAAGCCAAAAAATCCAAGGTTATTACCCCCCACCCCACTCACGTTTCATATACAATGATTGGTGTTTGAATTCCGATTCTACTTGGGCACATACTCTGGGTGTATCAATTTTCAACCATCCCAGAGTTTGTTAAAAAGATTTAATTCTGAAAACAATTACAAATGTAAGGACAATGAAGTAGATATTATTGATCTGTTTAATTCAGAATAAGTATAATTTTTAATGGTTGTATTATTATTTTTTAATATATTTTATTTTAGATGTGCTAGATAAATAAATTTTATTTGGGGGAAATTGTATCAGTCATCTGGCAACCCTGAATTTCTGTCAATATATAAATCTTCAACGTTTTATTGTTAAGATATTTTTTGTATTGTTTATTAATATAGCAATAATTTCATAAATGATTTAGACTGTCCGTATCCTTTGTAGGATAACTGTGAACCAATAATATCTGTTAAGATATAAATATTCAGTTTTATTGTTGTTACGTACCCTGTTCCCCTGAATTATTTAACAAAATGATATTTTTTATATTGTTTCTTAATATAGTAATCATTTTGTATATGATTTATTCTGTCCGTATCCTTTGCAGGATAACTGTGAACCAATAATATCTGTTAAGATATAAATTTTCAGTTTTATTGTTGTTACGTACCCTGTTCCCATCAATTATTTAACAAAATGATATTTTTTATATTGTTTATTAATATAGCAATCATTTTGTATATGATTTATTCTGTCCGTATCCTTTGCAGGATAACTGTGAACGAATAATATCTGTTAAGATATAAATTTTCAAAGTTTTATTGTTATTAAGTATCCTGTTCCCCAGAATTATTTAACAAAATGATATTTTTTATATTGTTTATTAATATAGTAATCATTTTGTACGTGATTTATTCTGTCCGTATCCTTTGCAGGATAACTGTGAACCAATAATATCTGTTAAGATATAAATTTTCAAAGTTTTATTGTTTTTACGTACCCTGTTCCCCTGAATTATTTAACAAAATGATATTTTTTATATTGTTTATTAATATAGTAATCATTTTGTATATGATTTATTCTCTCCGTATCCTTTACAGGATAACTGTGAACCAATAATATCTGTGAAGATATAAATATTCAGTTTTATTGTTGTTACGTACCCTGTTCCCCTGAATTATTTAACAAAATAATATTTTTTATATTGTTTATTAATATAGTAATCATTTCGTAAATGATTTATTCTGTCCGCATCCTTTTCAGTATAGCTATGAGCCAGTAATATTTGTTAAAGTGTATATTCTCAAAATGTTATCGTTATTATATACCCTATGGCCTTGAATTAATATACCAAATAACTTACTGGGTTTACTAAATTAGATATTTAACGTTTTTCTTATTCTTTCTTTGATTTTATTGAAATAAACCTAAGCGAACGGCAGCGATTTTCAACGAACGGTAGCAAACGTCAGCGAACATGAGGGTTGTCCAACGCTATTTTTTATTCGAATCTGCTGCTAAGTTCACTCTGATGACTACAAAGTAACTTTAAACCCTTGGCTAAAAGTAGATAAACATCCTTTACCTCGAATCGAAGATTTGTATAATCAGTTAGAGAGAGGACAAGAATTTACGAAAATAGATTTACGAGTAAGTCAAGCGTATCAACAAATAGAACTAGAAGAAAATTGTAAGGAGTTCACCACGATTAGTACGCATAAAGGATTATTTACATATAATCGTTTACCTTATGGTGTGTCTACCGCTCCGTCAAAATTTCAAAAATTAATTGAAAAAGTTTTATTAGTAATTGAAGGTACTGTAGTATTTTTAGATGATATTTTAGTAACTGGCAGAAATCGTCTGGACATTTAAAACGATTAGAAACTGTTTTAAAAAGACTGGATGAATGTGGGTTGCGAGTACATCAAAATAAATGTATTTTTTTTTTCAAAAAGAAATGCAATATTTAGGTTACAAAATAAATAAAACAGGACTTCATGTGTGTCCTGAAAAAGTAGAGTGTATTAAAAATTGTACAATTCCAGAGAATACCACCCAATTAAAAGCTTTTTTAGGTTTAATTAATTATTATAGGAAATTTATACAAAATACAGCAACGATATTAAAACCACTTTACAATTTAATTAAAAAGGGCGTTACTTGGAATTGGACAACGGAATGCACAAATGCATTCAATGCAATAAAAAGTGATTTGATATCATCACAAGTATTGGTGCATTACAATCCGAAAATACCACTTAAATTAACAGTAGATGCATCTGATTATGGTATCGGTGCGATATTAAACCATGTTTACGAAAATAAAGTAGAGCGACCTATTTGTTACGCTTCGCGAACTTTATCAAATGCAGAAACAAAATATAGTCAAGTGGACAAAGAAGCTTTGGCTATAATATTTGGTGTAAAAAAGTTTTACCAATATGTATTTAATAGACATTTCACTCTGGTGACGGATCATCGTCCCCTTGTTTCGATTTTCAGCCCAAAAGCTGGCATACCCCAAATGGCTGCTAATCGTTTACAAAGGTACGCAGTTTATCTGTCAGGCTTTCAATATGATACAGAATATGTAAAATCATCAAATAACCGCGCTAATTTTTTATCCCGTGCACCGATAGAATCAGATATGAATACAAATGAAAGTGATACAGATCATGTGTATTTAAATTATATGTCGGAATGTGATATACCTATTACAATCAAAGAAATTAAAGAAGAAAGTAAATCAGATGAAATAATATGTAAAATAATTAAAGAAGGTTAGAATAAAAATACAGATGACGATATCAAACCATTTTTAAAAATAAAGCATGAACTGTCAATTGAAGACGGTTGTCTCTTTTGGGGACATCGAATTGTAATACCCAAATTGTACCAAAATAAAATGTTGTCGGAGTTGCATTCGACCCATTTGAGTATTGTCAAAATAAAACAAAAGGCGAGAGGCTATTTTTGGTGGCCAGGTTTAACTAATCAAATTGAAAATGTGAAATCATGCGAATCTTGTTTAAAATATAAAGATTCACCACCAAAAACAACCTTGATACCTTGGATTTGGCCAAAATTTCCATGGCAAAGAATTCATTGTAATTTTGCTGGATCTTTTCTTGATAAATATTTTTTAATTGTAACAGATGCTCATAGTAAATGGATTGAAATAATAGATTTGAAAAATATTTCTTGTGGAATGACTATATCAGATTTACGCGGATTATTTGCTCGTTTTGGTATTCCTGAAATAATTGTAACTGATAATGGAACCCAATTCACGGCTGGTGAATTTCAAATTTTTCTTAAAAATAATGGTACCAAACATATTTAAACAACTAACGGAGCAGCGGAGAACTCGGTGAGAACTTTTAAAAATGCTGTAAAAAAGGCTGTTGGTTATAACAAAGAGGCTGATCTGAATTTTGTTGTAAATTTTTTTTTATTAGATTACCGTAACGCACCACACTGTACAGCTGGTGTGAGCCCTGCTAAATTAATGTTCGGTAGAAAACTAAAAACTAGATTACACCATTTAAAGGCAAATAGAGTGTAAAATCCTAATTTAGATGTAACCATAAAAAATAAAGTACAAAAAAATCTAAGTGACTAAATAAAAAACTTTGATGGGAAGAAAGGAGTGAAATTTAAAGAAAGTGATCTAGTGATGGTGCGTGACTACAGACAAAATAAACCAGCGTGGACAAAAGGTGTTAGAAATAAAATATTAGGTGAAAGGCATTATATGGTGCAAATAAACAAAAATTGTGAATGGAAACGACATACAAATCAAATTAGAATACGTATTTCTGATGTAAATTTTAATAATTTATTTGTATCACAACCAACTCAGCCGGTTACAGAGCTACATCCAAACTCAATGAGAAGGTCAAAACGTAAAATAAGAAAGCCAGTACGTTTAGCTTATAATTAATTTGAAAAGTTGTATTGTATTAAAATTTATTTAAAATTAAGTTGTTTACAAGTGGTCGTAGAGGAATATAGTGTATTTTATATTTTGTATTGATAGTTAGGGACATTTGTATATTTATTAAATATTGTTTTGAACTGGCAGTTTCCGTTTTTGTTGTCTGGGCAGTTCACATGTGGTCGTCGTTGTAAGCAGAAGCATATAGGTACCACTCGTCGGTAGCCATTTAATAAACCGGGTTAAAATACTTGTGTGTTTTATACACCCTCGGACATCACAGTTATAAATCGTAATATTCTTGCAAAATATCGTTAAATAAGCGTACCACTTATTATGTACAATAAGTATATCACGGTATATTACTCATTTCTGTGTCTGTCAACCTGCTTTGTACACAGATTTACCAGCTACAGAAAAAAGATTGACATTCTCCTAACGACGTAATGAGGATAGTTTCTGAAACACTGAAATCAACTCCAATTTCATGGCTCCACGTGCTCAGTGCCATCCGTTTAACAGAACTCTAAAACCGCAAGCCACCGTGCATGAATGGAACAAAATAAACTACTCCCCACGAAAACTATTGGAATCGAGACAACTAATCTGTCAAGACGATGCCATAAAATCAGAAGAACATGTTACCTAAAAGACGCTTAGAAAACGAAGTAAGAATCCTACGACCATATAGACAAAGTAAACGAATTAGACCCACTTGTTCCACTCCACGGAACACAGCTACCAAGAAGATTGTGGTGTCAGCTTAATCGTATGCATTGTATGTAATGCAACACTACACAAATGGGGTATCACAAACAGTCCAAAGTGTGGCTGTAGTGCTCCTGAACAAACGGTAAAACGCATCGTCAACGACTGCTCATTGAGAAAGTTTCAAGGGCATTGAAAAGATATTATAAATATGACTCCTGAAGCTCTAAATCGGATTTTAACTTTACATAGGCGATGACTTTGAAGAATTTTGTCGCGTGCAGTCACCGAACAGAAAATTGAGATTATACGTATATAGGCTGGTGACCGACACAGTCGAATATAGGACTAACAATTCCTGCTTCTCTCATCATTTTAGAAAAAAAAGCTTCAAATAAAAGTATTGCATATATTCGGGAAAAAATTCATCTTTCACGCATCACTTATTCTTCTTTCTCATTAACCATCATTTATGATATCGGCTTAGATGAATAAAGCTTCAAATAAAAGTTATTGAGCATAAAATTCTGCATCTAAACCAATAAACAAAATTAAATTTATTGGCTTTGTAACGGTACGAAAATGTTGAAAATCACTTCAGAAATAGCGATCCCATGGCGATTGCTATTTTTTAAGTGAGTTTTGATATTTTAATACTTAAATTTTTCTTATTGATTCAGATGCAAAATTTTATGCTCTATAACTTTTATTTGAAGCTTTTTTCATCTAAGCCGATATCATGAATGATGGTTAATGAGAAAGAAGAATAAGTGATGCGTGAAAGATGAATTTTTTCCCGAATATATACAATAAAATGAAGTTGTTTATAGTGCTCTCACGAGTGAAATTACCAGTGACTGATTGTGAATGACGAGAAAATAGCGGCCTACAGAAATTTCGTCATTCACGGAGATCACTTCTTCTTTCTCATTCACCATCATTTATATGAATGATAGTGTGACATCGGCATAAAATAATAAGGAAAGTATGAAATCGAAAGTCTGATTTTACATGTTAAAGACCTATGTTCGGCTATGCCGGTCACCATTCTTTTACCATATATTTGTATGTATAAAAGGTGATTGAAAAAATAGGGACAAATACATAGCTATTTTCTCTATTATTAATTTTAAGTTTATAATAAAGTTGGGGGCGGATCAATTAGTAATGAATAAAAATTCATATGAATAAGAATAATATAAATGTCTTGCTAATTTCTACGTATTATTACCTTCATCTTTTCCACTTTCGTTATATTATGTCTTTGATGCGCTCGCTTAATTTATTTGCTATATTCAAAAAAATTTAATCTGTCGGGTCCAGCAATAAAACTACAAATAGCGTAAATATGTCAAAACCGTTCTCTGTTTGCTTTCTAATATTGGATTATTTGCGCCGCTCTATTCATGCATTGAAAGGTTCCTATACTTGCTCTGTATTAGTAAAATATTCTTATTGTTCCTTTAATATAAATGCTATTTTTGGTTAAAATATGTTTTTTATGGGAATGAAAACTACAGTTCTAAATATTTCAAACAAAAATAGCGTTTATTTTATTTTGGAATCATAATAGTTATTTGTGTATCAAGAGCGTAAAGTGAATCTTTATTGCTCGTGCTCGTAAATTGAGCTAGAGCAATAAAGATACTTTACGCTAGAAATGCACACATAATTTTTTCTACGACTTTACTAACAAAATAAAAAATAATAATACCTATTTAGTTAGTTCAATTCAATCTTAACCAATTTCCTGTTTTGTGTTGCTGTAACCATGACGATATGAGTAAATAAATAATTCTGATGCCAACAATCATTGTTTTATGAAAAGTTTTCACACATACATCAAAAATGTGCTCAAAAATCTTCGAAAATAGTGAAGATAGTGATTTTTCTTGCACTCCTCCAGATATATTCGAAACGGCGCAAAATGCTTTCTTGAGTTTATAAACTGCAAAATGAAGAGCATTATACGAAAAGAATTATAACCTCTTCATTGAATGGTGTAAGTTAAAAAAAATCAAGAATTACAGTAAAAATGTTTTACTAGCTTACTTTTTAAAAACATCTAATGTAATGAAATCGTCTTTTCTTTGGTCCATTTATTCCATGCTAAAATAAACACTAGCAGTTAACAACGATATTGATATTAGCAAATTCAAGAAACTAACTGCTTTTTTGAAACAAAAATCAGTTGGTTATAGACCAAAAAAATCTAAATCTTTAACAAGAGATGAAATAAATAAATTCCTGACTGAAGCCCCAGACGATCATTTCCTTACGATGAAAGTTGCTCTTATATTGGGTGTTGCTGGAGCATGCCCACGCGACGAATTATTAGGATGACTGTAGATGATATTGAGGATAATGGGTCCATTTTAATTGTGAAGATTCCAGACTCAAAAACTAATGTGCAGCGAACATTTATTGTTGATGATCATAATATTTTGTCAATGTACAGAAGATATGTTGCTCTTCGACCCTCTAACATATCATCTCGGAGATTATTCATAAATTATAAGCATGGCAAATGTACCCCACAAGTTGTTGGAATGAACACTATAGGAAAAATTCCATTTAATATTGCACAGTATCTGAATTTACCTGATTCGAAATCATTTACAGGCCATTGTTTCCGCAGATCCTCTGCTACATTACTAGCTAATTCCGGAGCTGACATTATGACTCTAAAACGTCATGGTGGCTGGCGTTCATCAGCTGTTGCAGAAGGTTATGTTGATGAAAGTTTGAAAAATAAAATCGGTACAGCGCATAAAATTTTAACAAACAAGGAGAATCAAACTTCTGCCATTGCCACACTAACTGAATATTCTAGTGAGAATGTCACAGTCACAGAATCTAATTTATCCTCGTCAGCTGTTTCAAGCTCTGGAATAAATATACAAAACTGCCAAAACTGCACATTTAATTTTAACATTGTCGGTCAATGATTAAATCCACTAAGTTTGTTAATTATGAAATATATTTATAGTTGTAATTAAATGTACATTCACCAACAGAATAAAGTTGTAACTTAATTAAATAGATAAGTTGGTAGCGTAGCTAACTTCGTATTGTTTGTAGCACATTTGTAGTGTAAAACTGAACCTAACGTATATTTTAGATTTCGTAAGTATTGTTTTAATAAATTAAAATTTCAACAATAATATGTATTTATCTAAGCGAGCAAATTAAGTACTTTACCGCGCGTTGCTATGGGAGACACGCCGTAAAGTATTTTTTTGCTTGTTCCTTAGTAATCATTAACTTTACGACGACAAAAGAGAGCATAAATATCAACTTTTCATGGTGGTCGTAGAAAAACTTATTTATTCGCCCTCAAAAGCAGGTGCAATTTGGCTTTTATTGCTTTTAGGGCGTATAAAGTTGCCAGGTAACAGCTATTCAAATATCTCGAAATCGTGGTTTATGGATAAATGTTAGACATACAACAAATTCGATAAATCAAATTTTTTTAACACTGCCACTCGCAATACTCGCATTCTTTCTCGTATACGTCTTTTGAGTTCTGTGGAACTAATTGGCTCTGCTAAACCTCAAATGCATTCGATATTTCTTTGGAAAAATCGATATGGCATTTTCATTTGACACTAAATTAAAATGTTTAAAACAAACAACATAGCAACGCCAACAAATTACGAAGAAACCAAAGCATATTCTTAAATTTCGAGAACCAAAATAAAATGAAACGTATGTACCAGAGGCACAAGATTATAGTACTCAGGAAAATTCCATCGTGCTACAATCTTTTAATTATACCCTTAATACATAAATAATAATTACATTAAAGGAACAGTAACGACAGTAAGATTATTTTACTATACAGAATAGTAGTGACCATATCCGTCGAGCATTAAGCTAGATTGTCTACCATTTGCTTGACTTGGCCAGCATTGATAAGTGTCCGGCATTTTATCCAGCATTGATATGTGCTATCTGCCCGTTAATTTGTCCACCATTAACTTTTTTTTCGTTTTTTAAAGGAACAAAATAATGAAATTATTTTTGTTTCACTGTTTTCAAGGTTCTTCCTTGCTAATTTTCTAATTTAGTTCTCAAAACTATATATCGTTTTCTATATTTTACTTAAATTTAGCTAATGGCATATTTAAAAGGAAATATGACAAATTACTATACAAAAAATGCTACTTATGTAAAAAATAAATTTTAAAATAATTTGGATTTCAATTGTTCCATTAATTAACTACTGTTTTTAATCTAACTATTGAATTCTTGATGTTTAAACATTTGAACATAGTTGAGTGACACATCATTTCCATCCAGTGTCCAGCTTTGAGGTCGATGAGATTTGATCACTTCACAGAATAGGTAGAACCATTAATGCATGAATATATATATATATATATATATATATATATATATATATATATATATATATATATATATATATATATATATATATACAGGGTGAGTCTGGGAAGACGCCCCCCCTTTAACTTTTTTATTATAAGTAATAGAAAAAAATGGCTTACACAAAAGTTTTATTATTTTACATATGCTATTTGATGGCAGATGTAGATATTTTTTATAAAGTCAGGTTTACAAGATACGACGATCAACTTTTATTTTTCAAATGGCAACCTATAATTATTTTAATGAAATAGAAACCGCCATTTTTTCTCTTTTCAACAATGTATTATTTTTTATTAATGTATTTGAAAAATTTCGAGAAAAATAAGATAATTTAGAAATATTAGAAATAATTTTTAAACAAATATTATAGGTGGCTATGTGAAAATAAACAGAACTTTATAAAAAATATCTACATCTGCCGTCAAATAGTATATATAAAATAATAAAACTTTTATATGAGCCATTTTTTTCTATTACTTATAATAAAAAAGTTAAAGGGGGGGGGCGTCTTCCCAGACTATATATATATACAGGGTGTTCCATTTAAGTGCTACACTTTTGCTAACTCGAGAAGTATAAGAGATACGACGTCGGTTAAATTAGCAAACAATTTCTATTTTATAAGACTACTTTAATGAGCGAAACAAGAATTTTTTTAGACTGCTACTTTCTTATTTTAAATGGCAACCTATTTATTTATTTGCTTATTCGATTCAGTATTTTTTTCTGAATTCAACAATATTCATATGAAAGACCCTATTATTACAAAATATTTGAGAAAAATGCAAAATTAATAATGTATCATTTTAAATAAGACTATACAAACAGCGCTATGGAAAAAACAAATAAATCAATAAAACAATTGTTAATATTATTTATGTATTTTATCTTGTTTAAATAATAATTATTCACAACTTAAAGAAAATTATAAAAGGTTTAGTAATTATTTCTTCATTTGTTTTTTCCATAGCACTCTTTGTATAGTCATATTTAAATAAAAATGGTACATTATTATTTTGCATTTTTCTCAAATTTTTTGTAATAATAGATTACATATGGATATCGTTGAATTCAGAAAAAAAAATTGAATCGAATAAGCTAATAGAAAAGGTAGGTTCTAATTTAAAATAAAAAAGTTAGGTCCCATATTTTGAGAACCACTGGTTAAGAAAAATTTTTGTTTTGTTTATTTTAATAGTCATATAATTTAGAAATTGTTTGATGATTTAACGAACTTCATATCTCTTATACTTCTCGAGATACCAATAGTGTAGCACTTAAATGGAAAATCCTATATATATATATATATATATATATATATATATATATATATATATATATATATATATATATATATATATATATTCATAATTTTTCAAGCATTTTGTTTTCCGGTCTTATTCTGTTTGGATTCTTTCTGTAATTCTCGTCCACTCAACCAAGTACAAAATGTAACGCTTGTGTAATGCTCTTCGTTCTAGTACTCAAAAAGACAGACATACAGATTTTTTGATTTCTAGTACTTACAGTCAACTGTTGGACAACGCTAATGTTATAAACACGGATCAAATATACCCTTTATAGATGGCTGATGACCATTATAATAATTGAGACATTTCATCAAATTTTTGTTTACATAATGATTGCAATGATTGGTAATAATCTTAATACTCTCATCGACGTAGCCCAAGTCACCGGAAAGCAACGTATCTGGAGCAAATGACATAAAGAATGAAGAATAATGTTGACAGCCGACCAAAATAGCGAAAGAGCAACGTAATCGCAAAGCAAACGTTCCTGGTTTGAATCCCTCTCAGGCATGAATGTGTTCGTTTTTATCATTTCCATTAATTCATAATCATCAAAACCAATTCGCTGCATATGCACATTACTAAATGCACAGTCGTGAAACATTAATACAATAATAATAATATTGAATATCTAAAGGAAATATTTAAATTCTTGTATATTATTATTATGAAAAAACGAAAACAATTTTACGTATAATTAGCTTTACGTAATTGAACAGAAATTAACAATATTCGTATTCAGTTCGAAATAATATAATTTCATAAATTTATCGCGTCGTCCATATTGCACCTGGCACCATCTAGCGCTTGAGAGATAAGTACTATCCATAGGCTACTACATGTTCTCGACATTTTGCTTATGAATTTCCGTAACCTGGTTATAGACTATAAGGTATTTATAGAAATCTATAACATATAGACGATCTCAGAATTGTATTTTTTCTATAAGGTTAATAAGTCACTATAGAAACGCTTATAGACGTTATGGAAATGCTTAGAATCTTAGCATTAATCTCAATACAAAAGCTTATGTCATATACAGAAATACCTACTATTCATAAAATAAAATTCTAATTTGAAAAGTTCCAGCATAGACACAGAATTAACTATTTAGCAGTTACAAAACAATTTTCAGCCTGACATTTGCATGTCATGAAAATGCATTTCGTAAATTAAGTCTTCCTCCGAGATTTTTTTATACGGTAATATGCAATCAGTGATATTTGGTATTGATATTTTACATTTTTTATTCAATTTTCGATAATTTTAATTTAATTCTCATTGAGTAATTTCTTCGGGATAATTTAATTTTTCATTGAATCTCCCCACCCTTGAAATTTATGCTATAGTGGAGTTGTAGTCACCCATCGTCTTTTGTTCGCGATTCTTTTATCCTGAGACAAGGCCTCTTAGATGCTTTGTAGGCTTCAATTGGAAGGATCCGGATTCAAAGTTTGACAAACGGTATATTTGTAAGAGGAATATAAATTGGCAGCAATTTGAAGTAAAACAGGGGTTATATACGAATGAAGATCATAAAAATGGAAATCGCAGAAGTTGGCTCTCATAAATGACGTCTGACTTCGAGAGGGCTAATATTTCGACCTATAAATAAATATAAATGAGTAGCACGACTTTTAAATATAATAGCCTGTGAAATCTATAAAATGATGTTATCAGTTTTTTTTTTTAGAAATTTCTGCACTTCTGCACTATTTAATATTTGAAATATTAGACCCGTATGAATCATTTCACAGAAGAATGCAGCATTTGTTTTACATTTATAGATGAGTACTTAATACATACAATGTATTTTATTTGTATCATAAATCGTAAATAATTACTAAAAATATAATAATATATATGTACAAAAATTATGTTAGCATATCGATGTTGAAGTACGCGCGCTTTTCAGATTTGATGATATAGAAACGCTTGTATTTAAGATTTTTTTCCCTTTAAATGGTAAAGCTATTGCACGATATGAAATGACTTTTTTCTACTCCCACTCATTTATTTACAATCTGCAGAATGGATATGTAGAAAATACTAGTTAACTGAGCGAATTTAATTTCATATCTATTCTAGGATAGATATGAAATTCACGAATTACAAATCACGTAAGTCGTGTAACGAAAGCAACTGCTTATTTATTTATTACAAGATCAAGAAGAAGAACGATACAAATGTCATATTTGACATTTTAATGTTGTCATTTAAATGGCAATATATTCAGTAATAATATAACAAGAGATTGAGAATAAATTGGAAATAATTTGACAGATTTTTCGAAAACTTGTTGCCAGGCAATAGTCACGAAAGCCCGTAGGTCTTGAGTGGTTATTACCAAATGGCAACAAGTTTGAGAAAAATCTGAAAACTTATTTTCTAATTTATCGAACTCTCGAATTATATTTAATTAGTTTATTTCTTGATCCACAAGTTTGAAACAATGGAATCAGGCTTTCTAATGTAATTAACTAGCTTCATTCATTCACATGGCTCAGTTGGTAAGTCTGTTTTGACAACTAGAACACACTTTGACAATGCAAAATAAATAATCAAAAGATATAATTACTAATTATGGTATATCTAGAAGTGGTTTCTATAATTATTTGGTTTATTTCATGATTAGAAATGGCACAAAATTGGTCTTTCAATTTACTTATTTGCTGATTACTATTTGCCATATGTCAACAAAAACAAAAGCTACAGAGATTATTCCCGGGAATAATATCTAGAGCTTTATTCTCAGTATAATAATGAGAGGATTGGTTAAAACGCAGACACCTAACACAAAATGGAACATTTCATTGGTTTGTAAGATATGTCATAAATTAATCTGTATACAAAGAAATTTGAATAATGTTATAACATTTAACTGAATTATATTATGAATTAATAGATTAGATACTCGTAAATTGTAAGTATTTAAAAAGAACATATAAAGAAATGAGAACCAGAATGGTATGAAACATCACATTTGACAAATCAATGTTTTCCTGTTTAGATTTTACAATAATTTCAGAATATAGAAGAAGAGTGTGAAAGATTTAATAATACTTAAATTAAGTTTAATCATAAGCTAAATAAATTAGAAATATTATAAGTAGAATGTAAAAACATTGTATATAAAATAAAATATAATTTTAATAACAAATGCCATTAAGGAAGCCTATGCCTATGAAAACAAATTTCAAATTTCTACAGTTCTTTTTTCGTTAGTCGTAGAAAAGTATGGCGTACAACTAGAGTGGAATGCCCATATCGCCTTCGGATGATTGAACACTCCGCCCACGGCGTCGTGTTCAAACTTCATCATCATCGATATGGACTTCATATTCACTCTTGTACAAACTACTACGAGTATTTTCGCTCACTCGCTCGCAAAATAAAAATTTAGATTTTAGTGAATTATTTACACTATTAATATAGATTGCACACTTTTGACAATTCTTAATATGTATTAATTCCTGAGCTAAAATAGTTATTTGTGTATTAAGAGCGTAAATTGGCACTTTATCGATTAATAAAAAAGTTGACGCGTAGCGGAGCGCGGCAATCTTCCGTAAGCGATAGACAATGACATTTTACGCTCATAACACAAACAAGCAGATAGTAACAAAAGATTTATCTAATATAATTTTAAACTAGGAATTAATACTAAAACTTGTCAAAAGTGTACAGTCTATATTAATATTATAAATAATTAAATGAAAATAAATTAAATAAATAAATAAAATATATTAAATAAATAAATAAAATATATTAAATAAATAAATAAAATATATTAAATAAATAAAGAGCAAGCACTTGTAGAGAAATTATATTAGTTAAATTTTTCATTATTTCCTCCTTGTTAGATATTTTAGAAACATAGAATGAACGTTAAAAAATACGAGTATTATGTATTACGAGCGTAGAGTGTCATTGTTGCTTACGAAAGATTTTCAACCTTTTTCTTAAGCGACAAATTATCACTTTACGCTTTTAATACATAAGTAACTATTTTGCTGTAATCACCACTCATATACGTAAATGAAATCTAAAATATTAACTAGTATCAATATTAACTCTTTTGTAAGTAGATATGTGTAGTTTGAATATCTTCCCAAAATTTACAAGTGTTTTTAACAGGGTTCAGTTTATTATATTTTAATTTGAAACTTTATTTGTAGCTATATATTTGTATATTTGTAAATTGAAGGAGTTTTTCGCACACGTTAAAAGAATATAAAAACACTTTCTGTCAAATCTTAACCTGAATGATTTCATTTTTTAATTAGCAGTGACATACCGTTTCAAGGTATTTTTGTGTTGACTCAGAAATACTTATTAACGTCATAAGGTTGATATGAAGCAAAGAACAGGCGCGGTTGAATATTGTAAAATCGAGGCGATAGCCGAGATTTTACATTCAACAGTTTGTTATTTGCATATCGGCTGTGTGACGTTCAGTCATCATATTAGGTTGTACATTCCCGGAGGAATTTGAAACCACTCTTTATAGGAGTTCTATTGATTCTTTTAACGTGGGGAATCAATCCACATTGTTTAATAGAACTTTTCTTCTGTTTTCGCGTTTTGGGCTATTCTCTTCCAGTAGTCTCTATCGCTGACGTGGGTTTTCCAGTTGGTTATCCCCATCGTTCGCAGATCGTTGGTCACTTGATCTTCCCATCTTTTCTTCGGTCTTCCTCGTAGTCTTCCAGTCTCTGGTTTCCATTTAGTGATTTTCTTAATAGTTGAATCTTCATTTTTCCTATATATATATATATATATATATATATATATATATATATATATATATATATATATATATATATATATATATATATATATATATATATGTCCTAGCCATTGTATTCGTCGGGATTTGATGAGGTTAACTATGTCTATTTTCAGTAGATTTCTAATTTCAAAGTTCATTAGTCGTCTGTACTCTCCATTCTCCATTCGTATAGGGCCTGCTATTTTCCTCATAATTTTGCATTCAAATATGCGCAGTTTCTCTTCATCATTTTTTGTAAGGGACATTACTTCGCCGGCGTAAGTTACCACTGGCCTGATGGCTGCCGTGTATATTTTTAATTTCGTTTTTTTACTTAAGGTTTGTCTGATAACATTTTCTTATAGGTAAAAAAGGCTCTATTCCCTGCAGTTGTACGTGCATGTATTTCTTCTTTCCTGTCATTATTCTGCGATACGTAAGACCCGAGGTATTTGAAACTTTTAACTTTTTCAAGATTGTATGTACCAATAGATATTTGTTTTATGTGGTCTGTATTCCTTCTACTACAAATCATGTACTTTGTTTTAGTTTCATTTATTATCAATCCCCTTTTCTTTGCTGCCTTCTCTAGTTCTAGAAATTTTGTTTTTACCTCCCTCTCGCTGTTAGCAACTAACGCTATATCGTCGGCGTATGCAATTATTTGTACACTTTTAGTTATTATGTTTCCTATATTCTGCAGTTCTTTAATGGATCCATCTAAGGCGATGTTAAATAATGTAGTGGACAGTGCGTCTCCTTGCCTTACTCATCTGTCGATTGGGAAAGGTTTTGTGGAACTGCCGTTTGTCGTGACAGTTGCATCTGATTCATCCATCGTCATTTTTGTCAGTCTGATCAGTTTGTTCGGGATGTTCATCTTCTGCATTTCTTTTATTAAGGCGTTTCTGTTGACAGAGTCAAACGCTTGTTTGAAGTCTATAAATATTATGTGCATAGTTTTGTTGTACTCGTGGCATTTTTCAATTATTTGTGTTATGATGTGTATGCCATCTACAGTGGACCTTCCCTTTCTGAAACCTTGTTGATAATCTCCTAGTGCTTCCTCTGTGTAAAGTTCTAGGTGTTTACGAATGATGGTTGTTAATATTTAATAGGATGTGTTTAATAGCATAATTCCTCTATAATTTTCGCATTTGGTAAGGTCGCCTTTTTTGGGGATCGGTGTCAGTACTCCTCTTTTCCATTCCGAAGGCATTAATTCTTCTTTCCATATTGTAGTGATTAAGCTATATATTCTGTCCAATATATCTTCTCCTCCGTGCTTTATTAACTCATTGCTGATATTATCTGTTCCTGGTGATTTTCCTGATTTTAACGTTTTTATTATATTTATATATTCCTCGAAGGTTGGTGTGATTTCACTTTCTGTAGTACTCTCGTAGTGTGTTGGCATTCTCTCTTCAGTGTTCTCTATTTTGTACATTTGTGTGAAATATTGTTCCCAGGTAGTTGCTTCGATCCAGTTGTTCATTGTCTTCTTTTTCTTGGTTAGTTTAGATATCATTTGGAATAGCTTTTTATTATCTTTACTGTGCATTTCTATTTCTTCCATGTAGTTTGTGATCCACTGTTGTTTTTTCCGTTTGCATATTTGTGTCGCCTCTTTCCTCTTCTTTTTGTATACTGTGAGTGCTTCTTCTTCTCTGGTTGTTATCCATCGTAGCCTAGCTTTATTTTTTTGTTGTATACAGTCTAAACATTCATCGTCAAACCATTGGTTCTTTTTCGCTGTGGCTGTTCCTATTACTTTGCAGGCTGATGATGTTAAGCAATTTTTAATGTTTTTCCATTCTTCTTCTATGTTTTCTGATTTTGTGTGGAGGCGAGCTTCAATTTCTTCTTCGTATGCTTTGGCTACTTCTTCATTTTTTAGTTTGCCTGTGTTCCATTTTTTCTTTTGTTTGAGTGTTTTATTTTCTTTAATGATTTTCATTTTGAACTTTGACGTTCAGTATTTTTCATAATAACATAAAATATCTTCTAAAAGTTTTATGTTCTGTGACATATTGATAGGTTACAGTTCTTCATCACACTTCATGATGCTTTGATTTGATTTTTTACTTCCCGCGTCCCTTGGTAAAGGAGGTATAGGGATCGTTCTAAAAATCACATATCAACATTGTGGTAAATGACCACGTTTTAAGGTCCCTAGAAACCAATTTTAACATGTTCATGATGATGTCGTGTGTGTGTGTGTGTGTGTGTGTGTGTGTGTGTGTGTGTGTGTGTGTGTGTGCGCGCGTGCGTGTGCGCGTGCGCGTGTGCATGTGCGTGTGTGTATATATATATGTGTGCGTATGCGGGCGTGTTTGTGTGTTTGTGTGCATCCTCCACTCTAACACATAATATCATTCAGAAAATTTTGAAACCTTGTATTTCTATCTTATTCTAATGAGGGAAGAGACCATTAGATGTTTGTGTATATCAGATAACCTGAAATGGCACTTTACTTGAAGCTCAAAATAGACTTTCTTCGAAAAATACCTTCAAATGTTATTTTTTCAAGATTTGTGTTATAAAAATTAAAGATTATTAAATTTTTTACAGATTTGCATAAATACTTTTTCTATTTATTTTATGGGTAAATTTATAAAATTATATATAATTTTAATCCCGGAGCCTACGCTTTAAACAAGCAAAACTCCTTGGTTACACAGTTCATATCTCAAATGTATGTAACTGACAGATAAATGTCACTGTCAAAGAACTAATCATTTCAAATTAATAATAGTAACGTTTTAAAAAAATATAGTAAATAGAACAATTGTTATATGGAGTGGATCATAATACAGCTTCCGCAATAACTAAATATGTAAGTATGTATATTTAAATTAATATAAATTAAAGGGAGGTTTGGTGTTGACCATATCAGATTTTTATCTTCCGTCACCTTTAGGTAAGGAAGGTATTGTCTCTGGTCGGTGGTGAATTTTTGATGAATAAGCACGTTTTAAAGTCCCTAGAATACGATTTTACCATTTTTACGATGATGTCTGTGTGCGTGTGTGTGTGCGTGTGTGTGTGTGTATGTGTGTGTGTGTATGTGTGTATGTATGTGTGTGTGTGTGTGTGTGTCCATGTGTGACAAATTTTTCTAATGCCGTAACTAATATTACAATTCCAAAAATTATAATTCTTTCGTATTCCTCTTCGTTACATCCATGTGGAGAGCTGACTAAAATGTAGTTAGAATTGGTCAACCGGAAGTACCCTTATTTGACGATTTTAACAGTTTTTCTTGAAAAACGATGTGAAATATCATATTTTTCACATTTAATGTTATTATAAATATTATAGAATATTTTATTTTCTACACGATTTAAATGCATTTTATACTTCATATTGAATGAACATAGCGTTAAAAAATTATAAAGCAATTAAATATCATATATTAGCCAACTATGCTAAAACTTTGGAAACAGCTGCTATATTAAGAAAATTCTGATTGAAAGGTCAGTGTCAAGTGAAGTTTACAGTATGTTTGTGTTATAATTTTACTGAAAATATAGGATCTTTTGCTTTCTGTATGGAATTTGTATAAAATACATACGACTGCCTTAAAGTAATGTGCCGGCCACATCAGATTTTTTTAGAAACACCTGATTTTTAATAGTGCCGTATAATTTACTGTTACGGGCTTATCTTCCCCGCACCATATCCCTAATATGCATGTACTCTTTTCTGTAATCTGTAATTGCCCTTGTATCTGGTAGTACCATTTATCATTTCTATTTAATACCAAAATACCTTCTATACTTTAAATATAGTAATTTACTTTTTACTAACAGCATCTTTTACATCCATGTACGGGCTTTTAATTTCTACGATTTTGTCATCGTCTACTAAACCATCAGGTGTTGCACCAAGGTACGGGATTGTTTTTAACAATCCACATTTTTGTATTTTTTAATTTTCCTGCCTCTCTAATTGTTTTATAGCTTCATAATCGTATTTTTTCCATGACTAATAGCAGCACTACTAAAAGACGTATACAAGTATAATAATTTTTTCACCAAATTAGCACAGCTAGTTGTGTTCCGACGACTGCAAACGGAATAAAAATTGGGTGCTGTTTGCATTTTTCGCCTCACTTCAAAGCAAAGACCAGAATTAGCTTGATTTCTGGTTTGTTCTTCTAATAATTTTCAGTCTTCCTCATTTCGTTCCACTGACTGCAAGAATTGTATTTTTCATACATTATATTCTTCTGAGCTGATATCAGGTATATCTATTTTGTTACACTGCTCGCCATAATGTGAATCTGTCGTTTAAAATTTTTGTATTTTTCTTTTACGGGACACCGTATTAATTTTACTTTTTAATAAAGTTTTTCGCGAGACTTTTTGCGATATTATTTTATTCCTCTTCAGTTCATTTTTTTACAATTTATGACGGACTGCTATTATACATAGTTGTACGTAAAAAATAATGGTGTTTTTTGGTATTCATTGCTACCACTGCGGCATTACATCCTGCTCGATAAGAAAATCGACCAGTAAAATTAACTCGTTTGTCTAAAAACGCAAAATAAATAAATACTTTAAATATACTCTATTTATAATATATTTTGTGTACGATCGGGTTGTTTTAATGCTCTGTTGTTGCATATGCATCAGCGAGGTGATCGGCAAGCGAATATAGCTGCGTACTTCAATACCTCCCAGAGTGTTATTTCTCGGTTGATTTGTCGACATCGAGAAAAAGGCACAACATCCAGAAGGCCTGGATGTGGATCCAGCCGTGTCACAACACCGCGACAGAACCGTCATCGCGTGATACAGGCGAGAAGACAGTCTTTTAAAAATACGCGACAGCTACAACAATACCTGCATAACGCCACAGGAGTCTTGAGTGACCAAGCCGTCCGAAATCGGTTGTTTGAGGTTGGTTTAACATCTTACCGATCATTACGATCACTAGCGAGAACTCCTGCTCACCGGCGACAAAGATTAGACTGGGCGAATCAAAGGCTCACTGAGGCTACTTCTTGGGAGCACGTCCTTTTCACGGATGAGTCTAGATACTGCGTTCATAACGACAGTCGACGTCAGAGAGTGTACAGGAGTGCAGGAAATAGGACATTATCGCAGTATATCCAGCCGGTGGTTCCATTTGGAGGAGGCGGTGTAATGGTATGGGCTGGTATATCTTTAGGCTGGCGTACCGCCCTTCACGTGTTCAATGGTAGGGTTACTGGGCAACATTACAGAGATGAAATTGTCTATGAATACGTTGAACACAGTCGGGATTTCATTGGGCTTGAAAATTTTATGTTTTTGGACGATAATGCTGCATATTAATCACCTTCCTCTTCCACCATTGTCACCAGACCTAAATCCTATTGAACATGTTTGGGATATGCTTCAAAGACAACGGAACACCCATATTCCACACCCTACAACCCTAAGACAGCTTTCAGAACTATTGCCCACTCTGTGGGATGAGATACCCCAAGAACACATTGACAATTGCATTTTAAGTATGCCAGAGAGGTGTTAAGCTGTTGTAAATGCGTGGGGTAATACTATCCGATATTAAAAAAAAGATATGTGGTGACAAAGATGTAGTAGTGCTGGTGCGTAAGGTTTTGAATTCATTTATTTTCGTTTAAACCAGATTTAACGATTTAAATTTTTTGTTTTGTTTAAAAAAATGTTGTTTCATATATTTCATATTATATATCACTATTCATTTTTGAGTAGTTTATTCCAAAACTTTTCAAATTTAATATTTAGGATTCTTAAATTAATGAGAACGACATATAAGATGTTTTCTAAAATTGATAAACTACTTTACAGGAAGCTAAAAACAGATTTTTTTAAAAAAATATATTAAAAACTCGTGTATAATATGAAACAACATTATATTTTGATTATACCTATATGATAAACTGGAAGTGATACTTAATTTTGAGTTCTTAACAGATTTTCGAGAAAAAACATTATAAAATATAATCAAAAATTTGGTATTATAGACTATTCTATTTATTGAAACAACAAATTAGATTTTGTTTACAAACGATCAACTGGATGTGATATTTTACTTAAACCTCATTGCTATTTCAAATATGGAATTGACGGGAGGTCATAATTACCTGCTCCACAATTGCAGTTCTCATGCTTTTATTGACATACGGCAAATCATTTTTTTTACATAAAATATATATATATATATATATATATATATATATATATATATATATATATATATATATATATATATATATATATATATATATATATATTTCGGGTATATGACCTGTCTTTGTTACTTTTCCTCCGGGCCATTTTACAAATAAAAATATTAAACACGTGCACTTTATAATTATTATTAACTTTTGCATGATATTGTACAAAGGTGGAATTTAGTTACTTGGGGTATGTGACAGTAGTTATAGACATATTATTGCGCGAGGGTTTACATGAAATATAGGTATCGTAATACCATTAAAATAGCAATTCATATTATGTTAATTGTAAGAAATTTGATATTTTATTAAATATAAATTATAGATCTTTGTCACTCTAATAACAATTTTTCGAAATTTTATTTGCCATTTGCGTAAAATTAGTCTCTATATAAGTATATTTTAAGGCAATAAATTAAAAAAATTGTCATTAAAGACGAAAAGAGGCTAGTTTAAACTATTCGATACAACTATTCTTATTTCGAAAATATATTATTTTAAGATGATTTTAAGGGTATAAATGAATAGCCGCTTAGATTGCCCGTCGGGGTGGTAAGCACTTGACGTTTTATATAGCGTCAATTCAATTTATACCTTCCACCGCACGGAGCTACGTGCAAAGAAAGTGAAAGAGAACGTACTCGTTTATATTATCGTTAAAGGTTATAAAAATGTTACTAAGATTTGTCATTGAGATGAATAAATAGATAGGTGCTTGACAATGCTACAGATATACAGCCAGTAAAATCTACCCTTACCCTTAGAATCTAATCTTAAAATGATCTCTCTTGCCGATTCACAAAAGATCTATTTCTAACTAAAATAAAAAAAAATCAAAGACTCGAATAAACAGCAAATGATTGATTAAAAATAAATAATATATCATCACGGCGTGTTCCCCATTTCTGGGTGTGCCAATCTGCTTTATACGCACATATCAGACGGGATCAAACCCAGGTCCCTAGATTCACGATCAGATGCTAAGGCTCACGGCGAGACCCCATGTTGATTAAAAATACAATTAATATATTTATTTTCGTGACAAGTTATGAAAAATACCAAATATCTTACGAGCTAAGATTTTTTAATTTCATACAAGTTACGAACATTATTTTTTTAGACGGGCATAAATAAATAATGATACAATTTATTATTATTTAAATAATTATCTGTGTTCATTTAACAATATTATGTATATATATATATATATATATATATATATATATATATATATATATATTTATATATATATATATATATATATATATATATATATATATATATATATATATATATATATATATATAATGAAGTAACTAAATTTCAAAATTAATTCAAATATTTAAAATAAAATTAAAATAATTTTGAGCGACCTTGTCTAGGTAGAAAATAATGGCATAGTAATCTAGCAACCGTGTCAACTATTACGATATGTAATATATCGTTACACTAATGTGATAAGTTCAACTTTCAGTGTTAGGATACTACGTTGATATGTTATACTTATCACAATCAATGGTCGTCCAAAAAAGCTTTTAAGATACAATATGCAATCAGTGATCAGATTCGTATTCCTCTTAACCCATTTATCCCCATTGTTGCGTTAACGCAACATCAAAATGAATATTTTCTTATATTTAAAATATTCTATTTTTTATGTATCATAATTAGTTTTCCATTAACAAAAGATTAGAGTATAAATAAATTTTTATGAAGAATGAAACACATTTCCATTATTGAAAATATATAATATAAAATTTCTAAATTTAAAACAATAAACATGTGATTTAAAAAAATTGTTTATATAAATACGCAATAATTTTTTCATATTTGAGTTTTATAAAAAAATACAAATATTTCTGAAAAAAAACCATATATAACACAGTTTTTAAACGGTTTTGTTTTATGATGTATTATTCTTCATCTACCATTATTAAAATGAAATCTTTAAAATTGATAGTGTCGAATGAGGAATCTATACCTGCTTATACCGAACGCATTTTGATGACAACAGTAAAAAGTAAGAGTGAAAGCTTCCGCATGGGAATCGTAGAGGCTAATTATGAACATTATTGCGTTAACGCAACATTGGGACTAACCAAGTAAAAGAAGTGATGAAATGCATAATTACATGTACGAAAGTGTATGGTTTATTAGCATTTACTCTGTGACAGGTGGTTGAAGACGTATATTTACTTAAATATTGTGCAACAATTACGATATTGTGTACAGATTCTTGATAATAATATTTTTAGAGTAGCTTGAAATATACAAAATAGATCATTCCATAAGGTATATTTTGACAACTACTTTACAAGTTACAAATTATTACTTCTTTTAAAAGATGGGGGCTATTTTGCCACTGGCACGGTACGTGATAACAGAATGCTGAAATAATTTACTAGTAAGTCTACAGGGAAGAATCCGCGTGGCACTATGGATTCACGTTACGATCATATAAATGAAATATGTATGATACGATGGACAATTCCGTGGTTACAATGGCAAGCAATTGCGAGTCTGTGGAGCTTAATTTATTTGTGAACAGCAAGAATTGTAAAAACAGACATCTCTATACCACAACCAAATATGATTTTCAAATATTACAAATATATGGGGGACGTTGAGTTACACGATAACGCTGTTGAAACTATAGAATAAATATTCGTGAAAAAAAAAAATGGTGGTGGCACTTATTCAACAAGAAACAACAAGAAAGAAAATGGAGGCCATGAAAAACAGGAGAATAAGCAGGTATCAAGATTTTGGATATGTTTGACGTTGTCCTAATTCTATATATATATATATATATATATATATATATATATATATATATATATATATATATATATATATTGTGTTTTACTTGAGTTGTATGTTATAAATAAAAGTTCTTATTGTTATTTAAATATATAGTTATTATTACCCACAATTCGTAACATTTTGGTGTCAGAAGTGGGATTGAAAAAATAATGAAATTAGTTGATTTAAAAATCAAAGAACTGAGGGAAGAGCTGGACGAACGGGGCTTATCAATAAAGGGGAACAAATCAGAGTTGTTAGAAAGATTACGCGATGTTATTGCGTAAGAAGGAAATGATCCGGAAGAGTATGAGTTTACTATGATGGAGGATCAGTTGTCGAAGATAGTAGCAGAAAAATTAAAAGAAAATGCACTGTCAATGGAACAGAAGTTAGCAGAATATTCAAAGAAAATTGAAGAAAATGACATTTAAAAACAACATTTCTACCTTAGAAGAGAAAATAATATCGTTAGAAAGTGAATTAGAAAAACTGAAAACGAATAATTTCACTGTACCTACTTCGGTAACATGTAGTAAAGTGAGTACTCCTACTTTCGACGGACAAATGTCATGGACCATATATAAAAAGCAGTTTGAAGTCGCAGCAAATTTCAATGGATGGGACGACAAGGCAAAAGCAGCAGGACTTATTCTTGCGCTGCGAGGACCTGCATTAGCAATATTGCAAACGATACCACCATCAATGCAAGAAGACTACTATACTATTATAAATGCCCCAGAATTACGATTCGGGGATCAACACCTAACTGAGGTATATTTTACGCAACTTAAAGCGCGAGTACAAAAGTCTGGGGAGAGTCTTCAAGAATTTGAGGCTGAAATTGAGCGTTTGGTGCGATTAGCGTATGGAAATATTCCTGAGTATATATTTAACAAAATTTCTAGTCAATCTTTTATTGACGGAATTCGTGATCCTGAAATTCAACAATCTCTAAGATTAGGAAGACAGAAAACATGTAGTGAAAGTCTCATTTGTGCACTAGAGATTGAAGCTACAAAACAAGCTACGTGCCATCATAAAATTCTGACATATCAGAAGAAAAATCATTAAGGGAAGAAATAAAAGTATTAATACAACAACATCGTTTTATGGAACAATTAAAAATGGGAAAACAAGAAAAGAAAATAGTATGTTGGATTTGCGGAAAGCCGGGTCACATAAAATCAAACTGTTGGCGTAATACGTCCAAACTACGTCGGGGTGAATTTTAAGAAAAGCAGGGAAACTAAGAAAAGTTAGTACTAGGGGGCGAATACTGACTGATTATTTTGGTAGCACCACGAACATCCAGATATCCGGAATTAAACAAAATGTGAATAGTTTAATGGCGGATGGATTTATAAATAATATAGCTCGTCAACTGACAATAGACACTGGCGCGAATGCTTCTATTATTAGATCAGACTGTTTAGAGGATGCTTTTGTTACATCTGTTACTAGAAAATGTAACATTCAAACAGCCACAGGTGAGTTATCTCCCATCAAAGGAACAACGTTTGTAAATATCAAAATTGGAAATTCACTTTTTAGGCATAGAGTACTAGTGGCTGAAATTGTTGACGAATTTATTCTTGGCATAGATTTTATGAATTATTATAGACTAGTCTTAGATTTGAAACAAAGAACTTTAAAAATTGGTAAGGAAGAAATTATTCTTCATCTACCAAATATTAAAATGAAATCTTTAAAATTGATACTGTCGAATGAGGAATCTATACCTGCTTATACCAAACGCATTTTGATGACAACAGTAAAAAATAAGAGTGAAAGCTTCCGCATGGGAATCGTAGAGGCTAATTATGAACATCCACTAAAACCTGGATTAGTTTAGCAAAAACACTTGTAAATATTGGTGAGTCAGTCCCTGTTCGCATTTTGAATACTAAAAGCTACACTACAATTTTACAAAAAGGAGCAAATATAGGAAAATGTGAACCTGTAAAATGGATTAGTTGTGGTAACGAAACTCTGCACACGGAGGAAATAAATGTCCCTTTGCCAGAAATTCTAGCAGATACGATTTTGGACGCTTCCAAAAATTTAAATAGAGATCAAGTTAGCAGTGTGAGACTACTTATTTCGAAATATCAGGATATATTTTCCCGTTCAAAATCTGATTACGGACGTACAGCATAAAATAAATACGGAAAATTCTTCATCTATTCGACAACCAGCAAGAAGACTTCCAATAGCAAAGAGAGAAGAGGCTGAAACAATAATTAAAGAAATGCGCGAAGATGGTGTTATTGAACCATCATCTAGTCCTTGGGCATCTCCTGTAGTTCTCGTTGCGAAGAAGGATAGAAGTACAAGGTTTTGCATCGATTACAGGAAGCTTAATAATACTACAAAAAAGACAGTTATCCACTTCCGCGTATCGACGATACCTTGGATAATTTAGCTGGTGCTGAGTGGTTTTCAGCATTAGATTTAAAAAGTGGGTATTAGCAGGTAGAAATGTCTGAAGAGGACAAAGAAAAAACTGCTTTTACTACGGGAAATGGGTTATGGCAATTTAAAGTAATGCCACTTGGACTATGCAATGCTCCTGCCACCTTCAAAAGATTAATGGAAATAATTCTTCGTGGACTGTCGTGGGAATGCTGCCTTGTATTTTTAGATGATATTATAGTGATTGGAAAAAACTTTGACGAACATTTACATAATCTTTCGAAAGTTTTCCAACGTTTTAAAGAAGCCAATGTGAAATTAAATCCTAAGAAATGCTGCATCTTTAAAAAGGAAGTTCATTACCTCGGTCACGTAGTATCTGCAAATGGATCTACAGATCCAAGTAAAATACGTGCGGTAGAAACTTGGCCGCGCCCTCAAAATAAAAATGAAGTACGAAATTTTATTGGACTCTGTACATACTATCGTCGCTTTGTCAAAGGTTTTTCTGAAATTGCCAAATCTCTGCATCAGTTAACAGAAGAAGCTCGACCGTTTATCTGGTATGAGGAATGTGAAACATCCTTCAATAACTTAAAAAAATATTTATGCAGTTATCCAATTTTGGCATACCCGAAAACAGATGGAAAATTTATCGTTGATACAGATGTATGTGGTACTGGTATTGGGGGTATACTGTCTCAGATACAGAATGGCGAAGAAAGAGTAATTGGTTATTTTAGTAAAGTACTTTCAAAATCAGAACAAAATTATTGCGTGACAAGAGAGGAACGTTTGGCAGTTGTAAAATCATTAATACATTTTCACAAATATTTATATGGAAGAAAATGCTTGCTTCGCACAGATCATGCTGCATTGCAGTGGTTATTGAATTTTAAGAATCCGGAGGGTCAAGTAGCTAGATGGATAGAGATTCTCCAACAATACAACTTCGATACTGAACATCGTCGGGGAATTAGTCATAAGAATGATGATGCTCTATCCAGGCGGCCTTGCTCTACTAATCGTAAACACTGCTACCAAAAAGAAATCAAAGATGGTGTAATAAGTATAACCCAAATTTCTCTCTCCAATCTAGAATGGGAAGATAAACAATTAGAAGAAGAACAGGCGAAAGATTTGGATATAAAACAAATCTTGGAATGGAAGAAGAAAGATCAACGACCAACGTGGGCAGATATAGCTAATAACAGTCCTACATTTAAAAGTCTTTGGGCACAGTGGGACTCGTTAGTTTTAGATAAAGGTATTCTGAAACGAAAATGGGAATCTGTTGATGGAAAATCAGGTTGGTTTCAAATTGTAATTCCAAGAAACTATATTCCACAAGTATTACAAGAGATGCATGACGGAAAATCGGGTGGACATCTAGGTGTTAATAAAACATTAGAGAAAATTAGAAGAAAATTTTACTGGGTAAATTACCGGTCGGACATTGAAAACTGGTGTAAAAAATGTACAGTATGCGCTTCTGTACAGGGACCAAAATAAAAATCGCGGGGAAAAATTAAACAGTACAACGTAGGTGTACCATTTGAACGAGTAGCGATGGATATAGTAGGGCCATTTCCAGAAACGAACCGGAAAAATAAATACATTTTGATAGTAATGGATTATTTTAGTAAGTGGCCAGAAGCATATGCCATTCCAAATCAAGAAGCATCCACTATTGCTGAAATATTAGTCGAAAATTTAATTTGTAGATATGGAATTCCTTTAGAAATACATACTGACCACTGCATCCACAATCGGATGGGATGGTGGAAAGATTTAATCAAACCCTGGAGAAACATTTAGCTAAAATTTACGAATCAACGTGATAGGGATCAACATCTTCCTTTATTTTTAATGGCATATAGATCTGCCATACACAACACCACTGGGCATAGCCCAGCAAAAGTTCTTTTCGACCGAGAATTAAATCTGCCATGTGATATTAAATTTGGTAAACCTGATATGCAACAGAAAATTAAGGTTGAGTTTGTGGCAGATTTAGAAGAAAGAATGAAGAATATTCATGATATGGTAAGAAATAATATACGACTTGCAAGTGATAGAATGAAGGCAAGATACGACTTACGGGCTAATTCTGCTGGTTTTAAAGAAGGTGATCTAGTTTGGATGTACAATCCTCACTGCTCCCGCAGGTTAAGTCCAAAACTACAATCATCCTGGGATGGACCATATAAGGAGGCCATGAAAAACAGGAGAATAAGCAGGTGTCAAGATTTTGGATATGTTTGACGTTGTCCTAATTCTATATATGTATATTGAGTTTTACTTGAGTTGTATGTTATAAATATATTGTTATTTAAATATATAGTTATTATTACCCACAAAGTGTAACAATATGTTAGCTTCGGACTCTGGTACATGCTTGGAAACTGGAAAAACACAATCTAATCGAGGATGTGGTTCTTTTGAGTCTATACCATCTACTTCCCGATTTGACAATATAAGCCACATAATGTTTGGACCGACCCGGGAAATAAAAACCTGATCGGCCTGCCCTTAGTAAAAAAAATTGATTTTACCCCAGGTTAGGATTACAGGATTTGCCAAAATAGCGAGCATTTTTAGCTCATGATTGCTGTTTGTATTGCTGCAAAGGTAATTTTTATTTACCGAAATCTGTGTACAAAGCAGATTGGCACACCCAGCAATGGGTAATATACCGTGATGATATGTTTATTTATTTACCTTATTTTATTCGGGTGCACCTTACTCGCTAGCATGAACCCAAGTCTAGTCAGGGAGACATTCTAAATTTTATTGTTGTCTGAACTAAGTTATTTTTTGTCTTGTGAATGGTTCCAAAACTGTTTCCATATTGGAATGTTTTTCACTCGTTATTTTCTATGAACGTATTTCAAATCGTTACTGAAACCCTTAGGACCAGCCTCTGCTGGCCTCAGACTGAATGTTGTCCTCCAAATCTGGGTAAAACGGGGCATAAAAGTATTTTGAGTTTTCAGTAGTATGTCTGTCTTTGTTGCAAAAACCAAGAGTAGTTAGGTAAACGACATCCTATACTTTTAGAAATTTAACTTTCCTCATTGTTTTTCTTTTGCCTGGTCATATTTCTGTGCAAAAAATATATTGACGAATGTAATCCTTTCTTTCTTTCTTTTATGTCACTAATGGTCGAATATTAATTTGTTTAATATTTGACTGTTACACTATATGTAGTATTTGCATTGAGAAGCTTTAAAAACATTGTGTTGTGAATATGCGATTTAATATAGGAGGAAGCGGAATTCCAAATTTAGATAATCTGCCCAATTTTTTAAAAGAACCTTTCAACAGGAGTAAATCGGAATTAAAGAGTGGGTTCACGTACACAAATACCCACGCCTTAGTGGGATTCGTACCCAAAACCCCAAGCGCAGTCATGACTAAGAGGCGTTGCTCTAACCATTGAACCACCAGAACCGACTTGCAATACATACAGCATGCGACAGCTTGTATAGTACACAGTATTAGTATTATTGCAGCAATATAATACTTGCCAGAGAAAAAATAGGCGCTAGACCCACCGGCCTCCTACAAATCGCGGCCTCTCGGGAATCTCCCGATTTCCCGGTGGCCCTGTCCGTCCCTCCACCTAATTGAAAAAATAATAAGAACTGGAGAAAGCGTTGCAGAGAATGCCAAACTACAAGTGTTTTCATGTGTAATAAATGTGGAATTCCGTTGCGTTCACACTTTTTTTCAATTAATTTTGTTTTGAATTTTTTTGATGCATTTAATCCCAATGTTGCTTTAACGCAACTTTCAAAAAAATATAAAATTTGTGTTTTATTTTTTATTTCAGAATATGTTTATATGAATCTTATTACACAATTTAACATAAAAAATGGTTTTTTTAAAATATTTATACTAGTGGTCCTAAATGGGCTAAACCACTAGACACGCACTAACTTTTAAAACACAAGCGCATTCATTCGGCTAAAACCCGCAGGCCTATCGACAAAATAAGCCCCAATAACTGAAAGGATTATAAATTAACTGTAAAATATGTTTTTGTTTTATTATTATTATTAATACATTCTTCTTAAACCTATTATATGTATTCTTATTTTTCTATTAACATCATTTCTACATAACAGAGAAAAGAATAAAATTAAACATTATTTTGAAGTAGTGATGGTAAATAACATTAAATCAAGATTAGTAGTAATAAAAGATTATGATAATGAGAGCCCATTAGATGACACCTTGTAAACTCCTAGACTGTAAAAAGCAAATTGGCACATCCAGCAATGGGTAATATGTCGTGAGGACAAATTTATTTTATTTATGTATAATTCCAATATCCACTGGATTGCAGGGAACTTCGATAGGGATTTCCTTATAAAGCTTCAAAAGACATTCGTTTTGTTTTTTATAATCTATTCTATAAAACAAGGCAACATAATATCATCTAAATTTATAAATTTTTAGCTATTTTTATAAAAAAAAAAACTTACTGAAGAATTAATAATACCCATAGCACGCACCGTAATATTTAATTGTCTGTGTTAATACCCTCGTATAACTGAAAATGATCATAAGACCATACGGGTATTACAAAATAGTACTTCGGTACTTAGGTTTTTAAATAGTACGTATACCAAAAAAATATTGTGAAATGCCTTTATTCTTTAATTTTTTGAAACTGAGATACACGATTTGATGTCATCTCTTGATATATGAAGGAGCTGGTTCTGATAGAATCCCGAGCTTGTTAATTAAAAACTGTGCCACGTCTCTTTCCTGTCTATTAGCTATCATTTGTAATAAGTCGCTTACTGAAGGTCAGTGTCTCCAGTTTTTCAAATCGGGTAATCGAAATTCTGTTGAAAGTTATCGTCCAATATCAAAACTGTGTATATTTGATTTTTTTTAGAAAATTATTTATAAGTAGTTATTAGCAGCCTTTAAGGGTATTATCAATATTCAACAACATGATTTTTATAGTGGACGATCTGACGAGTCCAATCTCGTTGAATACACAGACTAAATTCGTCAGTCTACGGATTGTAATACCCAGGTTGATGCAGTGTACACTGATCTCAGTAAAGCGTTTGACAGAATAATTCATTCCATGTTGATAAATAAATTATAATTGTATGGAGTACATGGCAATCTATTTAAATGGTTTAATTCGTATTTGAATTGCAGGTAGCAATGTGTAACTTTCAGAGGGTTCAGATCTGATTATTTTCCCGTGACCTCTGTTGTGCCTTACGGATCTCATCTACGACTACTCCTTTTTATTATTTTCATTAGTGATATTAGCAATATTTTTGAAAACTCCAATTTTATTATATATGCTGACAATCTTAAGTTATACAGTAAAATAACTTGCATCTCAGATTGTATTGCTCTTCAAGCTGGTCTCGACAGGTTAAATAACTATTTAATAACTAATGATCTATCTGTTAATCATAGTAAATGCTCTTGCATTTCTTTCTCTCGAAATCGGAACAATTTCGGATTTCAATACAGAATAGTGGAAATGTTATCAATCGTGTATCTCAAAAAAAGATCTTGAAATCATATTAAATAAAAAAAAACTCATATACGATATTCACATTGACACTGTTGTAAAGAAAGCATATGAAATGCTTGGATTTATACTAAGGGTTAGAGCACATTTCCATAATTACAACACTCTCGTTTAACTCTATTATTCACTTGTTCGCTCGCAATTAGAATTGGCTGTCGTATGTTGGTCTCCTCATTACCAAATATAAATTAACAGAATTGAAGGTAACCAACGTAAATTTATTTCATCTTTATATTGGAAACTTCCAAATAATGCTGTCCCTCTAGTTACTTTACAAAAACGTAGAGAAGTAGTAGATATGACATTTTTATACAAAATTGTAAACAATTATATAGACAGTCCCATGCTTTTAAGTAAAACATCTTTGCGTGTACCTTCCTATTCCACTCGTTCTATTGAAACGTTTTCTACTAAAAGATATAAAACCAACTCAGCTATATTTTCTACAGTGAATCGATTAATGTGTACTTTTATTAATATGATTTATAATTAGTATGTACCTATTATTTGTAACTGTTACTATTTACGTTTAAATCTTTCTTAAAATGTTTTTTCGCCGTCCTTTTCGAATCGTTAGATTAACTTTTTGGAATTTTGTTTTATACTCTGTCCAGCTAGAAATTTTTATATTTTGTGTATTTGATTCTGTGTTGTACTATTATTGGGTCTTGGCCTATTGTACATCCTTCTTTCAAAATAAATAAATACTAAAAATGAATAGGCAGAAAACGCATGTCATCGACCAGAAAACACCTTATTAAATGAAATATAGCTTGTAGAAAGTATTGGGGTTATTTATTTTTTAAAAAAGAAGAAATAGGAAATACTAGTATTAAGAAACTTATAGGTATATCAATGAAATTTACCATTATTTCTATGTCAGTGCTTATTTGTATTACGGTATATAAATTTATTTGAAATAATTGTAGTTGATTTTCCGTACCATACGTTAGCACTACTAAGAATGACTATGTTTACATTGAATATCACATCAATGAATATCGATACTTTCCTTGTCATTTGATTGTCATATTCCTCTGCGTTAAGTATTTGTGATTTGTGCCTTGTGCTACAGTATTACGTGTGTGTTTTAATAAGTATTATACTATAATATGTAATCATGGGAACTGAACGGAAATAAACTACGAAAACGTTTGTGAAGTAATAGGGCTATGAGAATTGGCACGTGGAATACAAGGGTGCAGCCTTTCACATTTTTTGTCGTTTAATATTTATATTGTACTTAGAAAATGGAAGCGAAGAGTTAAAAAAAGGGTATACCCGTTGGTAATAACTGTCTTTTCACTCTAAATTTTGCGGATGATCACGTGATTATAGCTCAAGATACATATAATCTTGAATTGAGTACGATATATTGAGTATGTACACATATTTTTGTATTTTAAATTTTACATAATTAAATGTAAAATAAAATTATTTTCAAATTATATATGCTTATTATCTTTAATAATAAGAGTAGTATTTTTTAATTGTTTTAATTACTTGCATGCATGTATTGTATACAGTGTGAACACTGAAAACCGTGACATAGGCGTTTAACATGGGAAAACAGTTTTTTATAAATATCATCTGTCCCGCAAGACTATAGTGGGA
This sequence comes from Harpalus rubripes, assembly GCA_963082715.1. NCBI lineage: Eukaryota > Metazoa > Arthropoda > Insecta > Coleoptera > Carabidae > Harpalus > Harpalus rubripes. The sequence continues at coordinate 41,858,109 of OY720455.1, read as the reverse complement.
GTTTTTAATATGGTTGAATAGAATATTTAATTTGGCATCGAAGAGTATCTAAATACTCCTAATTTAACGGTTTATTATTGAAATATTTGCGAAAGTATAATGCAGTTTGACAGTTATTACTTATAATTTATTAAAAACAGTAATCATGGAAACGTCTTCTGTAGCTGAATTGGTTAGATTGGGGCATCGTAATAATTATTCCTGCCTGCCTCATATTTTTCTTATTTTTTATTTTATTTTGCAAAATGTATTATTAAAAAAATTTCAAAATTAAAACATAAATTGTTTAGTAAATCAAGTATTTTATAGAATTCATTAAAAAAAACAAGAATATAAGGCGGGCAGGATTTGAACTTGTAAATAATTATTACGGTGCCCCGATCTAACCAATTCAGCTACGGAATACGTTTCCATGATACTGTTTTTAATAAATTATAAGTAATAACTGTCAAATTGAATTATACTTTTGCAAATATTTCACTAAGAAGCCATTAAATTAGGTGTATTTAGATACTTTTAGATATCAAATTAAATAATCTTTCTAACTATATCAAAAACTCCCACTATATTTGAAAAAAATCTGATGTGGCCAGCACATTACCTTCCGTTAGTTATATGAGGTATTTACGAAAATTCTACCGGTGAACTGTTACCGGTAAACAACTTTTTATCAAGTTATAGCTACCGGAATCGATATTTTAAAACCGCAAGTGGTAAACATGGTAGATCCATAACCTATGAAAAAATTTGAAAATTTAAAAAGTAATTTGACGTGGTTAACAAACTGAGTAGATGCGGTATCCTAAAGGTGACGGAAGGTATAAAACTGTTTTTCCCATGTTAAACGCCTATGTAACGGTTTTCAGTGTTCACACTGTATAGTAAGTTATGCAATATGCATTGCATTTTCATTTCTCCAATAAATTACAAATTATTACACCATGCAAACGTAAACGTAGTAATAAGTGACGTCATGACACTTGTGATTATAGAAATAATGTGTGTGTGCTGAAGGGTTAAAAGAGCTGTTCACAACTAGACACTAAATCCTGGATACGTAAGAGTACAATATAGTGGACAAACTACTAACAACCGGCCTTGCAACTTGATGACTAGAGACATTGTTTTATAGGCACACTGTCAACACAAAATCTATGGAGCTCCATTAAATACATTCGTTGTTTCCCGTGGTTAAAACGAGCCTCCTAAGATACAATCAATGCAATAACTGCACTAAAATTGTAATTAAGCAACATAAATGTAAAAATATTGATATGCTATAACAAATATACTAGTGTAGATTGGTAATACGACTGTGATTGGTTGAGAACAGTAAAATACACCAACTTCATTAGAAAACAGACCATGAGTGTCAAGATAATATTAAGAAACTATTTTCAATTATTATTTTTATAAACACCGAAGATAGAACTAGTCTTTATAGGTGGAAATGGTAGCAAAACACTTAACATACATAATGCATTAAGATTTTTAATTAAAATTGAAATCTTTTTTGTTATTAAATCAACACCTTTGAACTTTGTTATTTCGTTCTATTCGCGTCAGACGGCAAACAGCCAAGGAAAGAAAGCAAACAATAATGTCGGCAAAAGTTTCTTTATGATGTAATGAAAACAATATTACCTTGTTAGCTTCCCGTGCACTTTCAATTATTTTCGAAATGCTTCAAGGCTTCCATAACAAAACAATAAGAAATAATGAGTAATCGGTTGGTTACTATGGCTAACCTACTTTTGTTCCAATAAAAAGATTATTAATATGTGAAAAGCGTGCATCACTAATATGTTTCTGCTTCTCCATAAAAGAAGCCCCATTAGATTTACTTTGTTTTTCATCAAAGTCGTTTGCAGTCAAGTTTGTTATGACCTGAATTGTTGCACAAAACATATTTGACGTAATAAGAAGAAATCTCTTTCACATAAATAAAGTTATAATACAGTCTTCTTTTAGACTTCAGTATATTGTAATTATACTAATTTTATTATGTTAGGTATGACGTCATGTCCCTAGATTCCTCAACTTCATGTTCTTGGGGCGTGTTTGAACGTATGACGTTATACGCAGTGGCATAATGGGTGAAATAAGCGAATGTGCAAACCAAAAATGTCGCTAAGCATACAACTTTTAGTAAATACTACATATTTTTGTTCCTAGATCTTAAAAAATAATATTTGTGTACCATAGGCTCTCTTAGCCCGTCATCCTATGTCCTCTGCACTTACAATTGCTACGCCACTGTTAACGCGCTTGTATATTATTTATGAATATTAATATTAATATATGTATGAAGAAATCAAAAATTCTTCAAAACTCCATGTGAAGTAATATAGACAGTAAAGCATGACTGATCTAACAAGTTTTATTATTTTTAATATTTAAATTTAATCTAATAGTACTAAAATGAATTTATTCAGTTCTAATTTTTGTGCAGTAACACTTTTAAATTTGATATTTAATTCTAACAATCAAGAAAATTGCTTTATTCTATTTATATTATCAATCACCTATTTAATTTTGCTTAGTAACAAGTGAAAATTTACTGTCATATATTGTTAAAGCTTGTTGGTACCAATGACACTTGAATTTATTGCAATCAACACGTGCATCAAGTTCAACTTTTGTTACATTTTTTTCTAGAAATTCACGATAAAATATTGCATTACATTTATTCTACCGTTTTAATACAGTGCCAGTTGTAACAACATTGAAATATTGCCATTGATATAAATTTTAAATTACTACAGAGTTTTAAAATATGCAGGTTTCGGAGATAATTAATTGAGTATATTCTAAACAAACAATAACTACAAAAACTATTGTAATTTTCTGCCAACTTCTCTTTATGAAAAGAGTTGCCTACCTCAAAATAGTTACTAAATAAAAATAGATTAAATATTTCTATAATTTAAATTTCATATTGCAATAGATAGATACATAAATTTATTTCATTTTTTATCTTGCCTTCTCCGAATTATGTTGCTCAGGCATTTGGAACCTTGCGCAGTACCGTTCAGTATTGCTTAGACACTTCTTTCTGATTTCGTTCTTAATTTACATACATACAATGTGGTGCCACAGTGTTTTTTTCTCACACATTCTGCACATACGCTTCGTTCTTCTTCTCTTAACAATCTTTGTTTGCATTCTTCTCATTACCACAGCAAATTCTTGCCATTAGTTTTCATTTCTTTTTCTTGTCATTTAGTAGGTATTTTAAAATTTTGATTGAATTTTGAGCTTTTTTCTTATTATTTCGTTCTTCTTTTTGATTGTCCCTATATTATTAAATTATTTTCATATTTATATTCATTCATTTTTAAACCATTCAGTCATAATTATATATCTTTTTATAAACTTATAATTTTGACACATATGTATGTACATAAGCAATGGAAAACTGTCCTCCAGATCCAATTGTTCTCCGTACTTTTGAAAGAGCCAAAATGAAAGTCGAAGTAATAAATTTAAAGCGAAAGTACGGAGCATATATTAAAGATGTCAACTTAATCTGGAGGACAGTTTTCCAATGCTTACGTACATGCATAGATAAATAGGTGATTGATAATATAAATTGAATACAATAATTGTACATAACAAATTCATTCGCGTTTTCGAGACCAATTTATTTAAATATGTTATAACGATAAACTAGACTTATTTGAATAACTATTCCGTTTTGACACAATTAGTTAAAATAGGTTTGTTTAAATATTTCGACGTGAAAAAATAGTTTGCAACGGATATCTAGTTAAAGTTATTAACCATTTAGCAGTATGGTTGAAGTGACAGTCTTGTGAGCTTGGTATCATGTCCATTTTACGACTGTCATGTTCGAGTAGGTTACGCAGGGTAGAAGCATATCCTTAAATTCGTAGATATATATTTGCAATGTGAAGTTCGTGCTAGGTTAAATATAATTTTAATTTTAAGGCTCGGTTTTTCCATCTCTGGATAAAAAGTCAGTCAATTTAACTAGAGATTCACGGGCTTGGCTTGAAGCTTCAAAACTTGGCTTGGCTTTGTTTGAAAAAACTTGAAAAATCAAACCAAGCCTGCCGTCCAAAAAAGCTTGACTTTTCAAGCCAAGCCAACCTTCTGTTCCATCAAGCCCAAGCCAAACCTAACATTTAAAAAAGCTTGAATTTTCAAGACAAGCCTTCGACTGTCAAGTAGCTTGTTGATAACAAGCTATTCCTAAGAAATGTTGACGAGGCCGACAAAACTGTAATTTTATGGTGATAACGTAATTTATCATTGCTTCGGACATAATTACTATAATTATATTTTTCTATTTAACTTACATGATTCCGTACTCAAAAATTAGTACAAATTTCATAGGAAGAGGCGAGTAGGTATTTATGTCACGAACAAACAAAATTTCGGGGAAATTTCCATCTGCAGGATTTTATGATTTCCAGATGTACCTATTTGAAGTAGGTATAAAAGGTCAGTTTCAGGTCATTTTCATCCAATTGTACATTCCAGAATTAATAATTATGTATTTATTTAAACACTGTTCTTGCGTGTTTGGCGTCTTGACTTTTTTTTATTTATATAGGGTGAATATGAACTATATCGTACGACAAACTTTCAACAGTTTGTTGGGAGGTTATTTCGAGTAAAAATAGCATTATGAACTTAAGACCTATTCATTTTAGTTATTAAAATACAACAAAGTCTAAGGAATGCATATGGCTACCTGAATGAATGCAATCAACAAAAATAATAAAAGAAACATAATAATTGAAGGGTAAGTATTTAATAAAAGATAATAAAGTTTTGTTGATTGTTTATTTTCAAAAATAAAGTATATGAATAAAATATTCATTTCAATATTTTTATATTTTAGTAATTACAAAGAAAATCACTTTGTGTAAGTTTCATAAACTGTATTTTATCGTTTTGTTTATCTTTGCGCATAAGATATTTTTCAATTGTATACCACAATAAATTTATGTAAAACAAAACGTGATTTATACATCGTTACGACACAATGAAACATCGACATAACATATCGATATATTGATAAATCAATATTCCAATACATTGATATATCGGATTTATCGGTATATCGATATATTTAATTTAATTCACATCGAATATTTATATTAAAATCTTGATACCGAACAGCTACTAATGGTTTTCAAGACCCATATTTCTACTGTGCGCATGAGCATATATAAAGATTGAAAAAGCTTGAAATAGCTTGAAAAGGCTTGATAAAGCTTGAAAATCAAGCCAAGCCTAAAATATTTAAAGCTTGAAGTTTTCAAGCCAAGTCAAACTTTGTTTCCATCAAGCTGAAGCCAAGTCAAGCCTAACATTAAAATAGCTTGAAGTTTCAAGTCAAGCTTTTTACCTTCCGTCACCTTTAGGTAAGGAAGGTATTGTCTTTGGTCAAAAAATTCGATGATTAGTTTTTAATCAATAAGCACGTTTTAGGGTCCCTAGAATACGAATTTACTATTTTTACGATGATGTCTGTATGTGTGTGTGTGTGTGTGTGTGTGTGTGTGTGTGTGTGTGTGTGTGTGTGTGTGTGTGTGTGTGTGTGTGTGTGTGTGTGTGTGTGTGTGTGTGTGTGGATGTGTGTGTGTGTGTGTGTGTGTGTGTGTGTGTGTGTGTGTAACAAAATTTTCGTCTGCGATAACTCTAATACTACAGTTTCAAAAATTATAATTTTTTCGTATACTTCTTCGTTACATCCATATGAAGAGCTGATTAGATTTTGGTTACAATTGGTCGACCGGAAGTACCATCATTTGAAGATTTTAACAGTTTTTCTTGAAAAAACTATGTTAAATATAATTTTTTCACATTTAATGTTATTATAAATATTAAAGAATATTTTATTCTCTATACGATTTGACTGCATTTTATACTTAATATTAAATGGATATAGAGTTAAAAAATTGTAAAGAAATTAAATTTCATAAAGTAGCTATAGCTATGAAAACAGCTACTATATTAAGAAAATTCTGATTGAAAGATGTCAGTGTCATGTGAAATTGACATAGTGTGTTTTTCTTATAATTTTATTGGAAATATAGGATCTCTTGCTTTCTGTATGAAATTTGTATAAAATACATACAACTGCTTTAAGGTAATGTACAAGAAATAATAATAATAAATCTTTTATTTCTGCAGATACATTACACTGTATATAGAAAACGTCACAAAAATAATAATTTAAGACATAAATTTTCTGTATGAAATTTGCATAAATACATGCAGCTGCCGGAAGGTAATGTACAAGAAATAGAATATTTAGCAAGGAACTTTCCGTATGAAATTTGTATAAAATACATAGAACTGACGGAAGGTAATGTGCTGGCCACATCAGATTTTTTATTTCAAGCCAAGTAGCTTGGCTTGGTGAATCCCTAAATTTAACTACCAAATTAAATGAAAATATCGTATCAATATAGAGCGTAAATTGAAAAAATTATACACATGTCTGCGATTTTCTTGGTATTCTTATTGTATCCATAATTTAATAAAATGATTATAAAACAGTTTTCTCAAAAAATTGTTATAAAGGATATGCAAATATTTCATCACTGAATTCAGAATAAAATCTTATAAGAGTATGCAAATATTATATAACTGAATTCAGAATAAAATCTAATAAGTAAATAAAAAATATATTGTTTTAAATATAGTTTTAAATTTATCCGACTACGTAGCAATTATAGTTCTCGAGATAGCAATAGTGGACAAAATAAAATGAACAGCCTGTATAGTCAAAATCTATTTTGTTTCATATTATATAATAGTTTTAAATACCAAATTTGAGAAGTTCTGGATCCTATTTTAATATATTTTTCTAGTAAAATAAAACTTCCCGTTTATCAAATTTAGCAAAAATTTTATATTTAATACCAAATTACGAAAACTTGTTCAGTTCTTCAAGTCAAGTATCAGTTTCGGTATATCAATATTAGCTAAAATCTAATATGTTGTTCCCCTTGATATAAATGTATTAAATACTATAATTAAAAAGTTTTGGATCGCACGCACCTACGCACGCACGCATACGCACGCACCTATACACACATATACACACACATACACACATACAAACACACACACACATACACAAACACCTTTTCTAAACAGCAACATCTTAGAATTAAATGAATTTTCTTTATATAATCAATAATAATCTCATTCACCTAGCAAAAATAATATAATGTATTTATAATAATCGTATTGTTTAATAACTATGGTGATCATATGTTTGATTCTGCAATAATGTGGCAATACAAGCTAAATATATTTTTACTTAGCGCTACAGTGGTAGTACTTCCTGCAGCAATATACTATTGCAAGAAGTTCTTCGACAAAGGTGATGGAGGAGAAAAACCGTAGAAAAACGCCCCGGTCCTGAAGAGGAGGAATGAGATTCGGTACAAGAAGGGTTATAAGTAAAGACGCCCCCTAAAAGAGGTAAACCATTCATTTATAATTACATATCTTTTTATAAACTCATGATTCTGACATATGTATTTACGCAGGCATTGGAAAACTGTCCTCCAGATTAAATTGATACAACTGTTCTCCGTACTTTTGAAAGAGCCAAAATGAAATGCGACGTAATAAATTTAAAGCAAGAGTACGGAGCATATATTGAGACGTCAACTTAATCTGGAGGATAGTTTTCCAATGCTTACGTACATACATATGTGTGAGAAATATGATTTTTGAAAAAGATATGTAATTATGACTGAATGGTTTGCCTCCTTGGCAGGGCGTCTCTACTTATAACTCTTATTGTACCTAATCCTATTCCTCCTCTTCAGAATCAGGACGTTTTTCTCCTCCTTTTCTCCTCCAGAATCATTGTCGAAGAACTTCTTGCACAAGTATGTTGCTGCAGGAAGTACTACCACTGCAGCGCTAAGTAAAAATGTATTTAGCTTGTTTTGCCACATCAGTACGGTATGAAAACTATATTTTTATATAATTACCATAGTTATTAAACAATACGGTTAATATAATTAAAATATATTATTGTTAATACAAGAATGTGATAATTATTGAACAAATGAAATAAATCCGAAATAAAACTAAGATGATGCTATTTAGAAAACTAGGAAGTGAGGACAGAATAAAGAAATGACAAAGTAAAAAAAGATACAGAAAAGGTAAAATATGTATTTGGATTAAAACCTTCAGAGAAGTAATGGTACAAAAGAGCATATAAAAGAAATAAAAAAAAATGCTGCAGCAAAAAAAAAATTCTATGAAAAATAACAATGAATCTAGTGTCAAGATTTTGCTGTGGTCATGAGAAGAAGCCAAACAACAAAGATTGTTAAGAGAATAAGAACGAAGCGTATGTACAGAATGTGTGAGAAGAAACACTGCGGCACATAGTATATGAATGTGAAGTAAGAACGAAAGCAGAAAGAAGTATGTAAGACATACTAAACGACGCAGCCCAAGGTTACAAATGCCTGAAAAAGATAATTCGGAGAAGAGAAAAAAAATGTATGTAACTACCTATCGCAATGTAAAATTTAAATTATACAAATAATATTTCATCTATTTTTATTGTTGAAATTACTTGTAAATGTAGTTTCTAAGCCATTAGGCAAGTGTAGACAGTCGACACAGGTAACTCTTTTCATAAACAGATGTTAGCAGAAAATTACTTTAGTTTTTGTAGTTATTGTTTAAAATATACTCAATTAATTATCTCCAAAACCAGCTCATTTTAAAACTCTGTAGTATTTTAAAATTTATTTGAATGGTAATATTTCAATGACGGTATTAACTGGCACTTTATTAAAAGGGTCGAATAAATGTGCAATATTTTATCGTGAATTTATGGAAAATTTTAAACATTAGTTGTATATGATGCTTGTGTTGATTGCAATAAATTAAAGTCTCATTGGTACAAGCTCTAACAATACATGAAATTAGGACTAGTTTATTTTCACTTGTTACTAAACAAAATTAATTTGTTTCCGCATAGATAAATGAGTGATTGGTAATATAAATTGAATACAATAATTTTACATAACAAATTTAACCAATTTATTTTAATATGTTATAATGATGAACTAGACTTTTTTAAATAACTATTTCGTTTTGACAAAATTATTTATAATAGGTTTGTTTAAATATTTCGACGTGAAAAAATAGTTTGCAACGGATATCTAGTTAAAGTTATAAACCATTTAGCAGTATGATTGAAGTGACAGTCTTGTGAGCTTGGTATCATGTCCATTACAAGACATGTTCGTGCATGTTACGCAGGGTAGAAGCATATCCTTAAATTCGTAGGTATATTTACAACGTGAAGTTCGTGCAAGGTTAAATTTAATTTTAAAGCCCGGTTTTTCCATCTCTGGATAAAGAGTCAGAATCATTTAATATTTAATATCAAATTAAGAAAATCTGCTCCGATGTTCAAGTCAAGAATCAGTTTCGGTTTATCAATATTAGCTAAAATCTAATACGTTGTTCCCCTTGATACAAATGTATTAAATACAAGAATTGTTTTGGATCGCACGCACCCACGCACGCACGCCAGCACATACGCACACACACACACACACATACATACACACACACCATTCATACATACATTATCCATATATACATCATTGTAGAAATAGTAAAAACCCTAATGGAATATACGACCATTTTTTTATTCTTCCGTTTTATGATTCTTTGCAAAAAATAAAAATATCCATATTTTTTTAAATCGCTTAATTGGTAATTTCGCAGAAAAACAACAATAAAATTTTTGAGAGGGGATATGTGACGTCACATAGGAGAATTAGAATTCATTCGATAAAAATCATCAATCATAAAATAATCTACATTTGGCATATTACTAGAATCTTCTTTTAAGATTTCAGGTTCTATTTTTAAAATGATGTATGTAAATAGCCTTCGCAAACCATATGAATTATATGGTTTGGAGGTCAATGTCATATTATGATGAAGTGTCAGTGTCATATCATATGACATTGACACTTCAATGCAAACCATATTTACACCAAAACAATCTCTTGTGCAATAACAAAAATTCGATTTATTAAAATCACACTTTAAGCTGTGTAAACTGCTCTCTCATTTTCCTACGTGACGTCAGTTACATAAATTTTAATTTCAAATACTAATTTTAGTGAAATTATAAGATAATATGTAGTATTTATCATTATTATTGGTAGTCACAATGGTTAATTTTAAATTTTTATACTTTGTTACCTTCAATTCGACAATGATCATATAGCCCATTTGTGCTTATTCACTGAAAACTCATCAAATTTTTGAACCGAAAACATTAGCTCCTTTATCTATGGTATGGCGGGAGGAAAAAACCGAGTGTACCTACTTCGATGGCGACAGTACCCGATATTGTTGTTTTTTGCAGGTCTATCCTGGGAATTATATTGTCGCACTATAGTATCCGTATCTATTTGAATTTTATTGTGGATAATAATAAAATTATGGAGATCTTTGAAATTAACAAACATTCTCTTCTCAAAACTGCTTATCTTATCGCTATTGTTTTCCACTGATTACCTTATTTCCCTGGTTTTCTACGACAATGTTTACATTAGAGATTGGTATGCAATCCAAAGCTTATGTAAAGGAGAAACTATGTAAAAATGCAAAAAGTTTTTGTATGTGGAAGTGCTTAACTTTATTCCTTTGTTGCGTATATTTTGCCGGAAGCCTGGTCCGTCAAACAAGCAGAGATGCTGCAGTAACTCAAAATTCAGCAAGAATGGGAGTTAATACGTATGACCTATAGGGGCTTTCCCCTTTCCTAGAAGTACTGGGGTAACGGTAGAAATATTTTAGTCACTGTAAATAATATTTCATTAAATTAGTTACTCACATTTTTGTACTTGTTCTTCGTGCACATATGACTAGTTATGTGATCAGAGATGATTATTTAAATAAAACCAGACGATATTTTAATAATATTTGCACATAAATAAAAAAGTTTACTGTTAAAAAAATAGTATAACAAATAAACTTGTATGTTCTGTACTTGCATACGGGATGTTCCAGGACGAGCTTACGCTATCGTTTTTTTTTTAAACTATTCAATATTATTTTACGAAATATGATATCTAAGGGTTTTCCGACATGCCCGTTTCATCTAAAATATTCTTATTTTAAATGGAATGCTAAATTTTTATTTCATGGAAACAATGCAAAATTGCTGTGTTACTATTTAAATCTAGTTTAGTTGGCTATAAACATTTTGTTTTGGTTTATGTTATATTTTCTATTTCCGTTTACTTCGTATTTAGAATATAATATCATACTAATTAAGAAAAATTCATTAAAATAATAAATAGGTCCCACCATGGCCCACTTAGATTAAATTTAAACTAATGTAAATAAATGCAATTTATATATTTTCCATTTTATTAAAAATCCATCAACTTTCAACATGGAACAACAAACTGCCTCTATTTTTTTTGCTTTTTTAAACTTCAAATTTAGGTTGACGTAGAAATTACAATTTTCAAAAATTATCGACTATTAATTTCTATTATTGTAAACAAAAGCTTTATTCATACGAAATTCGATTCCATTCTCGAGATATAAAATGATAAAGAAAAGCCCGTTTTTCTAAAAAATATAAAAAAAGTTGAATTACGCCGGAAGTGGTTGATCATAAGTAAAATATTTTTATGGTTTCATATTTATTTCTGCTAAATTCAATGGTAAAATAAAAATACAGCTTTCTAGTTAAAATTAGTACGTTAGAGTCTACTTCCGGTTAAACGGCAAGTGCTACTGTTTCGAAAATATTTTAGCTGAAATGGGCATGTCGGAAAACCCCCAGATACCAAATTTCGTAAAATAATAATGGATAGTTTTTAAAATAACGATAGCGTAAGCTCGTCCTGGCACATTCTGTATAAATATACAGAGTGAGTCTGGGAAGACGACCCCCCTTTAATTTTTTTATTATAAGTAATAGAAAAAAAAGCTCATATAAAAGTTTTTACATATACTATTTGATGGCAGATGTGGATATTTTTTATAAAGTCAGGTTTACAAGATACGAGTATCAACTTTTATTTTTGAAATGGCAACCTATAATTATTTTAATAAAATAGAAACCGCCATTTTTTTCTCTTTTCAACGATGTATTATTTTTATTAATGTATTTGAAAAATTTCGAGAAAAATGAAATAATTTAGAAATATTAGAAATAATTATTAAACAAATATTATAGGTGGCTATGTGAAAATCAAACAATTATACTACAACTTGTACGTAGGTAATTATATCATTGTTTGGTGTAATTTTGTTCGTCGACCGATTTGATAGATGTGGATGACTCTGTTTGTTACGTTTGACTTAACAATAGAAACACTTATCCAAAGAGCAATTTCTAACTTTCGTCTCAAGAGAATCTCAAGGAGCTAGTGTAAATTGGCAAGATACCTTGAATTCTGAAGTGGTTAAATGAATTTATCGTTTATGATATAAATATTGGTTGATTTTGTGTTGGTAGATGTTTGCGCGTTTTTACAAAGGCTGGTAAACAAAGGTTGCTTTGAATGAAGCTAAATCTAGACCGCCATTCTTATTGTCACATTTTTGGTATAAAAAATACAACAGTTGTGTAACT